>CM046883.1:13756803-13795131 GCA_025688845.1 Cucumis hystrix
CTTAAAATTAATTAATACTAAAGACTAAATATAAATAACATAAAAAACAATCAAGTACTTAAAAGCAAGTACTTAAAATTAATTAATACTAAAGACTAAATATAAATACTTGGGAGCAAGCACTTAAATGGGCTGCTAATTGCAAACGTGAGATGGCTGAGAGAGGAGAGACTCCATGGAGATGGGAGCATATGCAGAAATGGATTGCGAATTGCAAGGCAGAAAGAATACAGAGGAGTGCTAGATCAATGCATCAAAAGCTTTCTAAAGGGTTGCAAGGAGATAAAGAAAGAGAGGAGAAGAAACTAGAAGAAATCAAAGTTGAAGAAAAAGAGAAATGGAACAATGACTTGATGATGAAGGAATCAAAGAACGACCATGAAAAAAGATGGAGGGAAGAGGAAGCCAAATCTAACTGTGTATTCCCATGGCCGACGACAAAGGGTGAGGTGGTCGGAGACAAATACTTGGTGGAAATGGAAACACCAAGCAAAGAAGGCGGAAGCATGGGAAAGGAGACAAACACTATGGATGAGAAGGGGAAGAGGTCGAAAGGCAAAGAAACGATTGAGGAAGCGATCATTGACAGTTGGTGGTAGTGAAGAAAACAAAAAGAAGAATCAAACAATACCTATGTGGAACAAGTGGACTTGGATACGATCTATGAAAATAGAAGAAACGGCTCATTGGAGTGGCAGCATTGAGAAGTTGATCATATACATAGGCCAAGAGTTTGTTGAGGAACGTTACTTTCTTTGCCTTTCTTTTGTGGCGTTCGAGTTATATCAAAGTAGGGAAGGGATGAGGAAGTTATGCAGTGAAGAAGATGAACAAAGGAATTTCAAAGGTCAAGATCATCGGAGTAAGATAGAAAGGGTAACGACAAGGAAGAAAGTGGCACTGGAATTAGTAAAGGGATCACAAAGAGGTTGGCAAATGGAATCATATTGGGTCATGACGGAAAATCGAGGCGGTGATGTATAGAACCACGGCGGAGGAAAGAATCTGAGTCGGTCACCGGTGGACGGAAAAAGAAGAAGATGGATTGTCGAAAAGTCCAGTTACAGGAAGAGGAGATGGAGACAGGGTGAGTTGGCGGTAGTCGGTCTAAGGCACAAAGGGAGTTTGTCGGAATGCGGATAGTGACGAAGCCACAAGTGAGATCGGAAATTGACTTGAAGAATGCTTTGATATTTGCAGAAGGAATGAGCAGCTGCGGACAAAGAAAAATATTCAGAAAGGAGGGGGAAGATTTCGTGAAGAAGAAAAAAAATTCTTCAACCCACGTGAAGCGTCAGACGGTAGGGCCAGAAATTAGAGACAGCTGCAGCACTAGTTATGATTTGTTTAATGGGCTGAAATTAAATGAAAAGGCCCATATTTCCTCAAATGGGCTTGGCTTAGGTGGAGAAGTTGGGGCTCAAATTCCTAATAAATGGCCAGGAAGACAAAGTGGAGGCTGGGAGAACGATTGGCACATACAAACCTCAATGGTTAAAGTATATCACGTGGATGGCAATTAGGGAAAGAATTTAATCAAAAGTGGGCCAAAATGTTGCTTTTTGGGCTGATTGCAAAAGTGATGGATGAGGCCCATTATACCTCAAAGAAAAAAAAGTTGACGGCTTTATCTAAGGAAGTTGAAATCCTATTGGAATATGGGTGGTGGGCCAAACATGAGATGATGAAAACAAAGAAATACAACCTTCATAAAGAAAGAAAGGGAATTAATGGGCTTGAACTTGCTAAATTCATTAAGACCCATTTGTCAGAGTGGCTAAAAAGTAACTTGAAAATGGACCGGAATTGCCTGGAATTGCCTGAAGCTCATTGGTAATTCTAAGGAAGATGGTGTATGGGCCATGAAATTGATTTGGGGATGGTGTCATAAAGTTAATTGTGGGCTTAGCCCATTAGAGAGAGGAAGATCTTCAAATTAAAATGCAAGTGGCATGGAAATAGGCTCAGGGAATGTTAATTGGGGTCACTTTCTGTGTGAGGAGAATGAAGATTAGGGAAGTTCTTGGAGTCTGGGGTTGTTTAAAGGGTTGGATGCAAGTGTAATTATTACAACCCAATTGAATTTCAAGGCTAAGCTGAATAAAATTTCTTCCGAGAAGTCGGGGGTATGGTAGAGAGTTCAAAGTTCGTATTTTGTAAGCACACCTTGAGGACAAAGTGTCTTCGAAGAGCGGAGTAATGTAAGGACCCTAGATAGAAAAATAGTGGATTATTAGGAGAAAATGAAAATGGTTGTTAGGGAGGTCATATTAGTAAATAGATAGTAAGTTGGTTAGGTCTTTTTGTTATAAATAGTGGGAGAGGGGTTGGGGAGAGGAGTGAAGAATTTTGTAGAGAGATTTCCTTGTAAGGGAACCTTGGGAGAGTCTAGCCCTCTAGAAAGGCTAGGGTTACTTGTTACTTGTTATTATGATCTTTTAGTATATATTTCATAATTGAATGTTCTTTTAAGAGTTCTTGACTTCATCTTTTCTTCTTGAGATAATACTTGTTAGGTGGGATCCTAACAATTTCCTTGATACCTAAATGTTATAGGTCAAGCGGGTTGTCCCATCAAATTAGTCAACATGCGTATAAAGTAGGCCCAAACACTTACGGACATAAAAAAAAAAAAAAAAGATTTCTCAAGGATTCAAAATCAGGCCTCACTCAACACACCCCCACTGACCGACAAAAGTATATACTAAGATTAATTTCATTACTTACAAGATTGCTCAATAAGGTCTCACCCATCAAACCCCATTGACGGATAAGAATATAATACTAAATATAATTTTATTACTTAAAATCTTATTTAAGATATAGAATCACACCCACACGGAAAGAAACCTAAAAACCCACACGAAGAATCCAAAGAATTTGTTGCAAAAGAAGATTAAGTGTTGGGTATTAGGTATATTAAAAAAAAGTTTGAAAAAAAAGAAAACAATATTCATTGAGCATGGCTTGCATCAACGACGAAGGCAACAAAAGGCACCCAAAGTCTCTGTCGGGCAAAGGAGGCACTCAGACCCTATGGGCTCTGGGAGGTGCACTGACCCTATATTGCCTAGCCTTTCGCCTTAGGCAAGCACCTGGAGTCGCCTCAAGAACACTGAGTATTACACAAGTATGGTTCTAATGCATATCGCACCAGGTTACCTTATGACTTACATATCAATCTCGTGTTCAATGTTGTCGATCTCAAACCTTATTTCCCAAATACTTTCAGTTCGCATCCTAAATGGCTATCTTCGAGGTCAAGTCTGATTGTTGGGATGCATCGTGCTGCTCCTTCTTTTATTGTAAACTAGCTAAGAGTTAGTTATTTGATAATAAGTTTTTTTGTTATTTTGATTTCTTAGCATTAGATACAAACTTGTATTCACTTCTTCCCTATAAATAGGGTCATCATCCCTCATTGAAAGATAGAGAGTATTATTCATTCAAAATTACTCTTTGTATAACACTAAGCCTAAAGCGTAGGGGGCACTATAACTGAAGGAAAACAATGTCAAAAATGATGAGTGCATTACTTCACTAATTCAGTTCATAAAATCAACAGCCAATTCCAAGAATAAAAAAAAAAACAATCTAGCATGCTCTTATAATACACCTATAGTGGCACTCTAATATAAAAGGGTCAGTAGACATTGGAACTCAAACAATAGTAAGGTTACAAAGTTCAAGATAACCCACCCATGAAACCAGCAGGGAAAGTCTTGTCTGTCCTAACCTTCCCATCGACCAAAACATGTCGTTGCATTAAAATTGCAATTACCTCACGGTACATGAGGGCATATTTGAGTCGGTTTCTCAATATAAGGATCAAAGGGAGGCATTCCCTCGACTTGTGAGGGCCAGATGAAGGTTTGGGGGCCTATAAAGAAATTTGAGAGGTAGAACTAACTGTCAGAAACAAGTGTAATGCATAAACTCGAGAGAAAAAGTAAAATAAATGAAACAACAAATTTGACTCACAAATGCACCACCAAGCTTGTCAAGCATTCAATGCTTCGGAGCATTGAGCCTCTTTAAATGCTTCTTCAGTCCCCTTGCCTGTCATCGCCATAGGCATTTATTTCAAAGAAAAATGTGTCTATTTAGAACAACAAAACACAAGCATATACACAGAAATCCGCACATCATGAGGAAAAATAAATAACAGTGGACAAAACCGTGCTGATGGCAATAATCATCTTGCATTTAGAATACAGTCCCATACAAGGACACATAAATCAATTTATACTTAAATAGAACGAACCCATTGGTGAAAACTTTCACATCGTTGTAACCAGAAAATTGTCTCAGAAAATTAACAAAACGAAGACATAACCACATAAAAAAGTAATCCACCTGAAGACGAACAAGAGACCCAAAACAGATACAGAAGTCTAAAACTCCACAAGGATAGAAGGAAAAATAAAATGCACAAATGAAACAAAAGAAGAAAGAGCTAAAAATGAGATCACTAACCATATTTCGAAGCTAAACTAGAGTCGGCAGCCGGATGTGGAAGATGCTAGGGTTCTCTTAGAGACGAAAAGGGGAAGAGGAATTTTGTATTTAAGTAATTGTTGAGCACGTGCCTTCAAAGTGTTTCATTGTTTTATTTTATTACGGGTATTGTGTTTATGCAGACTATTTCACCAATATTTTAAATTCTCAATTATTTTCATTCTTAAAACATATTTATTTATTAGTTGTCCTTAAGACGTATCATCCAGGTAATATTTGTATTTTATTTTCATTTCATAGAAATGAGGAGAACTCCTTATAGAGTTCTCCGGTGGACTTTATGGACTTAGATCCTGGTTGGTCCATGAACCAGACCCCATGGACTCAACCACATGGATTTGGATTATATTTAGTCTTTTGACTTAATTAAGCTTATTTTTGGGTTTAATTGAACTTAGTCCAAATAAATAATATTTAATTGAACCAAAATAATGAACTTGATCCAATAGTTATGAAAACATGTAACATTATTAAAATTGGTCAATTTATGTTTTCAATTTTTAATTTGGGGCACATGTCAATTTTAATTAGTCCGAAATTCAATTATTTGCACCTTTCATCATTAATTTAATAAATGATGTGTCAATTTGTGATTGGTCTCAAAATTTCTTATTCAACAATAGCAACATTTTCTTTGGATTAATTTTTCTTTCAATTGTTGTTTAAAATTAAATTCATAAATAGTTCTTACAAATTAAATGCTACACTGGTTGTTAGACAATTCTACCTTGCCATCGTTAAAAAAATGAATTAATTATATTACATTAGTTTTCTATACTAAATTTTATTTTGGAATAAAAATACAAATTAAGAAAAGTGACAAACACAAAGTTTTTCTCTTATACAAGTACATGTGACAGTTGATATGATTTTTTTAACAATTATTTCATAAATCACTACTAGGGGTGTACAAATATGGGTTGAACTCGAATAACCCGGACTACCCAACCCATATTGTAAGGGTTGGGTTGAGTTAGGTTAAAATATGGGTTGGGTTGGCTCTCGGGTTGGAGGTTGAAAAATTCGGTTCACCCAACCCAACCCGAATTAATATAATATATAAATAAATAATATATATATATATTATTTTAATAAAAAGAAATTATAGGTATATAAATTTTGAATTTATTGTATGAAAGTTTGAATTATGTATGTTTGAAATTTAAATGTAGCAATTTCAAACTTTTATTACCATTAGAAACTATAAAATGGAAAAAAAAATTAAAAAAATATTTATATATACAACCCGACAACCCAACCCATATTTTACGGGTTGGGTTGGGTTGGATTAGAAATTAAATTCAGGTTATTCGGGTTGCCAACCCAAATAACTCGAAAATATGGGTTGGGTTGAGAATGTCTCCCAACCCAATCCGATTTCACCCCTAATCACTACCAAATAGCTATCATTTAAGGATGTATTTTTCTATTAGTGGGTATTGTTCTATTGTTGTTTGTATGGATCTTGGAATATGCTTTCACTTTTACTGATACCTATGGATTTACATATTAGACTAAATCTAGAAACCTCTCAATTTGATCAGTCTAGTAAGGTATTTGATCAGTCTTTGGTGAATAGATCAATTAAACACTAATAGTTAATGAAGATGTTCTAAAGTGTAATTTTTATATATCAACTTGAAACATTGATGAAATGTAAAAGATTTTCGAGAGATATAATTTTAAAACAAACACATCTAGAAAAGCTTACAACAACTAAAATAAATAAATAAATATAAATTAAAAAGAGAGAAAGAAAAGAAAAGGCTTACCTTAAAATTATAGGATTAGAATCATGCAAATCAAACAAAGATATTTTATTTGGAATGCTATCCAATTTGTTTGCAAACTTGTGATGTAGAAAAATGAATTTTTATAGCAACCCAAAATTCAACTAATTGATGCTATTTAAGAATTTCTAAAGATTTGTTAATTTTATTAGTTAACCGATTTAGTTATTAATTCTTTACCTTTAAAAGTTGAATAAACTTTTCGGTTTCCTTAAGTTACAAATTTACAATTAGCATAATTATCTAATAAGGTATTTATAAATCATCTAATTTCTTTTTCAATTAGCATAATTTAAAATAGAACAAGATAAAAGAGGAAAATGAATTATTGATTACTTTTATTTTAGATGTCGGATGAACTTTTGGTTTTCTTGAACTATGAGTGATTCATAAGTAACAATTAACCTAATAAATTCATAAGGTATTTATAAAATCATTAAATTTATTCTTCAATTACCATTAAAATAGGAAAGTGAACAGACAAAATTGTTACCAATACAATAATAGAAAATAATACAATGGAAGGGCAAATATGTCCTAAAAATATTCTCCTCATTTATATATATATATACATATATATATATATACACTATAGATATATATATACACTATAGATATAGATATACACTATTAATACAATGAAAATTGTATCATGAAACACAAGAGGTTTGAAGGATGTAAACAAGAGATTGGCCATCAAAAGATTTCTAAGAAATCACAAATCGGAATGGGTACTCATCCAAGAATCTAAGAAAGAAGAATTTGATTTGCATTTCACAAAATCACTTTGGAGCTCAAAGGACATTGGATGGGATTTTGTCGAATCTTATGGAACTTCAGACGAATGATGATTATGTGGGATACAAGCAAGATAACAGACACCAAAACACTAAAGGGCAGATACTCTTCGACTGTAAAATGCATCACTTTGTGTCGAAAAACTTGCTGGATATCCAATGTGTATGGTCAGAACGATTATAGGAAAAGGAAATCTTTATGGCCTGAACTTCTCATCCTTTTCAAATTTTGCTCGGAAGCTTTGTGCATTGGCAGTGATTTCAACATCACAAGATGGGCACATGAGAGTTTCCTTTTAGGAAGAACAACAAGAGGCTATTCCGGTTGCAGAAAGAGATTCTAATGAATGTTGCGAGCCTTCCCCAGTGGATCATGAGAGGCTCGACGAATGCATAGAAGAGTTTTGACTATCTAAAGTTTTCTTGGAAAACAAATCCGAATCAAGTGCTCATTCAAGATTCAAAGCAAAGGGTTTGTTTTATTTTATGCTTTAACTGATCAACAGCTAGGAGCATTGGTGGATTTTTCAACATTATAAGGTCGGCAAAAGTGAGGTTTTCCTTTCTGAAAAGAAATTATAGATATATTGTGGTATTGTGGTACATGTTGGGTCTTTGGTATATACATTCAATGCAATATAGTGTAGTTTTTATTGGATAGATGCTGTATTCGAGGCATATTCTTCTTCTGAACCAATGATGTCAAAGGTTTGTTATTGAATCTTTGGGTTGAAAGATTTCAGCAAGTCTTCCAGTTCCAGGCATAGGAATGTACCGTCAAATCAGACTTGAAGCAACATGGATGGTTGCCTTTTTTTGGTGCTTCCTTTTTTGAAAGATTATTTATGTTTGCTTTGTATTTAGTTTTTCTTGTTTGCTCGAGTTCTAGAGGGTTTTGACCAGCTTGTTGTACTTTTGTTGTGATGGCTCTAGGGGAGTCATCATAATAATGCACCTCCTTGTCTTGGATTTAAATTGTATTTGTTCCTTTAGTCGTTTTTGCTCTTAGTATAATTCTCTTGTACTTCGAGCTTTAGTCTCATTTATTAGTATTAATAAAGAGGCTCATATGCATTTAAAAAACATAAAGAATTACCTCCCATTTGGGTTATTTGGAGAAGTGAGGAATATGCACTTTGGTTTTTCCTTACGAACAACATCTTTGATGAGATCCACATTCAAAGAAAAGTCCGGCTCCCTTGGAACTGCAGAATACCATAGGCAACATATATTGCAACTGTATGTGACGAAAGTAACTTATGTAGATAAAGTAGATTCAAATGGCAGGCCATTAAAAGAAAAATATGGTCACGTTGGTAAGCCTAAAGATTGCTTCTTAAAAAGGAAGAAATCAAAATATAAAGTGATAAATAAGTACATAACTACCTTTAATGACAAGTGCGCCATTAACAGCAGCATCAAATTCATACATCGTGAAGGTAGGAGGGCAGTCTACAATTTTATCACCAGGGTCCAACACACATCTACAACAATAATTCAAGAAGTGATCTTAAGTCTAAGGGAAAGTAAAAATTCAAATTTAAATACTCATTGACAAGGGAGAGTTGATTCAGTTTTAACCGCATAATAAGATCAATGAGTTCATCTGCACCACAACCCACAAGAATATAATCAGGTTCAAGGCCAGAGTCTATGGCAAGGGCTGCTCGTAATTGACGACTTTTAGGATCAGGATAGACATGTGGGAATTTCATTGTTCCCAAGGCTTCAAGAACCTACAAACAAACCCAAATTATAATCCAACATAATGTATATACACTATAGGGTTCATATTTTTTTCATCTTCTATACTATGCCACGTTATCATTCAATATAACATTGTTTTTTTATCAAACACAATTGGAATGTATTTTTGAAATGATTATTACAATGAACTTTTAGGTGTTTCAATTAATTTTTTTTATATTAATAAAGATTAATTTTGTTTATTTTGAGAGAAATATAGTTTCAAATTATAATGATTATATTACATCCAATTCGTGATGTTTTTCATATACTTAAATATCATTTTAGATATTTTTAGAATATGTAAAGTTTGTTTCGGTTACATGTTTGTTCATTGTATACTAGGACATATTGTGTCTAATAGGTTACAGTGATATATATATTCAATCATCACTAACATTGCAGTATATTGTAGTCCATGAACAGATGATGTTTCAAGGGTTACACAATAATTCATAAAAAAATTGTTTTTTAAATCAACCATGTATATTGTTCATAATTTTCATTAAATTGCAACTTAATATATTATATTCATGGGACAATATTATTCCTATATTTAAAGTTTTATTTCTACATTAACACTTTATATTTTTCATATTATTCATTAAAGTCAATCTGAAACTACACATTCAATATACGTTAGCATACGAAAAACTTGATATATACAGTACGTGAAACGAATATATTACAATCATTAACAACTAATTTTATTACATGATATATAATTAGATCAGATTAACTGAGTCTTCAGACATACGAGGTTTTATATAAAACATTGTTATAATTGTTTATTATATAATATGAGGTATATAGATGCGAAATAATTAAATATTGTTGGAATTTTTGTCCTAAAACTCGTAGTTTGTAATCATATTCTGTTCAATGAAGTCGTTATTGAGTTATTGAATATTATAATCTTAAATCCAATATATTAAGTCCCGAGGCTATTTTTGAGTAAACTTGAACTTTATGTGTAGACATAACGTGGATCAAGTATGAGTATATAGCCCAAATAGTCTATAGTATATAAATAAAGGTTGGACGCCTTATTTAGAGAAACTATGGATTCGGCCTGCTTTATATTAAGTACAAACGAGGTGATCCTGAATCGTTCATGTAGAGACATGAAAGTGGGGGCATCCTATGTAAAGTGTTTACATAAGACTGAACCATGAAATAGTCACTTTTACGTTATAACACCGTTTACTGTTTAAAACTGACTATCTCGATTATTGATGACCTAGGTAACTTAATCTTAATCCTGAGCTAAATATGAACTCATGTTCACACTAGATTACCCTTAGATCTGCATAGGTGAGGGCAGCTCATTAGTGTTGGCTCAAGCCTCCCATTTTAGGGGTAAGATCGGGTGGATAGCTGGGGACATAGGGTGCAAGACGGAATTCACTCCTACCCGCTTTAGGGTTAGTAGATAGGTTGTTCTCTTAAGCACTGAATCCAAGTCTTGAACAAGGGGCCCCACCTCTCATTGGCCCGAGAGGGATTAAGTTTATAGGTTGGACCTTAAACTAATTGTTCAATAGTGGATTAGTGGGACTTAAGGAGCAAGATGTAGTCTTGGGGGTAAAACGGTATTTTGACCCAGCCAAGGTTACGAACAACCTGTGAAGGATTAACTTACTGATTATGGTTTTATCAAATGGACACAAATATATCTATAGTGAGGGGAGTGCAACTACGGAACTTTAGTGGAATGACCCGTTAGTTAACGAATGTTGATTAACTCGGTCTAAAAGAGTTTAGCTAATTAATCTTGAATCGTTGGAGCCCATGATCTATAGGTCCATTAGGTTCCCCTGCTAGCTCATATGGAATAAACTTAGAATAGTGTGATGGAATAAGTCGAATTGTTCGAACTGGGAGAAGAAAGAGAAACCGACAAATATAGTGATATAGTCGTCGGTCTTCTTATTAGAAATAGAGCTTTATGTTTAAATAAGATTTAAATACTATAAATATGAATACGGATTCATATTAGGAAGTTCAAAATTGATGGAAATGGTCAAAGTTGTAAAAAGTCAAAATGTTGACTTTTGACTTTGAACAGTCAAAACTTTGACCGACCTTATATTCAAATGTGATTTGAATTTTAGAAAAATGAATGCGGATTCATGCTCGGGAGGTCGAAATTAGTCAATATGGACAAAATGGTAAAAGTCAAAATATTGACTTTTGACTTTTGACTTGAAAGGTCAAATGACCATTTTACCCTTGGACTAAGTTAGTGGAAAAATCCAACATTTTATTGGATAATCCCACTAACACTTAGTGGGATATGTGGCTACATGAGATGTAGACACCTAGCCCACTAAGTTCCACTAATTGTTAATGGAATATTAGGTGTTGAGATTTGGCAAATTAATTACATGCATTTTTGCATGTAATTAGGTTATAAATAGGGGTGTTTTCCAATGGTTTAAAAACTTTTGCCATTTTCTAGTAATTTTAGAAATTACATTTTTATTAAACTTCAAAATCTCAACCAAAGAAATTTCCTTTTATCTCCTTTATTTTCTACACCAATTGGGTCCCACAACCCGATTCTTTGTCCAGAGAATAGTTGGTGGCTTCTAGTGGTGGTCTCGGTTTGAACTAGTAAGGAGATTTTGAAGATTTTCAAAAGCTTCAAAGGTAATATTCCCTAAAACCCTAAATTGATTAGTTTAGGGTTACATGTTAATTAGGGGCAATTAGGGTAGAATTTCGATTCTATTTCCGCTGTGCATGTTTTAGTTCTATCAAATATATGTGTGTATATATGAGAAAGTACATAAAATATATATTTTACTATTATGTAACTTATTAAAAATATGTAATTGTTATAATTAAATTGGATATAAACATGATATATATTTGAAATTAATAACTAAACCAAATAAGTGCACAAATATAACAATTTTACAATATATCATCTTATATGCCAAATAATATATGAGATGTATATTTTTCATTTTTCAATATGTTTATCAACACAAAAACTCGAGCAACATAAAAACATAAGAATGAAAAAGGAAAGGAAAAAAAATATGTAAAAAAATCATATAACAATGTCAATAAAAAAAGAAAAAAAAAGAAATAGAATTTATATGGAAAAGAAAAATAAATCAAATATTTACCATTAAAAAAATAAATATGTAATATCTCACATTAAATAAATCAAATCTCATACAATTAAAAAATATATATGTATTATCTCAAATTAAATGCTCAAAACTAAAATGAATAATAAATACCCAAAGTCAAATTTGAAATTAACTCAATAAGGAAACTATTTTCATGTCTTTCCATATTTGTGTCATTACGAATTTCTTCCATTTTTTTTTAATAATATTAATCATAATGATGGGTATTGTTGTCATTTGAGTCTTACTTTTGTGTAAATTTGAAGGTCAATGTGCTTTTTATGAAAAAAAAATGGTAATTTTAAGTTTTTTTTTTATGTGTAATTAAGCCTATATATTTAGGCTATATGAGTTAAAACCACAAAAATTATGATAAAAACTACTACATTTTCTAAATTGCAAAAGTAGCGAATTTAAAAGCCCAACCCAAAATCGTCAATGGGCTTGAAAGGAAAAGACGAAACTACCCATGTTTCAAATTTATTGCACGCAATCTTTCCGTAATTTTAGTAGCCATCTTATAGTTTTTGATAGCTCTCTAATAGTTGTCTAATATATCAAATTATTTGTGATAGGCCTCTGATACATATATGTTGTTTTAAATTTGAGTAGCCCTCGTATAGTTTTTTATATTTGTCTGATAGACTTCTAATAGTCGTATGATATATCAATTAGTTTGTGATAGCCCTTTGATACATGATGTTGTTTTAAATTTGGGTAGCCCTTTTGTAACATTACTTTTTTATTACCATGTGATTAATATCTGATTACTTCTAATATACCATTTTCTACTTTTCGACTACCATGTGATTACCTTTTAATTACTATTTTATACCAATTTCTAATTCATTTTATATTTGTTTTATGTAGTTGAGAATAGAATGCAGAAAAGAAAGTTTTCACAAGAAGATAAGTTTGAAGTAGTAGAACGTGAATGACCAAAAAGAAAAGTAAAGCCAACACCCAAGGCTATTGGTTTGGGAATTGGAAAGGAAAACAAATCTCCAAAAAAGAAAAGTAAAGCCAACACTCGATGTAAAACACATAAATCATAAACAAAGAATAGGCCAAGATAAAAATCATACAAGAATACAAAATCATAAACAAAAAAAGAAGAAGATGTTGAAATTAAAATTGTACAAGGTTAAATACGGTAGAAAATTACCACGCCTCAAGAAGGTTAACACCAAAAGGTTGTCTCACAAGGTTTATGATATACATCTCATTCTTTATCTGTAGAATATTAGTTGTTGATAGAAACACTTAAGTTTGTTCTTTGATTCCTTCATCACCTACCAATTATTTGCACTATTCAAGAATAAAGATAATTACAGTATGATCGGTCAATTGAATCACAAAGAGGGTAGCATTAGCATACCAAATACATAGTCATGAATAAAGTCGATAAAAACAAAAATTCAAATGTGCTAAATTTAGTGCATAAAAATTGAAACCTAAATTAGTGTAGAAGGACAAAACTAAAACAAAAATTGAAGTTAGAACATGTGAATGAAGTCGAAGAATAAAAAAATCTTGGAGTAGAAAAATTGGTGAAATATTGGAGTGTTAGATGGGTCAAAATGTGAGGCCTTGCTCCAAAAAGGGAATCCTGTTGGAGGAGAACTCTGCCGAGAAAGGTAATTTTTTACCAAGTGTAAAAAAAAAGCGTTTCGCGGGGAAGGATGCAAATGGACAAAAGATGATGTTAAGAGAAGCGTGTGAGTCTAAGTACTATTGTGTTAAACTAAGAGACGTGAAAAGGTTTAGTTGGCGAGGAAGAAGCACACGATAAATGCTAAGAACTAGGCGTTGGGTGTGGTGATGCAAGAAAAAATACCTACGCCCAAGTACAATCATGATAAGGTAGACGTTCTGTTAAGAAGATGGACGTTTGTATAGGGTGATTGGACAACCCGTTGAGGCAAAGTTAATGCTCTGTGGCTTTCCAAGAAGGAAGTCAGACAAAAAGAAGTTTAACTTTCCAAGGAGATAAGGTTGGCGTCTGAAGGAAAGTGTCTATTCATAACTGATGTTCGACTTACATGTCGAGTCTAGGTTGGCTACATAACACGACAAAATGAAAGGGTGACATGTGTAATAAACGAAAATGACCCATGGATGTGAAAGGTCATTATAAATAGGACCAAAGGGCTGAAAGAAAGAGAGCATGAGATTCTACCATTTTGATAATTTGTCAAAAAGGAGTTTTGAGTGTTGAACGACTGGCTGAGGAAACTACTTGGAAAAAAGAGGAAGCTGAAAGCAAAGAAGAAAGGTTGGATGCTGATCGGTTGTTTGTGAATGATCCTTAAGAATAAATTATTGTTTGTGAGTGATTCTTGTAAACAAATAATTGTTGTGGGTGATTCTCACTCGTAAAATAGTATTTCGATGGTGGTTTTCAAATGTAAAATGTATATCATTGTAAATGGTTTTCATGAAGATTTTGAAATGCTATATTATGTTCCTTATATCCAAAAGAAGTATCTTCTAAGTATTTGTGTTGTTGTATTCTTTTGTAATCATGTGATCTAAAAGGTATTATGTTGTTACATCCTTTTGGGCTGTTGAGCTAACATTTGTTGTGTTGTTGATTGTGTGATGTATGGTTTTGAGATTTATCGCAAGACGCTGATGGAAATCTCAAGTAACTCGTAGACACTGGTTGAGGTGAATCCTAGGTTCGAGCGAGGGGAGAATCTCGAGTTTGGAAGAGTTGAGATGTGTTCTTGATGCCAGATGCTGGTGAATGTAAATCTAAAATCTAGACGAGAAATGATGTGTGAGACGTTGGTGAAAGTGAATCTCAGGTCTATCGTGTGATGCTAGTTGAAGAGAATCTCATGTCTAAGCGATGAGATGCTAATGAAAGTGAATCTCAAATCTGAGAAAAGATTGAATGTTGCGAGACGCTGGTGGAAGTCCCAAGTAACTCGTAGTACGCTAATTGAGGTGAATCCCAGGTCTAGGCCAGAGGAGAATCCTAGATCTCGATGATGAGTAATGATTGTGTGGCAACTTGAATCATGTGGAAATTTATTATGTTGGCTGCGACCGTGTTGTTGCAATAAAAGTTGTGTTCATGAATTGATGGATTGAATTATTTATATTATGCTTGTGTTTTGGCTTGATATTATTATTATGTTCGAGTTGTTGTATTCTCGAAAAAAGTATTTTCTAAACTCATCACTCACTAAATCTTTGACTTACGTTTTAAGTTTTTCCCTACTCAGGTTGTTAGGCGTTAAAGCCAAGTAAGGAATGGACGTTAGGCATAGAAGCCAAGTAAGCGAAGGGAATGAGGGTGGTTATAGAAACTTGTACGGTGTGAGCAAGCCATGTCATCCTAACTCCCGTTTAAGGAGTCGGTAATTAAGGATTTTACTCCTTAACATTGAGGGCTTCAGCTCAAACCTAAGAAAGGTCATCCGACATGCCATAATTGTGAGGCCGAAGACAATGAGAGTGAAGGAACTAAGCCAGGGAAAAGAAGTCCTAAAGGTTGTGCTTAAAATGGTTGTTAGGCGATCAAAGAGGAATAGGTCCTTACACCTCTAAGTGTCCCATCACAAACAACAGCGTTAAGCAGTGGGCAAAGAAAGGTGGATTAGAAGTTAGCCTTAGATTTTTGCAAGAAAAGGAATATAATTTGTAAGTTTGAACTCTGTAAAAGTTTTAAATTAATAAAGAGAAGAGATTACTTTATTCCGCTGCATTAATATTGTAATTTGAGTTTATCGCCTAGGAGTTAAAGTTGGGTTGTTGACAACTTTTAGGTAGAACAATGGAACCAAAATGCATGATAATGTGTCAAAATAAGCAGCTTCTATTGAAAATTCATAAATATTAGAGAATACAACTTGCACAAGTCTCCATATCTGCTTTACCCTGGTTTTCATTATTTTATCGCAGTATTATAGAAAAAAGAAGATATAGTGAATCGTAGAGAAGCACGTGCAAAGGCTACGCGATAGGAACCCTGTTTTGCGAATAAAATCCCTAGACGAGGAACCACATCATCACGCGATGAAGATTCACTAGCAAACAAGAATGATAGTTGAAGTTGGTGTGATTTGTCAAAGGCTACAATCGGCTCTGACATGATCAGAAGAATAGAAGTTTCTCGTCGAAAGTTACCTATATAAAGCCTTCTTCCACACCAAGTGTAATGTCTAGCCTGAATGGGCTAAAACTTAGAGAGTTGGCGGAAAGGACTATCCTTTCCACCTTCTCTAAAAGTTATCTTCTTCTTCTCCTGTCAATTATATAAGTGAGAGCTTACAGAGAGATTGGAGAAAGATTCCACCATGACCTTTCCCCTAACTTGTAATATTTCTCATTCTCTCTACTTTCCACTTTTTTTATTTCACCAAGTGTAATGTCTAGTGTTCATATTGTACAGTGGCCTAAGGCATATATTATTTAATACATTGCATATTTATCCACTTCCAATCCATCATTGCCTTACTGTTTTTTGTCAAAGTGTTATGAGTAGTTTAGGTTTGTGATAAGTTCTTTATGAGTAGTCTAACTCATAAGGTCTATTGCGTTAGTTGAGCTATACTCCATCTCTTGGCTAGCCTTTGTCGCCAATTACCCGAGAGAGTAAGTGGCAAGAATATAGCTAACACGTGTAAGGAGGAGTTTGGGGACAAACTCCACCTTAGCAATTAAACTTCCATCGCTTGTGTCCCAATAGGAGAACAAGTGTGGGTACTTGGTGTTGAGAAGTTGCCACCCTTAAAAGAGAAGTAATATAAATTTTATAAGTAACAACTTCTACATAAATATCGCTTAATGAAGCTTTGTCATTTGCATTCCCGAGAGGCGAGCAATTGTAACGTTTAAGGCATTGAGAGGTGCTCGCCTTAATCAAGAGCTAATTAATTGATCTCTATTGCATCACGACTTATCACTTAATTTAATATCTTACAATGAGGAGACTTTCCTTCATATTTCCTTAACACAAGTTAGTTCATTCTTCAGCCTTCTCACCCTTCTTGTCACCTCTTATAGAATCTCTAGTGTAGATGTTAGATTAGATTAAACACACATTTACTTTATGCTGTATAGTTTTTTTATACTGCCTAGATGAAGAAGTGAGCTTTATAGCTAAAATTTGATATCAGTTCACTGTGTTCAACCCTCACTTATTGATGAAACCTATTGTTTCACTTACATTTGGGCAAGCAATAGGAAAACTTGTCCTAATTAGGATTTAGTAATTACGCGAGGACGAGAGACATAGTGAGTATCTCGCATGCAATGATCATGACTCATAGCATAGAAAGCATTTCGATATAAACTTAACTTGCAGATCTTAATTGCCTTGTAAATAGACTATAAAGAAAACACACACTGAATCCATGAAACTAAATCCAAATAAATACCAGTTGTATTATGTAAAAATACTAGGCGATGGAGGAAAGTTCAAAAGTTGTAAATTTCCGCTGTAATAAGAAAGTCTAAGTTTGAGGCAAAGGCTTTGCGAAAAGATAGGATAAGAAGTTGTTTCGCTTACTAGATGTTTAGTGCATCATCTAGTGGGGAGATACGTGATGAGTGTGTAGGCGGCACGCCCCATCTGGTCACACGAAGTGGCAGTTGGGGTGGGACGTGACACAAAATCAGTACGAAAAAGAAAGAAGATGATGACCAAGAGAGAACGACGTAGAACATGGAAATGGTAAACGGAAAAGGGAAGAAGAAAATGTAAAAACTAAAATCATACAAGAACACCGACGACGATTGACGTAGAACACAAAAATTGTAAACGAAAAAAGAAGAATAAGATGTCGAAAACAAAATGGTCAAACACAAAAGTAAACATAAAAGGAAGAAGAATATTACGAAATCAAAATCTGACAAGGAGGAAGAAAACTGGAAAGGAATGCGCAATTAAGGAAAGAAGAAAGACTAGAAAGGAAAGTGCAAAGGAAAAACAAGGAAGAGGTTACACGTGTCTAAAAGGAAAGAAGGGTAATTTTTCCTTTTTAAAATAATTAACAAAATTTTAAAAATTGCCATATTTGCATTACTTAAAAAAGAGGCGACAAATGTTTATTATTTCTAAATTTTATTAGCATATAATGGAATTTCCCATTTTATTATGCCATATACTAAAATTATATTGAAAAAAAATTACATTTAAGGATCTAATTTCTCCAAGTTTTAAAATTGTTAAATTTTTTGGAGCTATTGATAGAGAGTATGTTATTATATTCCATGGTCATTATAGTCCCTAGGTTATAATAAATTGTGTTATTTATAGTTTGTGTTTGGATAATATTATAATAGTCTGTGTTTGAAGTGTTGATTATTTTATTTTGTGTTATAATAGTTTGTGTTTGGACTACAAATGTAAATCCTGAACTTTAAGGAATTTGGACCTTCTCAAGAGCTTGAAAGGATTAGTTTTGAGTGAAGTAAAGACAAGGAAGTAAGCTTGAGAAGTAACATTGTAGGTGTGTCATAGTAGGTTGTAAGAAGGAATGGTTTAAAAGTTGAAGAAAAGTTAAGCAGAAAAGAGGAAAATTTTGGCTAACTCCATGGGTTGGCGTTTTTGTCTTAGTAGGTAGCCAAATGAAGAAGAAATAGCCTCTTACCTCTAAAGAGTTTATTTGGGCTAGAAAAAGGGTGTGTTAGGCGGTAAGATTGGTGTTGTGATGTTTTGCCGAGAAGAGTGAAGACCATGTGTGCTTGGCAAGAAGAGTGTTTAGAGAGGTTAGTTGGGCTTTAGGACTTGGCGAGGAGCATGGCTACACGAGGAAGGCTTGGCTAGGCGTTTAGAGGTTAGGATGAGATTAGCTAGGTGGCCAAGGCTAGGCGTTGCGAGGTTAGTTGGCTGGCCAAGCTATGCGAGATGACCAAGGAGGTTAGCTATGTGATTGAGACAAGTATGTGGCATGCTCTAAGCAAACGATTTAAGGTTAATCTAGGTGTTCTAATCTAATTAACATACATTTTGCAGCCAAAGAGGACGTGGAAGAGATGATGAGGTGTAAATAAGAGCTTAAGAGGTGAGTCTATTCAAGGATTAAGTGTCCCCTTAATCACATGCAAGAACTTCTATAAATAGGCAGCTTCAATAATGAATTTCTCACAGCTTACTCGTGCAAAATCACTCAAATTGGTCTTATAAGTTCAGAAATTGTGTCTGGTTTGTGAGAAAGGGTTGTTGTTCAATTTGGATTCAAGAAGGGTGGCGTTTGGATCAAGATTAGGTGAGAAGGTCATTTTCAAGAAGAATCTGAGTAAGGCGCATTCTCAGAGGGCTACAAAATTCGTCTTTTGGAAATTTAGTCTGCAAGTTTGAGGTAAGACAATTAAGACGATTTCCAAAACTTTGTAGAAGAAAGTATTTTCATTTGACTTTTGGATTTTAAGTTATTAAGCTCTAAACTAGAAGTAAGGTTCCGACTGAAAATGAGTTTCTAGGCAATGGAGGTTGTTGGCTGTAACACCCCAAAATTTTCAAGATATTTCGTTATCATTTTATTAATTTTGGGTGTTATTTTGTGAGATGGTTTTAATTTTTGTGGAAAATAAAGTATTTTGGAAAGATGTGGGGTTAATGGTTGAAAATTGGTAATACTATTGTTATCATTATTAATTATTAAGGAAAGATATGTTATAAGGGATATTAATGAGGAAAGAGGGAAAATTAAATAGGAATAGGAAGAGATGAAGGAAAAGAGGAGTTATTTGGGGAAAATTAGATAATAATAATAATAATGGTATTAATGTTATTATTATTATTAGTATTTTACATATTAAATACACCCTCGGGATGATTGCCATAGTTACAATTCATCTTCTTCCTCACAAAGAAACCCTAGCCGTCACAAAGAAACCCTAGCCGCCGCGAACACCACCACGACGACGGTCGTTGGACGAAGTCGTTCGCCTCACGTCTCAGTCGGCCAGCCGCACGCTTCCAGCCGCCAGCGTCTAGCCGCACGGGTTCCGGCCGCCAGCGTCCAGCCGCACGAGTTCCAGCCGCACGGGTCCACGTGTCCGTCTTCACCGAGCCGCACGCGTCCAGCCGCCAGCGTCCAGCCGCCAGCGTCCAGCCGCAAGCGTCCAGCCGCACGCGTCCAGCCGCCAGCGTCCAGCCGCCAGCGTCCGTTTTCACCAAGCCGCGCGGGCCGTCTTCGTCAGTACGTAAGCCGTAAAGCCTCAAGGTCCGAGCCGAGTCTCTTCATCAAGCCACTTGAGCTGATTTCATTTGGTTCAAGCCATTCCTTGTTGTGGAGTCACTTTGGTGAGTTGGACTATTATCGATTGAGATGGTACTCCCATTAATTTCCTATTCTATTCTGAATAAATAAAGATTATGGATTTAGGTGGATCTATGTTTTCTTAAAGGAACGAATATAGTTGGAGGAACTGAGACTGTGAATTGTTTCACTTAGGGTTGTGTTGGATTCAACCCTAATCTTCGGGATTGAGTACTGGGAGGAATTGACTGTCAACCAGTGAATTATTTTTAGCGGATCTTCAGGTAAGAGAATTTTTCCCTTTTTGCCTGAGATGCATATTATCGATGCATGATGTGATTATATGTATCTATGAGATTGTGTATGTTGAGTTGAATGTTGATTTTATGATGAGCATGTATAGCCTATAGTGTTCTGTTGGTCTACTGGTTAGAGTCGTACCACGAGGGGTCCATTAAGGTCCTCCCATATATATGTTTGAGTATTACTGAGACGTGATTCGACGGGATCACTTACAGCCCGACTCTCCTTTAGGGTGACTCCTTCGGGATCACCGAGAGCCCAGTTCAGTCCCGATGGGACTACTGGATAGCGTGTGTTCGGGAGCACCATAGAGCGTGGTACCTTATTGCAGGACTCTAGCAAGAGACTAACAACACATAGGGAGACTAAGTACGGGTCTCTTACTTAGTATAATTTTATATACTCATTCTCTCAAATGTTTAAATTTTCAGGTAAAGATAAAGGCAAGGGCAAGTTGGCGAATGACAAGAAGTGACCGTGGTTCGCCATAGGGAATAGTTCAGTTTTTCCGCATTTATGATTCAAGAATTATTCTTTTTAGAACTTTAGAACTTTAATTATTTTAAAAGTATTTCTTTTATTTTTATGGGCCCAAATCAGTATTTTATTTTATTATTCTCACTACTTATTTATTTAAGTATTTCTCAAAACTTATAAAACTAATTTGCCTTTAAAAAAAAAAAAAAAAACTACATTTTATTTAAATAGTAATGATCTCAACCTTCTAAGAAGGTTGGGGTGTTTTATTGGCCTAGCGTCAGGGGTTGCTAGGTGAGATGGGCAGGCATTTTAGGTTAAAAGAGGTATTAACATGGCATTTTGGACTGGTGTTGGACGCACAGATGCACAAGGACATACTCGGCCATGAAAGCACGCAGCAAGCCCTGTGCGTGTTAGGGCCAGGCGAGATGTGTAATGCACATGTGGGCAAAACCCCTTGCAAGATTAGTATGCGGTTGGCCTGCCCAGGCCATGTGTGTGTGCAGCCTCTGCTGTCCACCCCTTGCGCGCTAGCCATGCGAAAAGTGTGTTTTTGGGATGTTTTTTTTATATATATTTGGGGAATTTTAAGAGAAGTTCGGCTGTTTTTAAGATTAAAAGAAAATAAATAGAATTATTTCAGGTCAATAGGAGATCGGGCAAATTTATAGACCATGTGTCTAAGCTACTATCTGAGAGTGATACATTGATTTCTTAAAGTATTTATTAAACATGATTTCAAACCTTATAAGCTAGCTTGTGAGTGAAAAAATGAGTTTAAAGTTGATTTCTAAATGTGAATTATTATCAAATGTTATATTCATGCTTTGATGTATGAGTATTTGAGTACACTGATTTAGAAAGTGTTTCCAAAGCATGAGATTTGATAAATATTTGATAAGCATATATCTATTGATGTATTTGTTAACAAGATTAAGCAAGTTTATTTATAATGAGTTTCCAAAATATTTAAGTATGTTTTAGACTATACCATTCGATATATATAGCAACCCTTTGGGGATATAGTCTGTGCACAGAGGTTCCTTAGTGAGGGTATTCAATAGATACGTAGTTCTCATCACTAGGACAAATTAATGAGATGAGGGTCTACAGATGCCTAGGTTTCCATTTTAAAGGATGAGGGCATGTACGAATGCCTAGTTTCCATCTCATTGTAGCTATAGCGAGATAGAGCATTACTGATGCTTAGTTTCCGTCTCATAAGTATCATATCACAGGATGAGGGCCACCAGAGTTTCTGTGATTCCATCCTTGTGACTCGTGTGTGGTTGTTGTTCAGTTGGACTTACTAGTTTCGTGTGTGTAATGCAAGTGCAATACATCACCGAGTCAGGTCATCGCGCATAATGTGCTTAACATAACTCTCTGTATAGCATGCTTTGATTCTAGGGTGATGAGTCATGAGCCATGATCATTGCATTTGAAGTGATTCTATGTACTTCTTCATCTCATAGTTTCTAAGTCCTCGTTGAGTACAAGTTTTCCTACTACTCGTCCAAGTGCAAGCGAACAGTAGGTTTACCTGGGTGATCCAGGGTCTAACACAAGGAATTGTTATAGATGTTAGTTTTAGATTCCACTTATAGTTTTGGGTTTATAATAATTAGATTGAAAGAATGTATGCTAACTACAACTACTTATTTACAGCGCGAGACTCACGCACAGGGAGTGAATTTAACTAAGGGAGAATGAGTTGAACTAACTTGTATGCAGATGACTGGTGAAGGAAATTCTACATACTAAGATGCTTAAGCGTTGAGATAACCTTAACGCACTATAATTGCATAATCAGCACATGATTAAGGCGACCTTCTTTCGAAGTGTTTAAACGCCGCACTTGTTCGCCTTTCGAGATACAAATGACTTGCTTACTTAGGCAAATTATACCTAGAGAACGTGACTCATAATACTTAAAGAACTTCTTATTTAAGGACAACAACCTTTCGGTGCCTATTATCCGCACTTGTTCACCTTTCGGGATACAAATGTTGGAAGCTACCTCGCTAAGGTGAAGTTTGTCACCAAATTTCTCCATGCGCGCTAGTTTTATCCTTGCTACTTACCATTTGAGGTAGTTGGCAATTTACACTGGCCAAGTGATGAACATAGCTCAACTAATGAGATAAGGTTTATAGGTTGAACTTTTTATCCAGAACCTATCACAGCTAATTTCATTTAATAACATGAAGATAGATGAAAAGTTAAGAAATGGTAGATTGAAAAGGTATAAACGTGCAGTCTATGTATAAAAAATATAGGCCTTCGTGTTGGAATTTATGTCCTAAAACTCGTAGTTTGTAATCATATTCTATTCAATAAGTCGTTATTAATACTATATTTTAAAGCCAATAAACTAAGGTCCCAAGGCTATTGTTATGTAAACTTGAACTTTATGTAGAGACATAAACTTGGATCAAGTTCGAGTAAATAGCCTAAATAGTCTATAGTATACGAATACGGTTGGGCGCCTTATTCAGGAGATACTATTGATGCAGCCCACTTTGTAGTTAGTACAAACGATGTGATCCTAAATCGTTCATGTAGAGACATGGCAGTGGGGGCATCCTATGTAAAGAGTTTACATAAGACTGGAACCATGAGATAGTCGTTTTTAAGTTATAACACCGTTAACTTTGTAAAACTGACTATTTAGTTTATAGATATCCAATGTAACTTAATCTTAGATCTGTATAGGTGAGGGCAGCTCAATGGCGCTGGCCCAATAAGCCTTCCATTTCAAGGGTAAGATCGGGTGGATAGCTAGGGACATAAGGTGCAAGATGGAATTCACTCCTACCCACTCTAGGGTTAGTAGATAGGTTGTTCCCTTGAGGACTGAATCCAGGTCTTGAACAAGGGGCCCCACCCTCTCATTGGCCCGAGAGGGATTCGGTTTAAAGGTTGGACCTTAAACCAATTGTTCAATAGTGAATCAGTGGGACTTAGGGGAAAAAAAATATAATCTCGGGGGTAAAACTGTACATTGACCCAGCCGAGATTATGAACAACCTGTGAAGGATTAACTTACTTATCATGGTCATATCACATGGACACAAATATATCTATAGTGAGGGGAGTGCAACTACGGGACTCTAGTGGAATGACCCGTTAGTTAACGAAGGTTGATTAACTCTGTCTAAAGAGTTTAGCCAGTTAATCTCGGATCGTTGGAGCCCATGATCTATAGGTCCATTAGGTTCCCCCGCTAGCTCATAAGGAATCAACTTAGAACATTATGATGAAATAATTTGAATTGTTCAAAATAGGTAAAGAGAGAGAAACCGATAAATATATTTGATATAGTCATCGGTTATAACTTAAATAGAGCTTCATTTTTAAATATGATTTAAATATCAATATGAAATCATATTTGAAAGCTCGGAATTGATGAAAAAGGTCAAAGATGTAAAACGTCAAAATGTTGACTTTTGACTTTGAAAAATCAAACTTTGACCGACTTTATATTCAAATATGGTTTGAATTTTGAAAAAATGAATGCGGATTCATACTCGGGAGATTGAAATTAGTCAAGAGGGATAAAATGGTAAAAAGTCAAAATGTTGACTTTTAACTTTTTAAATGTCAAATTACCATTTTACCCTTGGAAGAATATTGCATGTAAATAACAAATGGCTTCATGCATGTGAGACACCTACTTGGTAATATGCCAAGTGTGGAAAGTGGAAGCTCACTACATGCAAATTTTGCATGTAGTTTGCTTATAAAAGGAATGGATTGGAAATAAAAAGTGTTGGTTGTTTTTTTGTTGAAAAATTGATTTTGTAATTTGGAATTGCAAAATCAAACCAATTTTCCTTTTACTCTCCAAAGTTCTCTCCACAAATTCTTCCTCCTAAATCCATCTCTCTACTATTTTTCTCTACCGTTCGAGTCCCACAACTCGGTTCTAAGTCCGGAGATTAGCAGGTCAACACTAGTGGTAGTCCCGATTTTGATTTCGTGAGGAGATCGTGAAGAGCACGTGAGAAGATTGCGATAATAGAAAAGCATCAAGGGTGAGTTTTTCTATTAACCCTATTTTGTTTCTTTTTAGGGTTGTGATGCATGTTTACCACTAAAGTGTTTAGTTGTAATTAGAGTAAATTTTGATTCTAATTCCGCTGCGCATGTCTACCGTTTCCATCACTTCGGCCACTGTACAATATGAACAATACATACACAACAATGAAATAAAAAATGGAGAGATACAATATGAACAAGTTCGGAGATCAACAACAAATAATCTTTTCTTTTATCATAGCTGTTTAATCTTCAGGTAGCTTGTTCAAGTTCTCTCTCTTTTTATAATTTTCTCTGGCAATTTTGAGTCTCTTTCTCTCTGGCCTATTTGGGTCCCCTTTTCTCGGTGGGGATGAAGTGCTTGTATAGACTGCTTTTTTCGTAGGAAAACTCTATTCCTCTAAGTGTGTCAGTGCTGTCATTTGCCCCTGTGAAGTTACATCATTCAAATTACCATTCTTGTCTTTTGTGAGCTTTTCTCTAGTGATGTTTAAGTTCATCGCCTGGGGTTGTTAATTGCCAAACGCGATCCGTTGCTTTGCCTTTGCACGAGATGTCAAGTGTGAGTTGCTCCTTTCTTCTTTTCCCACTTGTCCTGTGTTTAAACACAATAACCGTGTAAAATAGGAATGACATTTATGAAAGCCATATTTCTAAATATTTATGCATTTACAACGTAAGGTATGCATTCTAATCATCTCCTTATGTGTTTTACCCCATTATTCTAATAAAAAAAGGTATAATAACGGTCATTTCTTCACGTTATTAGTGTGGTATAGTAATAAATAATAGAAAGAGGTTTTAATAATTTGTATTATGAGTAATTTCCGTAAAAGACAAAATTTAAAGTTAAATAGTTTTGTAAGCATGTTTTGTCAAATCATCACTCATTGGGCTATTAGCTCACACTTTCCAAACGTTTTCTCACTTTCTAGGTAGAGGTCGTGATGTGCAAGCCTGACCGTTGTCTCCAAATCTGCTGCGCAAAAGTTATGGATAGTTTAATTACTGAGGGTCAATTTTAGTTTAAACCTTATCATGTTCATGGTTTTGTGTAAGGTTAAGTGCAATCGTTTAATTTTTGTTTGGTCTGTAAGTGTAATATGTAATCAATGGCACCTAGCCTCAACTACTTTTTAATTATTGTAAGAAGTTTGTTTAAGTTTGTTTCTCGTAGTTTCCGTTGCATAAGTCTTAAATTACTCAAGTTGTTTAGCATGGTAAAAGATCAGTAGTCAAGGTCAACTGATGTTCAAAAGGAGAGCAATGTCGGTTGACTTCACTCCACATCTCGGACTGAGCAAGCAGGTGCTCAAGTTGGGGTGTGACAGCAAATAACATCACATAAATTAAATATAGGTTATTTTAGATAGTGTATAATATTTTTTTGTACTATTATTTTTTATCATACAAATAATTATTTAAATGAAATATCATTTTTTGAAAATATAATTAAAACTATATGTTCCACCAGTTTATATAAAATTAACGAAATTTTAATTTAGGTTAAAAAGTTGATCTTTTTGTAATTTTAAGAGGTACCTTGGTTAACATGGAATTGTTAAAAATGACCTCATAAAGCTCATATTTTTGGAGGTACAAAATTGGTTCTAAAACAAAGCATATAACTCATGCTTGCATGATTAAAATATTGATCACTAAGATGACACACATAAAAATATGGGCTGACAAGAATAATAGCAAAATAGAAAGTTTACTTTAGATAAATGACAAATTTTTATTTACGAACAATTTGGAAAAAAAGTTGCTGGAAAAATGTTTTAAATGCCTCTACCTAAGTGAAAAACTTGAATCCAAAATACAATTATTCAAGAAACCACAAATACCCTATAATTAAATCAAACTTCCAACACACAATTAACACCTATCAAAATTCTAATTTCCCCCCAAAACCCAAAAATTAACACCTATTACCATCAAAGCTTCATATAATTTCTGCAGCCATTTCATATCTTCTTCAAATCATACACGTTTAGACATTCAAACGTTATCAATCTCTTCACATCTTTCAAACCTTTCAAACACGTAAGGCATTCAAACGTCTAGGGAAAGAGGGTCACTGAACAATATTCTTGAAACTCTTCAAAGCTGAAAAGTTTTCAGCTTCCTTATCTTCGACTTCTGTAAATTCCACAAACAATATTCTTGAAACCCTTCGTCCCCTTCAAACCTTCAAAGTCTTTCATCAGTTGTAGAAACGATTAGAGCTTCTAGCGTTGTCCCCTTCAAACCCTTCAAAGTCTTTATACATTCGGAGCAAACAAATGGATTTTCTTCTTCCTGGCTATCTTCTTCATCATAAGGATTCCATATTCAGGTGAGCTTCTTCATCGGCACAAAGGTTTGTTTTCACAGTTCTTCTTTCGTTCGTTTGAGCTTTGATTCTTAGGGAAATTTATTCTCAACACCATTATACTTCTTAATTGTGGCATGCACAACAATATTACCTGGAAATCGTTCACTGTTATCAAAGCACATTCATGGGATCTCTGAAATTTTGCCAAGGTCAGAAAGAAAAATGTAAAGTGTATAATATTATTTTTGTTTTTAATTATAGGTTATATATAGATACAATTGAGGATATAAATTATTTATCTGTTTATTTAATTATTCTTTTAAATTACATAAACAATATATCACAAGATATCCCCTTGATTTTAGGAAGAACAACTAAAATTTATTTTTATATTTATAAATGTTTATTGTTTTTAAAATTTGTTGCAAAATTAAAAATAAAAAAAGAGAAGGGGGAAGGAAGAACAAGAACCAGCGATAAATTACGAGCTGCTGGAATCACTGGTTCAAAAAAACCATTAACAAAGGAGATTGAATATCTGTCAAGTTCTTCCAATGAGGTATTAATGTAATTTTTTTTCAATTACACAAAAGTTGTAAATGTTGATAACTTCTTGTATGAAAACTTACAATAGAGACCAGAAGATCCAATGGTCGAGGGGTCGAGAAGCAAGTATGAAACACTTCAAGAAAGAGGAGGGGGGGGGGGGGAATGAACATCCAAAGGAAGATATTGTTGTGAAGAAAAAACAGAGGATAAAGAGCTTGGTAAACTGTCTTATTAAAATTTATTTTCTAATGAATACAGTTGAAAATTTTTATGTTGGGGTCTGTGTAGGTTTCAAAAAGGCAATTTATGAGAAGGAAACATGAAGAAAAAGAGAGAAAAAGAAGAGAATGAAGAGAAGGTTTGTTGTCTACGTTGCTGTACTTCAATTCATAAAATGTACTATATTAGTAAATTCATAACATAATATTTACCCAACAATCTTGCCAAATAGGATAATACGGAAAGTGAACAAGATAAACAAGAAAAATAAGACGAAGATGAAAAAGGACAAGGTGAGACAGATGTGAATGGAGAATGTAGTTCAAGCACAAAAGAAACAACTGACACAAATGAAGAATCAATAGAGAATAGAAAGAGAAAGGATACGGCAAAGGGAAAGAAGGTAACAGTCTATAACATCTGATAAATATAAAAGTTATATGGAATTTTGCTATCAATTTCTTTTTTATAACATAGGTGAAAAGTGCTAACAAGGAATACAAGGCCAAAAAGGATAAAAGATAGAAAGGTAAAGCACCAATAACACAAGAAAACGCTGAGGTATGTGTGATATAGTACTTAGTATGTATGAATTCTGTATATGTAGAATACAATGTATATGGTTGCTGTTTGATATTGAATACATTGCATTTGGAGGTAATTACACTGAATTTGTGAATATATGTTTATGATCCCATCCATTTTGGAATATATTAAATCTGATTGATGTGAATTACACTATATTTGTGTATTATGTTTGAAGTGTTATGTGTTATGGAGTGAGATACTTTGAAGTGTAGTTAACTTATAGATTTTGTTCTATTGTTTTGTTTCACTGACTAATATTTTTGCATTGCTTTATAGTTCAAATAATTTGTGAATATCTGTTGTCATGACCCTATGTATTTTGGAATATGTTGAATCTGATTGCGGTGAATTATAATGCATTTGTGTATTTTGTTTGGAGTGTTGTACATTGTGGAGTGGGATACTTTGAAGTGTAATTAACTTATAGATTTTGTTCCATTGTTTTGTTTCACTAATTGATAGTTTTGCATTACTTTAATCTGAAGATGAAACTTTTCTGGCTGGCTAAGTTGTTTGTGGTCTAATTATGCATTTTTGTGGTTTAAGCCTAACTAACAACATATAAATTTTGTTGCATTGCACTTTTCTGTTTAATATGATTGGCCTTTCACATATATAACTTATAATTTATTACATATCAATATTAGGACTCCGTATACTTGATGTGTTCTGAACGAAGCAATGAACCTCTAAAGATTAATCCGCAAACTAAGAGCACAAAAATTGATAAAATAAAGGAGAAACTTGGAGATACACTGACAAATAGATTTAGGGAAGGAATTTTTGGATACTTCATTAACTTCTCAATAACAAACCAGTCCTTCTAACTACTGCTGCAACGTATTCAGAGGATGTGTAAGCCAAGATCAATAAGTCAACTTAACTTTTTAATAGGATGGAGGGTGCTTAAATTTGGGTTGAAAGAGTTTGCCCTAGTTACTAGACTAAACTATCATGAAGTACCATAAATTAAATAGGAAGATATCAAGGGGTGGACGATTGAAGAGAGTGTACTTCGAGAGTCTAAAAAATGTAACCAGACAGTACTTGAACATTATGTTCAACGTAAGCACTGCTGAAACCGATGATGACTACCTAAAGATAGCGAAGTTGTACTTTCTTGGGAGCTTCCTAATCCCCAAACAAGAGTGCCTAAGTATAGAGTGGGATCACATCCTAATGGTTGATGATGATGATGAGTTGTTTGACAGGTATCCATGGGGGAGGGTGGCTTTTAACCTTCTAGTGGAATTTATGAAAAGAGTTGTACCTAGCAAGGGGCAAACAGGGATTTCAATGGAAGCCTTTATTTTCCCAATCCTTGCTTGGGCGCATAAGAGGTAATCCCAACGTTGAGTAACCCACCCAACTTCTTTGCGAGGAGGATTTCGAATGAAGTTCCTAGAATAATTAATTGGACTACAAACACGTAACCAAAGTGAAAGGACCTGAAACAAAAGGCCATTGATTCACCCACGGTATGTAATTCTTCAATACATAATTATTACCTCTGCTTATTTCGTGTTTTGATACTTAGAAAATATTTTTTTCTTTTTGTAACAACTTGAAGTCTCTTCTATGCTCGCTACACCTAATGAAGTGGGGAGGCCATATTTCACACCCTTCCTTGAGGCAGAAAAAAGGATACTCCAAGAGGCAGAAGACAAACTTAGAAAGAGCCAACCAATTGTCAGAGTTGCTCAAATGTCGTTAAATAGAAGCATGCCCTCTACAAGTCAGATGGATGGACTGACCAAAATTGTAGAAAAATTAAAAAATGCCGAGAGAGAATGGAGAAAAGTATGGGAGATATTTTGAAATTTTTGAAGTGCGTAGAGCTAAAGATGAGCAGAAAGTTTGAAGAACTAGGAAACAAATAGAATGGAATTAATGAAGAATTAAGAGTCAGCCACCTAGTTCTTCCGATGCACGAAACACTAACAATTATTTGGTAAGCATGTGATATACACTAAAAATGTCTTGTCTGATTATGTGTAAATTGAATAGGATTTTAAAATACACTGTATTTTGGATGCAGGAAACAAGAGACTTTGAAGTGCACATTGATAGAGTAAAAAAAGAACATAGAAGAAGAAGAAAAAGAAGAAGATGAAGAAATGAACTTGGAATCAACAAAGTTAAACGTGCTTAGGAAAAAAGATGATGATCAAGATGACAATGTAAATGGAAACACGACTGAAAATCAGAACCAAACTTCTGAAGTGCCAGATGGGGAACCAACTAAATTGAACACATTAAAGACAACAACTACCTAATAAGGAAAAGGTGGAGATGACACACCATACAAGGTAAATAAATAAACCGAATATAGTAAAACATGTTCAGAATGTTATAAATAGATCTTAGTAACTAACATGTGTACATAATTGTAATATGACACAGAGGAGGCTAACGAAGAAACCAACATGCTAATAAGGTCAATAGACAAAAAAGTTACATATGATGAAATGAAAAAAAAGAAGAAGAAAATCAGATGGAAATAGTATAGTACTCTATGATTGGAATATGTTTGTTATCATCTATGACTAGTAACTTCTAAAAATTGTGAATTCCAATTATAGAGTATTTGTAAACTCTGACTACATGAAATTTTTTTTGTTATTATCAATGACTTGTATATATTTTTGTTATGAACAATGGCTTCTGTTTGTTGTCATCAGTGACTTGTAACTTCTAAGAATTGTGTATTTGAATTATAGAGAATATGGCATCGGTTCTTTATTGATGAAATAAATAAGTGTAAATTACAATGTATTTGACATACTGAACCTACTAATGTGTAGTTTCGTTAGACGTTGAATAATTTTGCTTGTTGGACTTGTAGTTTGCCTACACATTTCTTTGAACGATAAGGCTGATTTATTAATGTTGAATTATATTGTATTTATATATCGACCGATAAGACTACATATGACTCCGTACTCTTCTTATAATACTAGTAACTAATCTTTGAGAAATATTAAAGTATTCACAGGACCAATCTTCATTGAATTCAACCGCAAAAATAATGAAGAAAGTGCAACCAACATTTGGCAGAACCAAAGAACTACCACAAAAGACCAAGGTAACCCCCTAAATAATATGAATGTCAGGTCCACGCTTTCCAGAATACTACAATTAATTTTTTTTTTGGCTACAAAGTTATAGGTTAAAGATAAGTTGCCAAGTGAGCACAAACTTTCAAATATAGACGAAAATAATACAGCCACGAGGGTTATACTAAAATACGTAAGCATATCCAATACTAAGAAATGAGTAATTATCCTATGTATGTTATAATTAGTTATTCTATTAATGGACTTCTTTTCTTTTCTTTTCTTTTTTATAGTTGAACATGAGTAAAAAGAATTGGTAAAGATGGCAAAAGATAGGGAAGAACGAATGAACAAAGCAAACGATAAACCATATAGAGAGGTTAAGCCAGACATTAGGAATATGGATAGATGCAACAAGAGGGAAAATAGGTCCATTAAACAAAGAGAAAGAAAATCCACCTCCAGACATGCCATCATTTGATTTGCATTTGAGTCAGGCTTGATAGTTTGATTTTAAACTTTTCTATTATGGGGTCTTAGATTTAGGACTTATGTTTCGTTTGTTGGTTTAGTTCCATTGAATCTATAAATTTGTTTATTTGACTAAAATCTATTATTCTATTTAAATATATGAACTTTATGAACTTATGTTTTAGATATATGAACTTTACGTATCTATTTGTGAAAGTGGTTTGTAAGTACATTGTGATTCTCAAATATGCGCGGTGTTCTTAACTTGTAAATCAATTAAAATACACTGTATTTGTATAATAAAATTTAGGGTAATTATAATTAATGGTTATTTTACGAATAATAATTAAGGATATAGCAATATTTTAAAAAAATTGCAAATATAGCAAAACTATCACTGATAGACTTGTATCGCTGATAGACTCGTAGGGTCTATCAGTGATAGACCAATATTTGTAACATGGTCTATCAATGATAAACTTCTATCATTGATAGAATTTAACAAATTTTGCTATATTTGCAAATTTTTTAAAATGTTGCATATACTTAATTATTTTGAATCTAATTGCTAAATTTGCAACTATCTCTAAAATTTATATTGTAGTCAGTCACATATTTTAACTTATTTAGATAATAAGAATGTATTTCATAGTGTTGAATTTGAACAAATATTATATGTACCAAAATATAACTTGCCTATTCAAAATAACCAATATGTTAAATTTACAAATAAGAGAAATACTTCGAAAGGCAACTACGGTTACAAACTATTCATAATGTATCTTGACCCTATATGATAATATATGTCATGACTTTTATATTAGGATAACCTCGATGTATCTAGTTTGAAAAGAACAATACTTGAATCTAAAACGAATAACGTACAATATAGAATACTTGCGAAGTCAACATACTTAGGTTGCTGTAAAATATAAGAAGTACACGGTATTTCAATGAACACAAGCTCAAATTTATTCAAACCAACCTTGCAACTTCAATGATAACAGAGAACTCTCTGAAGAATAGACAATTTCAAAACAAAATCAAGCACTTAAAAATGATAACTAAGAACTAAGGGAAATTCTAAAACGGTAAGTTAACGTTGAATAGGTTTTTTACAAGACCTACAATTGTGACCTCTTTTACCATACCTGTTGCAACGAACAGTCATTTTTTTTCTCTAAAAATGAAGTAAACTTTTTTTTTTTGGTCTTCCAACTAGACCTTTAACCTACGGTGGAAGTAGTCCATCGTTGCCACTTTGGTACGTATTCCTAATTTGGTCTACACTACCAATAAGACGTGTTCCCTTCTTGTACATATGCAGATTAAGATTCCTTGTAGACAGTGCAATACATGCATGTGAACAAGGGATCATATTGAGGCCCCATTGATGACATGAGCATGTACGATCTAAAATATTGACAACATATTGTTCCTTACGATGGTGAACTTCAAATTCATGTTGGTTTAGAGGATATATCTGCTAAATTGCTAAAATAAATGTCATATACAAATAATTATGTACATAATTATTGCATTTATTGTTCAAATATCAAACAACTTACATTCATTAAGAGACTTTCCCTTAAAGCTTCTCGAATCATATCTTCTACATATATTGAAAGTTCCATGCTTTGAAAATTCCATTTGGTACAACGTTTGTAGAACCATTTTTTAACCAAACAATGAATTGATTCTAGAAGTCCAATTACATGCAATTCTTGTGCTTCTTTAAGAGTAGAATTCATACTTTCAGAGATATTGGTTGTAATAACCGAGTATCTTTTTCTTTTAAAAATGCCCTAGCCCACCTATGTCTTCCAACTCATGCCTAATTGATGGAGAGAGATGATCAAGTTGTCTCATGTAGTACTCAAACTCCAATGAGGTGTACGCTCTGGCACAACTATGGAAGAAGTCCTCAATAGGAAGCGACTTATGGTTCTTTTTCAAGTTCTTATACAAATGAAATGCACATAATCCATGTCCAGCTATTTCATACACAACATTAAACCCATTCTCTATACTTTTGTGAGCATCAGACATAGTTACCATTTTATTATGTTCTCCAAAAATAGCTTTAAGATTACGAAAAAAAATCATGCCCATGACAAGTCATTCTTGGAATCAACAACAACAAATGTTAGAGGCACAATTTGAGAATTGTCATCAATAGTGCAGGCAAAAATGAGCTTACCAAGGTATTTGTTTTTCATGGTTGCACAGTCAACTGAAATAACGGCTGTAGCCACCTATTTTTATCCAACACATATTTTTTGTTTAAAAAAATAATAATATTAGTAATAATGGCTAAACTTATTTATTTTTAAAAGTAAAAAATTAGTAATAACATAATATCTTATAATATTTCATTTTTATCATTTTAGAAAATAAAAATAAATCAATTTATTTTTAAAAAAATCTTTTAATATCACATTTATCTTATTTGTACTATTTTAAGAAAAAAGAAATGAATTTGTTTTAAATAAAATCTTGTAATATCACTTTTGACTAACATATATCATTTTAGGAGAAAAAGAAAATCAATTTTAAATGAAAAATCTTTTAATATCCATTTGATTTATTAATTTATTTTTTTACAAATTCTCAAAATTTCTCATTTAATTTACTTTATTTATTTTAGGCAAATGAAAATTTATTTTATTCACATAATATCAAATTTTGATTTTATTATGATTATTTTTTCCTAATTTGTGGTACACCCCGGTCTATAAATAGGAACCTTTGTCATTTGGAAAGGAGAAGAGAGTTTCTTAAAAAAAGAATTCTTTAGGAAGAAAATGACTTAGAGAAAAAATTGGTTAGAGTGAGTATGTAGGAAGAAAATTTTTAGAGTGAATCTCTGAAAAAAAAAAAAACTGCAAAAAGTGAGTTTTTCTTATTCTTTTTATTACCACATTGTCTTTGCATTTTTTTTTTTACTTTATCTTAAGCAAATCTAATCACATGTTGTAATAAACTTAATTGGAGGTTGCATTTGATAGGGATTTAATCCCGAGGATCCGCACCTCATACAACATGTAATTTCTTTGAGATTTGAATCCTTATTTTTCTTTTCTTCTCTTTTTAAAAGATAGAGAGAAAGAAAAGAAAATATAGGAAAATTTTATTATTTTATTATTTTCATACTTTTTTTTTCTTTCTTTTGTCATCATCTAAAAAAAACGTTAGCTTTTTTTTTCTCTCTAAAAAATAGGAAGAAAGAAATAGACATAAAAAAAATGTTTGTTTTTTTTTTTTTTCATTTATTGGTATTTCATTATTTTTTCTTAAATCTCAACTCTTAGCCTTTATTTTTTTTTCTCTAAAATATAGAGGGAAAGAACGAGAATAGAGAAAATTTTATTATTATTATCATTATCATTACTATATTATTGTTGTTGTTTAATTTCTTGCCATCACCCTTCTTTATTTTCTTTTCGTTATTCTTTTTTTCTTTTGTTCTTTATTCATTTCTTCATATCTTTCCTTTTCTTTCTTTTTCTTTCCTTTTTTTTTCTTCTTTCCTTATTTTATCTTCTGTTATTATTATTTTTTTTTACTTATTCATATTACGATCATAATAATAATTGTTATATGTACTTAAATGTACAACTCTTTATATTTAAAAAATTTCAATGTTTTAAAATTATTCAAATTTAAAATTCTCTATGTTTTCGAATAAAAACTCTTTTTTTTTTTTTTCATTTAACAAATTTGTCTATAATGTTATTTTTTTTATGTTTTTGAAACTTTCAAAATTTAATTTATAATTTCATAAAGTTTTCTAATCAATCTTTTCTAATAACTTATACTGTTTTTTCTTAAACAAAATCCTACGATGGAATCTAGAAAATTTGATAGTTTGATTTTCTAGAATTTTTGAGGTGAGAGATCACATCTTGAGAGATCGAGATCACATCTTTGAAAGTTCAAGATGTGATCCCAAGAAAAAATGAATTTAATCAATGTTTTAAAAAAATATTTATTCGAAAACTAGCCTATGATAGACTTTGAGAAATTGTAATAATTTCTCATTTTCTTAAGGTGAGAAATTTTCTTAAATATATAGTCTAATTAATGGAATATTGTTCCACTTATTTTACGAGATCATTGCTTCAAATATTAGAGTAATGAGGGGTAAAATAAGACATTAGTTTGAAAATAAATTAAAAAATATTTTCAATTCAAGATTTGAAATTTGGGCCACCGATTTTCTAAAAGGTGTTGTGGGGTGCTAATACCTTCTCCATACACAAATGACTCCGAACTCAAACTCTATTTTTTCGCAGACCATTGTTTTTTTTTTTAAATTGCTTACTTTATTTCGGTGTCCAATCATACCGTAAAAAAAAGATTGGTGGCGACTCCTATTTTCTTTTAAAACTAACTTTTTTGAGGATGTCGGCCGCTCCGCGTCATCTCAAGCACGTGGAGATAGCTTGGCGATTCCGCTGGGGAGATGAAGCTTTACCTCGAGAGTTTGGCCATTTTCTCTTTTATCTTGAATTATTTTATTTCTTAATTCTATTCTAAATTTATTGTGTGTAGTTATTGTGCAATTTATTATTACACACACAATCACGAGCCTCCTACCCGAGCTTTACCTTACAAGTTTAGAATTGAGGACGAAGTAGTGTTGACCTTCGAGGAACTTATGCTCTTGTGTAGGCACACGAAAAAACCTCACTCAAGTTAGTCATTGTCATGTATCATGACTTTTGACCAATTTGAGGACCTTTTTTGTAACCCCCTTAAAAAAAAAAAAAAAAAAAAAAAAAAAAAGTAATAATAAAATAATATTATTTTAATATTATTATTATTATTAATATTATGATTATTAAATTATTATTAAATAAATTTTTTTTCTTTTTCTTTTCTTTTCTTTTTCTTTTTTCTTTTTCTTTTTCTTTTCCCTTCTTCTTCCCCGTAAGCAGCCCCCCTTTTTTCTCTTCTCCTTCTTCCTCTTCTCCCAGTCGGCCGCCAACCACCTCTTCCTCTTCCTTTTCCGTTCAAACTCGCCGCCAAGCCCACGCCGCACTGCCTCCCCGCTCGCGCCGTCGCGCGCATCAGTCAACAGCCGACGAGCCGGCCTTGCTCGCGAAGTCTCACCGCGCGTCCCTTCCTCGCGCCGTCCGTCCGCTTCGCGAAGCCTTGCGCCGCTGCGTCCGACGCCGTCCGTGTCTCCGTCGTCCCTCCGTCCGCAGCCGCAGCCAAACCCAGCCGAACCCGTCCGTTCGCGAAGCCTCACGAAGCTGCCGTCCAGCCCAGCCGCACGCCGACCCAGATCTGCCCCTCCCTTCTTCTTCCCTTTTCGTTTCTCCTTCCGTCCGGTGAAGCCGCCGCGTCCCACTCCTCCGTCCGCGCCGATCGTAGTTCGCGGAACGCCCAGCCGCACCGCCAGATCTTCACGTTCTGCCGCCGCTGCCGTCTGCATGCCGCCGTCCCAGCCGCCGTCGGACTCCATACACGAAGCCCAGCCGCCGCCGCCTGCCTCCGTCTCAAATCTGTCCGCGCGTCCTTCTCCATCCAGCCGCGGATCCAACGTCCATGTTGGAAACTTCATTGGTAAGGATGAAATTGATGAATTTGGGGATTTCCATTGAAAAAATTCGATTTGTGGATGTTGTTAAATTGACTGCTTGGATGTTCAATCTTAGGTTGAGGGTAACGCTTGAAGTCTTTGGGTTCACAACGAACAATTGTTAATTGGGACTCGTTTTGTGACATTGAGTAAGTTGTGAGACGTCACTTTTGGGTGGATTTTAAATGAATGATACGTTAAAGAAAGGTAATGAGTGATTGTCTTAATGTTTAGGTTGTTGGCAAACGTGGGATTCAGTCAAGGGACTAGAGTAACGCCAAGGTAAGGGACTTTCTACTGGACTCAATAAATATTATTTGGATGTATTGGCTGTATGATTTGTACTGATATACTGAGGAGGAATAACGATCATGAGGTGTATGTTTGAATGTGGACTGAAGGTTAATGTATATTGTGTTGACTGAATACAATTTTATATAAATGTTTGGATTGATGCGAACTTGTTGTCTAACGTATGTCGTGATTGCTGGGCTATTTATGTGG
>CM046883.1:13800811-13941439 GCA_025688845.1 Cucumis hystrix
ATATGTGCATCCTTCGGGAGCACTAGACTGATATGTGCATCCTTCGGGAGCACTAGACTGATATGTGCATCCTTCGAGAGAACTAGACTGATATGTGCATCCTTCGGGAGCACTAAACTGATATGTGCATCCTACGGGATCACAAGACTGTGACTGTGCAGGGTACACCATAGGATGCTAATAATTTCTTTTTCCTCGAATGGGACCAGTAGTGGGTCCCTTACTGAGTATATTAGTACTCACCCTTTTTATGTTTAACTTTTCAGGCAAAGGTAACACGAGGGACAAGACCGACGAGGGGACTGTCTTTAAACTGCTTCCGCTGACGGTTTGAAAATGTTTTGATTTAACTAAGTCTACAAATAGTTAATTTTTTGTAAACAGCCTTTGAAATTTTGTATTTTGGAAATAGGGCCCGATTAAATTTTTCTTCGTTTTCTTACGGTTTCAACTGAATCTTTCTATGTCTTTCGTCAACAAACGGTTTTGTGTCAAATTGACGACTTAGACGGTCAGTCCGAAAAGTCTGGGTCGTCACTTTCAAGGACTGGAGATGGTGTTTTATTTGGTCAATAATCAGTCCAAGGAGAATTTCAAGGCAATTTAGTAGCCAAATTACAGTCCAACTTCATGATACCTAATTAACCATTTTGTGGAAAAGTAAACCACTTATTTTGTATGCTTTGACTCGTTTTCTTCTTTTGAAAAGAATCTAGATAATATTTTGAAAAAAAAAACTATTAAAATAAGCATGTCTTAGTAAGCATACACATGCATACATGGATTCATGAATAACATTTATCCCTTGGCTTTTAGCTGTAATGACACTTGTTTTATCCCTGGTCTCCAACTTATTTATTCTTTTGTCATGAGGTGCTTGTTTTATCCCTGGCCCTTGACACCATGTTGTTGTGATGACACTTGTTTTATCTCTAGCCTCCAGCTTATTTATTCTTTCGTCATGAGGTACTTGTTTTATCCCTGGCCCTTGACACCATATTGCTGCGGTGATGCTTGTTTTATCCATGGTCTCCAACGTATTTATTCTTTTGTCATAAGGCACTTATTTTATCCCTAACCCTTGACACCTTATTGCTGCGATGAAGCTTGTTTTATAGCTAGTCTCCAGCTTATTTATTCTTTTGTCATGAGGCGCTTGGTTTATCTTTAGCCCTTGACACCATGTTGTTGTGATGACACTTGTTTTATCCCTGACCTCCTGCTTATTTATTCTTTTGTCACGAGGTGCTTGTTTTATCCCTGACCCTTAACACCGTATCACTGCGATGGCACTTGTTTTATCCCTGGCTTTCAGCTTATTTATCCTTTGTCATGAGACGCTTATCTTATCCATGGTCCTTGACGTTGGTAATTTATCTAAAATATTTTAGTTTGATGAGTTAGTGGCTACACCTTCGTCCACCTTCTAATTCTACAAGGATGCACGAAGGGGGGCATGCTGTAGCCACCTATTTTTATCCAACACATATATTTTTTTTTAAAATAATAATATTCGTAATAATGGCTAAACTTATTTATTTTTAAAAGTAAAAAAAATAGTAATAACATAATATCTTATAATATTTCATTTTTATCATTTTAGGAAATAAAAATAAATCAATTTATTTTTTAAAAAATCTTTTAATATCACATTTATCTTATTTGTACCATTTTAGGAAAAAAAGAAATGATTTTTTTAAAAATAAAATCTTGTAATATCACTTTTGACTTACATATATCATTTTAGGAAAAAAAGAAAATCAATTTTAAATAAAAAAATCTTTTAATATCCATTTGATTTATTAATTTATTTTTTACAAAATCTCAAAATATCTCATTTAATTTACTTGATTTATTTTAGGAAAATGAACATTTATTTTATTCACATAATATCAAATTTTGATTTTATTCTTATTACTTTTTTCTAATTTGTGGTACACCCCGAGTCCATAAATACCTTTGTCATTTGGAAAGGGGAAGAGAGTTTCTTTAAAAAAAAAAGAATTCTTTGGGAAGAAAATGACTAAGAGAAAAAATTCGTTAGATTGAGTATGTACGAAGAAAATTTTAGAGCGAATATGTGGAAAAAAAAATACAAAAGGTGGGTTTTTCTTATTCTTTTCATCACCTTATTGTCTTTGCTTTTTTTTTTTTTTTACTTTATCTTAAGCAAATCAAATCCCATGTTGAAATAAACTTAGTTGGGGGTTGCATTTGGTAGGGATTTAATCCTGAGAATCCATACTTCATACAACAAGTAATTTCTTTGGGATTCAAATCCTTATTTTTCTTTTCTTTTCTTTTTAAAAGATAGAGAGAAATAAAAGAAAATGTAGGAAAATTTTAGTATTTTCTTACTTTTTTTTTCTTTCTTTTGTCATCATTTAAAAAAAATAAAATCCTTTAGCTTTTTTTCTCTCTTAAAAATAGGGAGAAAGAAACAAACATAAGGAAAATGTTCGTTTTTTCATTTATTGGTATTTAATTACTTTTTTCTTAAATTTCAACTTTTAACCTTTATTTTCTTTTCTCTAAATATAGAGGGAAAGAACGAGGATAGAGAAAATTTTATTATTATTATCATTACAATTACTATATTGTTGTTGTTTAATTTCTTGTTGTCACCCCTCTTTATTTTCTTTTCTTTATTCTTTATTTTCTTTCGTTCTTTATTCATTCCTTCATTTTTTTTCCTTTTCTTTCTTTTCTTTTCTTCTTCTTTCCTTATGTTATCTTCTGTTATTATTTTTTTTTTACTTATTCATATTACGATCATAATAATAATAATTATACGTACTTAAATATACCATTCTTTGTATTTAAAATTCTCTATGTTTTAAAATAAAAACTTTTTTTTTATCATTTAGCAAATTTGTCTATAATGTTATATTTTTTTTTTTATATTTTTCAAACTTTCAAAATTTAATTTATGAAAACTAGCCTATGATAGACTTTGAGAAATTGTAATAATCTCTCATTTTCTTAAGGTGAGAAATTTTCTTCAATATATAGTCTAATTAATGGAATATTATTCCACTTATTTTACGAGACCATTGCTTCAAATATTGGAGTAATGAGGGGTAAAATAAGACATTAGTTTTAAAATAAATTAAAACATATTTTCAATTCAAGATTTGAAATTTGGGCCACCGTTTTTCTAAATGGGTGTTGTGGGGGTGCTAATACCTTCCCCATACACAAATGACTCTCGAACTCAAACTCTATTTTTCGCAGACCATTGTTTTTTTTAAAAAAATTGCTGACCATTGTTTTTTTTTTTTAAATTGCTTAATTTATTTCGATGTCCAATCATACTGTAAAAAAAAGATTGGTGGCGCCTCTTATTTTCTTTTAAAACTAACTCTTTTGAGGATGTCGACCGCTCCGCATCATCTCTGGCACGTGGCGACAATGGGTACGCAATAATTACATGCATCAATTGAAGCTGCAAGTGCCATGAAATAATTCTTAAATCAACCTTCGTTGTCTACTTCTTCAGCCAAATACGTTCCTAAAAATAGTAAAACAAAAAATGAAAGCCCGTTAAAAATTGATGGGAGTATATGTAAATTACAGCGTATTTGTATATACTGACCAAGCGCTATTTTTTCAAATAGAGGAAATACAGTGTATTTATGGTTTAGTATACCTGGGTTGTTTTGGATCAATGCATCGGAGAATGGTGACAACATGGCATATGAGGCCTCCGGAGTACCCCTAATAAAATTCAATGCAATCTCACGCCCTCTCCTAGCCTTGTCATAGCTTACGTTCACTTTGTATAATTAATAACGTCAGGAGGACGACATGGAGCCTTGTCGTTCATTTTAAAAAATGACTTCGTACACTCAGAAACAATCCAAGATGGTGCTTGCCTGTGATCATTTTTAACAATGTCAACATCACACTGATGGGTATCCGGAAATTTACGAACTATCCAAATATCACTTTTTTAATATAGAAGGACATAGATACCAAGGACAAGACGAATCCTTAACACGAATATAAAATGATGTATAATTGGACCTAATAGTAATAAGTTCAAAACTATTGTTCATAGCAAGCAGACAAATAGTTTTCTTCAATACTGGTTTACTTTTAAACATTAATCTCACTTTAATAGGTATTCCAACATGCGGCGATTCAAATACATCAACGTCAATAATCTTAGTTTCATGATGTAAATCTTGAGATCTAGATGCTTCACTATTCAAATACGGGGTATTTTCAGTAGCGCCAGGAAATCATTGTTAGGAAAGTTCGACAAAAACTAACATAAACCACGACACACCTTTATCCTCAACAATCTGAATGAGGTTTGAATTGTTGCAGCAATCCCAATAAACAGTAAAACAAGAAACGAAAATATCTGAAGATGGGAAAAGTCTACCTTGAATGCATTATACAAATCCTTGAAACGAAGATGAAAATGGAACATATACATCAACAACACGATAATCAAGATATCTGAAAGATTCAATCCATCTACCATCCAACACAATCTTTACTCATTGTAGAGCCATAACAAAAAATTGTTATGATCCTACTATGGTCTCGACAAATAGTGCTAAAGGAAGTATTAACGTAATATATGTATGTATATAGATTAATGTAATATGTATATAGATTTAAATACATATTTTTAAAATCTATATAACTGCCACAAGAATATAATTTTTTAAAATGAAAATCAATAAAAAAAAAATATGGATAGTCGTAATTTGCATTGAAATCGAGGAACCTAATTGGAAAATTGTCAAATATAGTCCATTTTGTAAGGGGTTGTGGGGTTTTAGGATTGATTGGGAGAAAATAGACTTTTAGGACAAAATATGAATGAAAAGTCCAATTTACCCTTGAATGAATTTTCCCCTTCTCTTTCACACGACAAACTCTCTCTCTTCTCCCACCTATTATCTTCTTCCTCTAACTTCTCTCTAATCTCTTTCACACTCTCGTTCTCTTGAAAATTGTTTATTTTAATTATTACAAAATTATTTTTGAAATAAATTTATATTAGTTTTCTACTCTTACAACTTTTTATTTTAAGTTTCCATCAACTTTTTTCTCCTTCATTTCTTATTCTGATTTTTAAACATGTCATAAATTTAAACAAGTAATAAGTTAGATTGGTTTTTTACTTTTTACAGTTAGATAAGATATTTTTTTAAATTGTTACATTAACTTATCTAGTTGAATTTGGATATGACATGTTGTACAATTCAACATTTATATATATTTTTTGCTTCATCTCTATGGTTTAAGTTTAGAACAAAACATTTAGGTTAATGATTATTTTATCTGTTTATTGTGAAATTAGATAGGTGTGTACCCAAACCTTGATTTACTTACTTATTTAATGATTTCTTAAACTTATTCTTTCAAACTTACTCTTAATATTCTTGCCACTTTTGATCAAGTTGTCATGTTATTTAGTAAATATTAATTTATTTAGTTTTTTTTACTGCTATATGCTACTGAATTTTTTCATGGAGAAATTCTTTAATGTCGATTTTTTTAATTGAGCTTATGATTTCTTAACTAATATGGAAAAAATAGCATGATTTTACACATCAGGGGAGCTACTATTTTTTTTACCTATCAAACATCTCACGAGTTTTAAACTTGAAAATACTCAATTTCAAATCAATCTATACTTATTTTAGGTGATTTTAAACATATTTAATAGAGTTTTTAGGTACTATTTTTTTATCTCGCAAACATCTCACAAACATCTCGCAACTTCCAAACTTCAAATGATTAATACTAAACCAATTATAGGTGATTTAGGAAGATTTTGCACATGGTTTAAGGAGCTTTTAGCCACTATTTGTATCTTACAACATCTCACAAACATTTTGCAAACATCTCGCAACTTCTAAACTTCAAATATTTAATCCAATGACCAATTATATACTTGTTTTTATGTGATTTAGGGTGATTCTACACATTCATTAAATATGCTAATATTTATGATATGACTGACATGTCTGGATGTTGTTATGGATTACTAGTAGTTGCCTCATACTTGTAGCGACGTGTCCTTCAGCAGTTGTGTCAACTTTGGGATTCATCAGTTATTGTGTTTCCTTCAGGATTCACAAGTTTGGAATGTGTGAGATGTGTTCGATATATGTGCGAGATATGTACGAGATATATGTGAGATATGTACGAGATGTGTGCGAGATAATACATATGTACCTAAAAGGCTTCCTAAACATGCGTAAAAGCACTCCACAAGACTTAAGAGAAGTAGACATTCGATTTTGGAACACAGTAAAAGCTTGGAATGTGTGAGATGTGTTCAAGATATGTGCGAGATGTATGCGAGATATGTGCGAGATGGGTGCGAGATAATAAATATGTATCTAAAAGGCTTCTTAAACATGTGTAGCACTCCAAAAATGATTATCCCCTTAAGCCACTTTTAACTTTTTAATAATAAGAAATAACTTTTCATATTTTAACCTCGATCTCTTAAATAATAAGTTATGCATGAAGGTGGGAATTTGAAAAGATTATAAATGGTTAATGATAATTATATTTTTATATTAATTAAATAATCATAAATAAAAAATCAATTAAATTTAGTCAATATTGTAAATTTAGAATTTGACAAAGGGTAGATCGTCCAAAAATGATTCTCCCCTTAAGCCACTTTTAATATAGTAAGTATATAAGGATAATGATTTATGAAAATTAACCATAAGACTTTGAAAAAATAAGTTTAATAAATCATTAAATAAATAAGTAAGTAAATCAAGGTTCGGGTACACACTTATCTAATTTCACATAATAAGATAAAATAAAATAAAATATTCATAAACCTAAATGTTTTGTTCTAAAATTTAAACCATAGAGATGAAACAAATATATATATATAAATGCTGAATTGTACAACAAATGATATCCAAATTCAACTAGATAAGTTAATGTAACATAATTAAAAAAATATCTTACCTAACTATAAAAATTAAAAAGACAATCTAACTTATTATTTGTTTAAATTTATGACATGTTTAAAAAACAGAATAAAAAATCAAGGGAAGAAGGTTGATGGAAACTTAAAATAAAAATGTTGTAAGAATAGAAAATTAATATAAATTTATTTCAAAAATAATTTTTTAATAATTAAAATAAACAATTTTTCAAGAGAAAGAGTGTGAAAGAGATTAGAGAGAAGTTAGAGGAAGAAAATAACAAGTGGGAGAAGAGAGTGAGTTTGTTGTGTGAAAGAGAATGGAAAATTTCATTCAAGAGTAAATGGGACTCTTCATTCATATTTTGTCCTAAAAGTCTATTTTCTCCCAATCAATCCTAAAACCCCACAACCCCTTACAAAATGGACTATATTTGGCAATTTTCCAACCTAATCTAAAATTTAAACTCAAATTTTTATTAAAAATATATATTATGTATTATTTAATAAATTGTTTAAATAATAAAATTGAAAATCTTGTATATATAATTGGCATTGTTTTAAGGGGTGGATCTAAAATTTAAATTCAAACGGTTATTAAACATATATTGTCACTCCCCACCCCGAGCACTTGCTTGCTTGGTCCGAGATGTGACGTGATGTCAATTGAAGTATTCACCTCCGAAACAACTCCAACCAACCCTTGACATGAATACATGAAATGTTTTAACACCGGAAGTCTTTAAACTTTGAAATGCTTTTTAAACCGTAGTATAGCCCATTTTAAATGTCTTTTCATAAAAGTATAAAACATAGAAATATAAAAATACAATAATACTTTTAGAAAATCTATTCCCTTCATGATTTAAAACTAAGTTGGCCTGACAACAGTAAGGTTAGCACGTGGAGAGCCATAAATCTGTACTTGAAAATAGGAAAAACATTTTGAAAAAGTAAGTCAAAAGATTTAGTGAGCAACGGTTTTAGAAAACATGTTTTCATAAACAGTTTAATATAAAATCGAAGTTTAAATACATTTATCAGTAAATCATCATTTCATAACATGATACTTCAAACAGTAAACATTTGTTTTTTCAAAGACAGACATAATAGCCACGGGTAGTATTTACCCCTTTATCTGAAGACGGAACAGTCGTTGGGTAGCTAACCCTCTCGTTTAAGGCATAAAAATATACCATTCTTGATGGCCTATAAACTATAGGCTCATCAACTCTACCATCAATATGGAGTTAACCACATGTATACAATAGGTCTCATGATATATTCGGGTATAGAGAAAACATTTGAAAACATTGAAATATTATCCTTGAACTTGATCATGAAATCATTCAAACATGATGTAACTTGAATAATAGTTCATAAACATTTATCATAAATCATAACTTAAAATAATAACTTGAATTTATGCTTTATAAATCATTTTCACAAGCTATTGCTTGTAAAGCTTGAAACCATGTTTAATAAATCCTTTAGAAATTGTGGTGTTACTCACAAGCTATTGCCTGTGAAGCTTGAAATCATGTTTTATAAATTACTTTGAAATCAATGTGTTACTCACAAGCTATGGCTTATGGAACTTGAAATCATGTTTTATAAATCATTTTGAAATCATGTTTTATAAATCATTTTGAAATCAATGTGTTACTCATAAGCTATTGCTTATGAAACTTGAAATCATGTTTTTATAAATCATTTTGAATTCAATGTGTTACTCATAAGCTGTTGCTTGTGGAGCTTGAAATCATGTTTAATAAATACATTGAAAATCAATGTGTTACTCACTGTACTTGAACGAATTCCTTGGTAGATAAATTCTTCTGAAATCTCCTAGTCCTGAAAAATTCATATTTATTCCTTATTTAGTCTCTTGAACATGAAACTATCCAAAAATTCTCCTAAAATTCCCAAAAATATCACAACAGCCCAAAATACCTCAAAAACAGCCCAACGGTGTCCAATGACATGGTGAATGGGGCTGGCCGCACGCGCATGGCCTGGGACCTTGCCTCGTGCTAACCTTGCTGTGGTGGGTCGCGCGCTGCATGCTAACCCACAATGTGGAATTCCATGCCCGTCCTTGCCACCTATCCAGAGCGCCCATCGTGTGCCTTCCACGCGTTGTGCTCCCCACACACCCTGTGCGCTAACCTCATAACGCAATGTCATGCACACAACTTAAGTGCATGCCTTGCCGCTCGATCGTGCCATGTTCTTGTCATGTGCATGCAAACTAACCAAAATAACCTCTATAAATAAAATGCACGGCCATCTCACCTACACATGCAAGCCTTTCGGCCACTACCCAGAACACTAATTTTCCTCCAAAACCATGACTCAACTTTGAAAAATCATAACTTAAAACCCACAACTCTTTTGGTAAAACTTTCTTCTAAAAAATTGCTCTACAATGGCTTAACTTTATTACCTCAAATTTGCGAAGGAAAATTTCAAGAAATGAGTTCTATAGCCCTCTATGAATGCACCTTGCTCAGATTCTCCTAGAAATTGACCCTCTCGCCTTTGCTAAACCAAAGCGCACAACAACCCTCTCTCATAAAGTAGACACAATATCTGAACTTGTAAAACCAATTTGAGTGAAAAGGCTCGAGTGAGTTGTTAGAAACTCTTAAGTGAAACTGCCTATTTATAGAAGTCCTTGCATAAGATTAAGTTGACACTTAATATTGATTAGACTCACTTCTTAAGCTCGTGATTACACCTCAAACTTCTTCTCCATATCAAAATACATGTTAAAGTGGGTAAGACATAGATTAGTCCTTACACCAAATGGTCTAATCATACCACGTTATGTCCTAATCACAAGGCTAACCTCTATGGCCTTCTCACATAGCTTGGCCGCATAACCCCTTAACACAAAACCTTGGTCGCATAATCTTTCAACGCCTAACCCTTGGCTGTCTAGCTTGTCTTTCAATGCTTAGCTTTGTTTTGAAATCTTACTGCCTAATGACAAGCTTCAAAATGCATGCTAACCTCCAAAGTCATCTCGCTTAGCCAAGCTTCTTGCCCAACTAATCTCTCAAAATTTCCGCCGAGCCTCAACCGTAATGCATAGTAACCTCTTTGGAGGTTATCTCATCTAGCAAGCTCCATGCCTAGCCTTTTCTTTGGAGGTTATTTCTTTAATTTGGCCGCCTAGTCCTTGCACCAAAACGCCTAAGCATGGAGGTTTTTCAAGCCTCACCTTGATGCCCAACCAACCTCATTTAGAGGTTATTTGGTTCCTTTTGCCACCCATATAATGTCTATACGCCTAATGTCCTTCTTTTGACACTTAGCCAAATTTTCCAACTTTTCTCTTTCTCTTTAACCTATTCTTTAAAATCTTAATCTTTCCACGTATTTTTACTTTCTTTTCCTATAAATTTTATTTCCTCTTGTCATTGACTGATCTTAACAAGTTCCAAAGATTTAACAAATTTTGGGGTTTCACATATATATTATGTATTATTTAATAAATTGTTTAAAATATAACAAATCTGATGCAATTTCACAATTTGGGGCATTTCCAAAAATAGCAAAAAAAAATTATGATAATAGAACCCATTGAAGGGATAAAAACCCTATGGCAGCGGAAGAATTTAAATAACCGTTACTCAAATTAATTTGGGAATCTTAAAGTACATTGGCAAAGTTTTAGAATCAAATTCTAAATAAACACTAAGCATGCTTTAAATTAAAGAACACAAAGAACTTACTTTCGATGTCGTCTCTAAATCTACAAATCACCGAATTGGAGACAGCACCCGTCGGAGACCTTCCTATCCTCGGGGATGAGATTGGTTTGTGGGAACCAATTGGGATGGAAAAATGTTTAGAGATATTTGAGAGAAAACCTTTTCTTTTTGCAGAGAGAAAAAGCCTTTACTTTTTTTCATAATGAATTTCGTTAAAGAAAAATGTTTTCATCTAAATATTTATAACTCTCTTTCCTTCTTGGAATAGGAAAATGAGTAGGAGAGAATCATGAGATTCTATTATCAAATCTACTAATTAATTAACAATTAATCAATTAGTTAATAATTAATTAAATCATATTTAATTAATATTCCATTCAAATCTTATTTCAATAAATATCTCTCCAATATCTTATAGATTTATATTCATATAATTAATTAAATCATATTTAATTAATATTTCATTGAAATCTTATTTGAATGAATATCTCTGCAATATTATTTTATAAATTTAATTAAATAAAACTAAATTATTAATTAATTGGAATTAATTAATACCTAAGTTAAATATTTTATATTTAACTTAAATTAAATTTGAATCATATTCAAATATAAGTTTCTCTCATAATCAATAATTTTAATATGAATCCAATTCACATTAAATTAATATTTGAACTCATTCAAATATTTTATCTCTCATAAATTAATTTTGAATCATATCCAAAATTAAATTTATATAATAAAGTTTCACAAACTTTATATTATAATGTATCACTATACATTAAACTAATTCCCAAAGTAAATTTGAACATTTCAAATTACAACTAATATAAATAAATCTCATTGCCCTTTACGCGCTAGGAAGAGGACCTAATGGACCTATAGATCAGAAGCTACAATGATCTAAGATTAATTGGCTAAACTCATTAACCATATTAATCAATATTCGTTAACTGTGTGTACAATCCACTAAAGACTCACAGCTGAACTCTTCTCACTGTAGATATATTTCTATGTCCACGAATATAGACCAATAACAGTAAGTTAGTCCTTCACGAATGTTCGTAACACCAGCTGGATCAATTTACCGTTTACCCTTGGGTTACCTCTAATCCTTAAATACCAGTGCACCTCCAATGAACAACCTGTTTATGGTCCTACCAATAAACAGAAACCCCTCTCGTGCCATAGAGAGGGTAGAGCCCTTTGTTCAAGACCTGGAGACACCATTTCAGGGAACACTCATCTACTTACCCTAAAGTAGGGAAGGAGTCAATTCCATCTTGTGTAATTATGTTCCCAACTCTCCACTCGGTCTTGTCCCCAAAATGATAAGTTTATTGAGTCGACGATCTGGCCACTCTCACCAGTACAAATCAAAGGACAATCCCTCGCGAATAGGACTTCATAACACACTCAGGATTAAGACTAAGTTACCTAGGTCATCCTAGTGAAATAGAAACCTAACTAGTTAATGGAGTTACATCTAGTGGTTACTATTTCCTGGTCCAGTCTTATGCAAACTCATTGCATAGGATACCCTCACTCGCATGTCAACTACACGAATGCGTTGGATCATTGCGTTCGTGTAGTTGACATGCGAGTGAGGGTATCCTATGCAACGCGTTGGATCATTGCGTTTGTATCAAATACAAAGTGAGCCGTATCAATAGTGTTACCAGGATAAGGTACCCAACCTTATCCCTATACTTTAGACCCTTTAAGCTGATCTTGAACATTGATCCCTGTATGTCTCTACATATTGTTCAAGACTCATTAAACAGCTTAGGATGTTAGTTTATTGGATTTGGGTTATTAAGACAAAACTAATAATTTAATCAATAACAATTATTACAATAATAACACTTTATTAATAACGATCAATGGACTATATTTACAATCTACGAGTTTTAGGACATAAATCCCAACACCCATGTCATTACATTTTCTAAATTGCAAAAGTAGCCAAATTAAAAGCGGATAACCCTCTGATAGTCCTCTGATAGCCTTTTGATATATCTAATTACTTATCATATTTGTCATATTTGCAATATTAAAAAAAAAAGAGGTGCTGTGGGCTTCTTTTTTCTAAAAATTTAATTTTGTCGTCTGATGCAATTTTCCGATTTTGTATATATATTTGGCATTATTTTAGGGGAGGTTGCTGCAATATTATCAAATAACAAAATAACAGATTTAGTTAAGATTTATCACATTTGAATGTTGTTTGCGAAATACACTGTCTTCGTGAAATCTGCAATATCTTATGTCATTTTTGGAGCTATTCAAATACATTGTATTTGGAATATATGGATTGTCCTATACCCAAGGGTAGATTCCAATTTTTGTCATTTTTCAAGTTGTAATTTAAAAATTTGCTATTTCCACGGTTATCTCTAAAAACATTACAAAATTAGGCCCCGTTCGGTTCGTGATCCAAAAATTATTTTGAAAACAAAGAATTTAGTGGATTTTTTTTTCTTTTTCATTCTATTTAAAAACACGTTTGGTTCCAACTTTAAATTTTAAATTTTGGATTCAAAATTCAAAATTTCTGTTTGGTTGTGATTTTGAAAATGCAATATTGTATCTTATGTTCACAATTTCTAGAAACAAAATCTAAAAAAAAACTGACAATTTATTGCTTTCGAAAATGGGCTATTTCAAGTGTTGTTTTTGGAAATCGTTTTACAAAACAAGTATATCAAACACGTTTTAATTATCTTTTTTGTTTTTGAAAATGTAAAAATGAAAATGAATCATGAACCAAATGGGACCTTATTTCTTATTTTCTTTTTTTTCTTTTTCTAAATCATTTTTATTTATCACTATTACTATGCTAAAAAATAAACTTTTACCCTGCACTTCTTTAGTTAATTGGTTAATTTGTTTAATAATTTGATAATTTTATTTTACTATGTTCTGAAATAAAATTTCATATACTTTTTTCACTTTAACTTTGAAAGAAATCATGGTTTTTTAATCATAATATGCTAACTTCAAATTGAAATAAACTAGTGTTTTAATCTTAAATTCCATTAAAAGATATTTCTAAGAATTTTTTAAAATAAATATTGTAAAGAATATGGTGGTGGTAAAAGTATTGACTAAATTAGGGTAGCGAATTTGTGTACCCGACTCATGACTTTGTACGCACGTCTGCAATTGACTTGCTAGTGTGGCAGTGTAAGTAGTGTATCAGGTACATGAATTTGTAGGCCACAAAACATACTATTAGCTCCCCCCCCCCCCCCCCCCCCCCTTTATCTTCAACAACAACAAAAAAAAAAAAATCTTTCCCTCTTAGCCCTAAGCTCCACAATCGTTGTCACACTCCTCCTTGGATCTTATAGTCTTCGTCGTCATCTTACCATTTGGTTTCCATTGCCATCGTTGATCTACGGTCTAAGGTCTTTTTATTTTTTCATACATTTTAGTTTTTCAAATACAAATCTATTGGTGTTAATGGTTTGAATTTCGTACTTTTAAGTTCTATGAATATATTATATTATCAATAAAGCCATTTATGGGGTGTAGAGTTGTATGTATGGATTGTTTATATTTTGGCTTGATGTGGATATGTAAATATTCTTGAAACAAATCTAGATTTTGGACTTATTTTTGGAATGAAAACTTAGATTGCTTAAGTTTGAATTTGATCTAGATGTATTTTAAGTGTTATTGGAATGAAAATTTGGATTTAGACTAATTGCACTTGGAATGAAAAATTGGGTTGACTGTTTATTGTTTCTTTTAAAACTTTTTTTTACTGGTTAGTGAAGTATAGTTTGGATTGGGTATTGAGTATTTTTTTTAATTCTTTTAATGATTCTACATCATGGGAACATGGTTCTGTACGGAACATTTTTTTTACTGTGGTTTTAAGCTGTTAGATGAGGGATGAAGCATCTCAATGTTTTATCCTGTTTGATCCGTGTATTATGTTGAACAAGTTGGTTTTCTTGAAGTTGCTCAAAATGGATTTATCCAATTAGATTGGCACTCCTCATACTTGTTTAATGGAGCATTGGAGACCTGAGACCCACACATTTCATATGTCTCGTGATGGGTGCACCACTACTCTGCAGGATGCTGTGATCCAATTAGGATTACTTGTGTATGAAGAGCATGTTATGGAATCATTAATGTATAATTGAAAACAAGATTGTGAAGATTTCTTAGGAGTTCTACCACTTGATATGAAAGATAAAAAATTAAGTATTCCAAGGTTAGCAGAACAATCCATAAATTTGACACCCTGTTACTGACGTCATCAGTGTCCAGAGATATGCTCGCGCAAATTAATGCAACTCAATTGAGAATTTTTGTTTGCTAACAAGTCAAACACATTGGTACATTGTATGTTCTTCCACTTTTAGGCGATTTCGACCAAACAGATAGGTACTCTTAGGGCGGTAGTGCACAAATCTTGAAAATAGTTGGACCACTCATATCGTTGCAAGTGTGGCGTATGATAGATTTAGTACTGTAGCACCACAAGTTGAATTACAGGCCCCAATTGATCATCTACTACGTTCTAGGTACTATTTTATTTATAAATTTATACAGTTTTAATTTTCTATTATCAGATATTTTAATGATTTTTTATAATGAAGATGGAGTAGTGTCCTGCCTGCATCTAAATAGTCAACAAGTAACAAAAAAAATACACAAATGAATACAACATATATATATATATTTAGATTTGGCCGATCGGTGCACACTAGCATCTAAATAGTCAACAAGTAACAAAAAATACACAATAGCATCTAAATATGTTGGTAACATATCGTCAGATATTATTTGGCCGATCGGTGCACACTCAAGTAACAAAAAAATACACAAATGAATACAATATATATATATATATTTTTTTTTTGTTTATTATGTTTATTTTTTTCCAGATTAATTAGACACCCTACACACATGATATTATGACATTACTGCCTGATCAATGTTATAATGGTCAAGAAGTTTGGACCTAATTTGGCCCTCTGATATGCTTCCACATCATAGATTGACATTTACTAGACCATGAGTTGCGACAGTTCAATATGTGGAAATTGTACCATCGTTGTGTTTTACAGACCTGACTCTAGACCAATTTGATTTAAGAGGTAAACATGACCAAGACTAGTGTAAGATGCATGCGAATATATCACGATGTGGCATACACGTCATGATTGTTCAGATGAATACTTTTATTTGTACAATTCAATTGCGAGATGATTTATCATACTCCATGCTTACTATTATTGCATGGTAAGAATTTGATATGATACATTTTTTTAATTATATGACATGAACATTATTTGATATTATTATACGTAATCGTACATAACAATTTATTCAAAATGTACACCAGTACTCGATGCAACATTTACCAAATTTGAGTTCAATGTGTGTTCAAACCTTGGTAAATGTAGAACATATTATTCACTAACAAGACGACTCAACGTTGCTGACATTGATTGATGACATATTCAATCTTGACGACAATGATGAGGTGACAACAAGGCGATGTTGTTGTAAAGGAAGATGTGGATTATGTGGAACATGCTTAGTTTGTAATTAAAATTTTTAATTCATATGAACTTCTATTTTTAATTAAACATCAAATGAAATTGCATTTCCCTTTGCACCAAAGAAAATCAATTGATGTTGCATTCATGAAAATTGTGGTTGTAATTTGAGGGTCTTGCAAAAATAACAAAAAAAAAAATTATGATAACGTGTCACTATATTTTCTAAATTGCAAAAGTAGTAAATTTAAAAACGGATAACCCTCAGATAACCCTCTAATAACCATCTGATAGGCTTCTGATATCACTTATTACTTGTCATGTTTGTCATATTCGCAATATGTAAAAAATAGGTGCCATTAACTGTTTTTTCCTAAATGATTTTGTCATCTGATGCAATTTTCCTTGTAATTTAGTCCATTTATATAGTTTGATTGAAATACTAATTCAATTACGTTTTGAAATTACTAACTAAAGTACTTAAGATTTCATTAATTAATAAATAAATAATAAAATATTAAAGATAATTAAGTAAACTAAAAAGTTCAACAAAATATCCAAGTCGTGTACTATGTACAAAACTTTGGTCTTAACACTAGATTGAGTGAAGTTGCTGCTTGTTTTGTTTGGACTTAATAATTTTGTATGTGTATAGTGCAATTGCAATACGTCACTAAGTCAGGTCATTGCGCGTTATACACATGAGTAAAGGGTCATGATTATAGCATGTAAGATGCTCACTATGTACCTCTTCATCACGTGATACATAAGTACTCGTTGAGTACAAGTTTTTCTACTATTTGTCCAAGTGCAAGGGAAACAGCAAGTTTACACGAATGATCCAGGGTTGAACACATGAAATTGTTTATTCTAGGGTCTTCTCCTCGTTTGGGTGTTAAGACAATTAAGTTAAAATAATATAAAAGAGAACTAAATCTACTTACTTACACCTAGAGACTCATGCACAGAGACTCATGCACAGAGAATAATATGCGACAAGATGGAAGATTGAACGAATAACTTGCGTTAAGGAAGGCAGTGAAGGAAGGTCTCATGTTATCAGGCGAATAAGCTATATGGACTACCTCAATGAGATATAACTCACATTGCTATCTTATGATTAAGGCGTGCTCCTCTCGGAGTCATTAAACGCTACACTTGGTCTCCTTTCAGGATCCAAATGACTAAGATAAGCTAAATGGTTTATATCTAGTAATACTTATTTATTCTACTTAGAGTGCTTCACATTTAAGAAAAACAGCCTCTCGGTGTCTATAGTCCACACTTGTTCGCCTTTTGGGATACAAATGAAAGAATTCCTCTCATAAGGTTGAGAAAACTCTACCTTACATGCATTACCTTGCTACTCACCCTCTTAGATAGTTAGTGGCATACAATGGCCAAGTGTAGAATGTAGCTCAACTAACACATTAAGCAGTATAAATAAATATTACTTATTGAGAACACACCATAAACTGAAACTACAAATAACACAAAGACAAATGAATAGTAGAGTCATGGATGGATTGAAAAGTGTATAAAAAGATACATTGTATTAAAGAATGAAGGTCTTCGGCCAATGTACAATATAACTGAATACACTGTAAAGAAATAGTAAAATGGAAAGAGGAAGAAAGTGAAATACAAGTTAGGGAGAACGGGGGATAAACTCTTCTCCTCTCAAACTCTAAGCTTCCGCATTACAATCTGGTTGGAGAAGATGAAGGAGTGCTGTGTGTCACAATCGCAACTCTTCAGACACGATATGAGCGATTGTGCGGCACTTGTTCGATCCTCTCAACAAGTCAGCCGATCAAAATCCGCAAGCCGCGGACAACTTTAACAAACGATTTAGCCTCCACTCACGTTTTTGAGAAAATATTTTAGAAAACGTGAGAAAGGAATAAATTCATTGAAATCGTTGTTAAAACAAGCTTTGAAGACTGTCAATTGCAATAAGAAAGCATAGATTGCAAAGAGTGCGACAAGGCTTGGGCGGGGATTCAACAGGTGTGCCTCCCCTATAGTACATTTTTAACATTTTCAGCTCTGGCAGGCTTGCATATGAAAATGCCGAAACGTCACACCCAAGCATATCGACTCGAAATTGAAAGCAACTAACTAAACTATGTACAAGACATAAAGACAAGATAAATTGGGAGTATTCGGAGCATACGGCCATAGGTAAACACACCTTGGACAAGTATGTCCGTTACATTCTCCCCCATCTAAACAGTTGACGTCCCTGTCGACTGGTGCAGCTTGAACTCCTCGATCTTCTGCGCTTCGGCTTCTAAGTCTTCAGCACGTTCCCAACTGGTTTCCTCCACAGGAAGGTTCTTCCACTTTACCAAGTACTCGTGGATCCTTCTTGTGGGTCTTCGGCTCTTCCTCACTCGCTCAGCCAGAATTTCTTCAACTTCTTTATTCTCTTTCTGACTGAGGTCGATGGTTGGTCGGACTATGACATTACGTTGCATGTCATCAGGATCTTGATGGTAGGGCTTCAAATTACTCACATGAATTACTGGGTGGATTTTCATCCACGCGGGCAACACAACTCTGTAAGACGTGTTCCCTACCTTTTTCAGCACCTCTACTGGTCCCTAGTATTTTCTCACGAGGCGTTGGTCTTTGCGTCCACGGAACCGCATCTGTCCCGGTCGTAACTTAATGAGGACCTGATCTCCCGCCTAAAACTCTAGGGGGCGACGCCTCTTGTCTACCCACTTCTTCATCCGCTTTGATGCCTTCTCCAGATAGGCTCGGGCGATGTCTGTGGTCTGCTTCCATTCCCTAGTAAAGTTGTGAGCTTGAGGGTTCTTCCCTGCGTAGGGATGATCAACAAGGTGTGGCAACACCGGCTGCCTTCCGCAAACAATCTCGAAAGGGCTCTTCCCAGTTGATGAGCTCGTCTGAGCATTGAAACAGAACTGGGCCACATCCAGCAACTGCGCCCAATTCTTTTGCCTTGCAGTAACAAAATGGCGCAAGTATTCTTCAAGCATACAGTTGAACCGTTCGGTCTGACCGTCTGTCTGAGGGTGGTAACTTGAGGATACATTCAGACTTGTCCCCAAGAAGGTGAATAACTCCGTCCAAAAGGTGCCAATGAATCGACCATCTCGATCACTCACAATACTGGTCGGTACACCCCACAGCTTCACGACATGTTTAAAGAACAATTGAGCAGTCAACTCTGCCAAACACTGCTTCGTAGTGGGAACAAAAGTGGCATATTTCGAGAATCGATCTATGATGACTAAGATAGTCTCATAGTCGCCTACTTTGGGGAGATGGGTGATGAAGTCGATAGAAACACTCTCCCACGGTCTCGTTGGAACTGGCAGGGGTTCGAGAAGTCCAGCAACCTTTGCCTTCTCGACTTTGTCTTGTTGACAGACGAGACATGTCTTCGTGTATTGCATAACATCGTCTCTCATACTGGGCCAAAAGTAACCCTTCTTCAGCAAGGCGTACGTTCTCTGCCATCCGGGATGGCCGGCCCACAGAGTGTCGTGACACTCGTGTAGTAATTTCTTCCTCAGGTCGCCCCCTCTAGGGACATACAGCCATCTTCCCTTTGTCACCAACAGGCCATCTTCGACCCAAAACTGTCTTGTCTTACCCGCCTCAGCTAAACTCATGACACTTCGAGCGGCAGAATCTTTCTGCAAGAATTCCCTCAACACATCGCGCATAGGACCATCGATCTGACTCGCATAAAGGTGTGCCAACATGCCTTGAACAGCGTGTTCACCTCTTCGACTAAGCGCATCAGCTGCCTGGTTGCTCACTCCCTTCTTATGCACAAACTCAAAATCAAACTCGGCTAGGAATTCCTGCCATCTTGCTTGTTTTGAGGTCAACTTTGGTTGGGTAAAGAAGTATAAAGTAGCACTGTTGTCTGTCTTCACAACAAAAGTTGACCCCAGTAAATACTGCCTCCAGGCCCTTAAACAGTGTTCCACAGCGAGCATTTCTTTCTCCGATACAGTGTACCTCCTCTCCGCCACATTAAGCTTTCGACTCTCATAGGCGATGGGGTGTCCATTCTGTAGGAGAACACCACCCAACGCGTAGTCAGACGCATCGGTCTCAACTTCAAACGGTTGGGTCACATCGGCGATCCCCAAAACCGGCCCTTTGATCATCGCTTGCTTCAACTCGTCAAAAGCAGCCTGGCATTCGGGTGTCCAAGTCCATTTGTTGTCTTTCTTCAGCAAGTCAGTTAACGGGCTTGCTCTTTTGGAGAATCCTTCCACGAACCGCCTATAATAATTGGCTAATCCGAGGAAGGAGCGCAAGTCAGTGACTGACCTTGGTACTTCCCAATCACGGATCGCGACAATCTTCCCCTCCTCCATACTGATTCGGCCACACTCAATCACATGGCCCAGAAAATTTATCCGCTCTTGTGCAAAGGAACACTTTTCCCTCTTGACATACAGCTGGTTCTCCTTCAATTTCTGAAAAACTCTTTGGAGGTGGTCCTTATGTTCTTCCATCGTGGAACTATAAACCACTATATCGTCAAGATAGACCACGACAAACTTGTCGAGGTATTCATGGAAGACCTGGTTCATTAGTGTGCAGAACGTCGTCGGCGCATTGGTAAGACCAAATGGCATGACAAGGAACTCAAACGCCCCATATCTGGTGACGCAAGTCGTTTTGGGCTCGTCTCCCTCGGCAATTCTTACTTGATAGTAACCTGACCGCAGGTCTAGTTTCGAGAAATACTTTGCTCCATGCAGACGATCAAATAAGTCCGTGATTATAGGTAGCGGGTATCTGTTGCGGACCGTGATCTTGTTCAGGGCGCGGTAGTCAATGCACAACCGCAGACTTCCATCCTTCTTCTTCTGGAAAAGGACCGGGGCTCCATATGGAGCTTTCGCAGGTCTCACAAATCCTGCGCTCAGTAGTTCATCTAATTGTTTCCGAAGTTCAGCTAACTCCGGTGGCGCCATACGATACGCATTCTTCGCAGGCAGTTTTACCCCTGGCAGTAACTCAATCTCGTGATCGATCATTCTTCGTGGAGGCAACGACTTAGGCAGGCTGTCCGGCATCACATCCTTGTACTTCTCTAAGACACGCAGGATGTCTTTGGGGATGGTTTCCCCTGGGCTTTCCAATGATTCCAGCGGAATAGCCATGAATGTCGGTTCGTCACGGGCAAGGCCCTTCTTTAATTGCATAGCCGAAATCATTTTTATCCCATCAGGCTGACGGATCTCTGTTTGTACAACAGTGGGCGCTGCTCCAGTAATCACTAGACATCTGGCTAGTGGCATTGGTATGACTTGATGTTCAAGTAGAAATTTCATACCTAATACTACATCGAAGTCATCCATCTTGGCGACCACCAAATCTATGAGACCGCTCTATTCTCCCAACCTTATTGTCGTTCGTTTTACTAACCCGACAATAGGTAAGGCAGCTGAATTCACGGCCTTCATTTTTCCTGCGTCTTTCTCCCAGTGGAGATTCAGCCGTCTGGCTTCTGCTTCTGCTATGAAATTGTGGGTGGCATCAGAATCCACCATAGTGCTCTTGGGCGACTTCTGGTTAACCCAACAGTCTACATACATTAGACCATTCTTCGCCTGCCCACTGGTCTCTCCCATCTTCTTCTGGAGTGACGACAGAAACTTCAGAGCCCCATCCGGGGATTCTCGCCCTCTTCTACTGGTCCAGCTTCTCCTTCAGTTTGACTCAATCTATCATCTGAGTCTAAAGCTAGGGTGGCTTGAAAAGCATTGAAGGCGGTCCGATTGGGGCACTCTCTGGCCAGATGAGGCCCTTTACATATGAAACAACTTATGGAACGACCGGTTGTGTTCTGATTGTTTGGTCCCCGCCAGTTGTTTCCTGTATTTGCTTGAGAGGTCTTGCGGTCCCCACCTTGCCGTTTGTCCCCCCCTGCAGACTTAGGGGAACTTGGGCGGTTGTTTCAGTTTGCCCCAGAGGAGGAAGCTTGTTGTCGTCTTACATCTTGAGATTCACTAGATAGATCGAACAACCGTTCAGCCACTGCGTATGCCGACGTGAGGTCTTAGACCCGTTGCTCATACAGCTTGGTCTTAGCCCACGGCTTCAAACCTTCGACAAAACAGAAAACTTTGTCTTTCTCCGACATATCGCGTATATCCAACATCACTCCAGCAAATTGTTTCACATAGTCCCTGATGTTTCCCGTGTGTTTCAATTCACGTAGCTTCCGTCGAGCCAGAATTTCGACTTTCTCAGGGAAGAATTGAGAACGAAGCTCTCCTTTTAGGGCGTCCCACGTGTCGATGGTGCAACGCCCCTCTTGGATGTCCATGTACCGGGATCTCCACCATAACTTCGCATCTTCAGATAGATGCATGGTTGCCAACGTCACCTTGGCCTCTTCGGTAACAGTGTTCGTGGCCTTGAAATACTGCTCAACATCAAAGATAAAGTTTTCCAACGCCTTTGCGTCCCTTACCCCAGAGAAGGGCTTGGGTTCAGGAATCTTGATTCTGCCAACAAGAATGACTCCTTCAGCTGGAGCCTGGTTTGCTAATGCCCGAATAGTAAGGTTCACCCTCGTGTTTACCTCTGCGAGTTCGTTCCGAACGACATCGAGGGTTGCTCGAAAATCCTCCGTCATGCCGTTTATCATCTCCATCATATTCTTTTGTGAGTTATCAAGCTCCATAACTCGTTCTTCCATTTGGGCGACAGAGCCCGACGAACTGTCACCACGCTCGTAGGTGACGTTTCCCGTTCTCACAACTCAGGATTCCAGAGTGTCAACTCTAGTTAGTAACTCTTGTATGGGTAATCCGTCAAGACGACCGGACACCGCTTCAATGCCATCAACTTTCTTGGCAATATCTTCAATCGGCTTTTCTAGAAATCGGATGGAATCAGGGACTTCCACCAGGTAGAGCATCTGCTCCTCGATTTCCACAAGCCGTTCATTATGGGTTTTGTTAGACGGTCTCGCCACCGACATCTTGTCGTCTCAAACTGTCAACTAGCCAATTAGGCTCTGATACCACTTGTCACAATCGCAACTCTTCAGACACGATATGAGCGATTGTGCGGCACTTGTTCGATCCTCTCAACAAGTCAGCCGATCAAAATCCGCAAGTCGCGGACAACTTTAACACACGATTTAGCCTTCACTCACGTTTTTGGGAAAATATTTTAGAAAACATGAGAAAGGAATAAATTCATTGAAATCGTTGTTAAAACAAGCTTTGAAGACTGTCAATTGCAATAAGAAAGCATAGATTGCAAAGAGTGCGACAAGGCTTGGGCGGGGATTCAACAGGTGTGCCTCCCCTATAGTACATTTTTAACATTTTCAGCTCTGACAGGCTTGCATATGAAAATGCCGAAACGTCACACCCAAGCATATCGACTCAAAATTGAAAGCAACTAACTAAACTATGTACAAGACATAAAGACAAGATAAATTGGGAGTATTCGGAGCATACGGCCATAGGTAAACACACCTTGGACAAGTATGTCCGTTACACTGTGCACACGGTGGTTAGGCTAATCCTTGCCACCAACTTTCTAGGTTTTGACCCATGCAAGGCCCCTTGCCCATACAGGCATGTGTTCCTAGATGAAGGAGGAGGCTTTATATATGCAACTTTTGGACGGGAAGCTTCTATTCCTCTAATTCTGCCATGCTGAAAGTAGCATGTGGTATGTCACATCATTTCCAACTACTCTTCTTGTCTTATAACGAATCTTCCTCGCTGATGACGTAGTTCCTTGCCCAGAAATTGTACTTGTCAGACGGGTTCTTCTCGTGGAACTACTTGGTCTTTTCGCTTGGTCTTCTTGCAAGCACCACAGTGATTCACTAGCTCCTTCTTTTGTTTATTATCCTGCATTTAGACATTGTAAATCGCGTAAAATAGGCATAATGCTTATATATTTCTGAATACTTATGCATTTACATTACAAGCTATGCGTTTTGACTTTTTTTCTATGCGTTTTGGCCTCGTTGTTCTATATAAGAGGCTATAAAAATAGGTATGTCTACACGTTATCAGTTGTCTACTAGGTACACAACTTTGCTTCACACCAAAACTATCCTACTTTTTACAGTAGTTTGAACCTCAACCATTTTTTTAAAAAATTTTGTAAGGAATTGTCATAAATAGCAAAAATTTGAAACTATTCAAATGAGCTATAGGGAATTTGATAATTTTGTTACCGTTTGTAAATATTTTCAATTTCTTTGCCATATTTGAAAATGTCCCTCATTTTTTCCATCTACCCTATTTTTGTCATTAGTTTGAAAAAGAACATTATTCTTGAACTTTATCCTAATTCTAAGTCTTTCCGCTAGTTAAAAGTGATCAATGCAAAAATAAGAAAAATATTATCAAACTAAATTAGAGATTTCTACGCATATAACCTAAATAAATATACTTAATTACACCATTGCAGTCTAATGAGTTATTAGTTTACACAAAAATGTGGTCTAATTTAGATTTTAAGCTCATATAGCACTATATTTTTGAAATTTCTAGAACTTAATCAGATAATATTTGATAAGCGTGTGAACAATACAATTTGAAATTTCTAGGAGTTAATCAGTTTATATTTGATAAGCGTGTGAACAATACAATTTGTATTTTGTACAATATATCATCTTAGAACAATATATTTATGTATATTTATATTTTCCTAATACTTGTAAACACCGTGGGTGATCACTTTTAATCTAAGAAATATAGAAGGAAAAAAAAATGAAGGAAACGTTAATTTGAAAAGATAATCTAATAATAATAATAATTTTAAAAAAATCCAAAGAAGAAAAATAGAAGGACGAACAAGTTTATTTTAAAAAATATTATTATAATTAAACTAAGATTGTATTTGGAATGATTTAAAAGAAAAGTTTTTCAAAAATTCATTTTTATTTAAACATTTTTTTTATAAAAACTTCATAAAATAAAAATAAATACGCATTTGACGACTCTTTTTTAAAAGTATTTTTATATATAAATTTGTTTGGTTTGTTATATATACTAAAAGAGTTTTTATTAAAAAAAATTGGAGCGTTTACAAAAATAACAAAAAAAATATGATAATAGGATCTATGTCACTACATTTTCTTTACAACTCATCTAACCTCGTTGTGGTAGAATTTAATAGATATAAACAATGATGATCTTAATGAGTTGTGGTTTTTAGTTTACTCCATTTGGTAGAATTTATTCGATACAGACAACAATCCTCTTGCTGGAAAACAAAGCATAATTGATATTATCAATATTGAAAATGGTTTACGACGACAATTATTTTCTGTTGCAAATAAAATATGTGACAGTTATTTACAGTTATAGTATCACCGATTGTGGAAAGTTCTTCTATGATAGTTTTAGAAAACTGTCATAGTAAGTATTTTCATGATAGAAAATAAATGTCATTATTTACTATTTTATAACAACAAATAACTGTCATATTTTATTTTATGACAATAAATAACGGTAATCATTTGCATATTAACAACAGTTACACAAATGTCAGGAATTTGTATATTACGACATTTTTTTCCTGCCAAGGATATGCCAATCGTGACAGTTTTTATAAAAGCAAATGTCATTGTTTCGATACTGACGACACTTACAAAATACCATGAATTTGTATATTACGACATTTTTTTCCTGTCGTATATTCCTCAATTATTACATTTTTTTACCATAAAATACATATCATGTTCTTGCCATATAGTACCATTTTGAAAAGAGAAAAAGGGTGGAATCAAATATAATCAAGTAGTTTCTTTGTTTTTCACGAGCAGTCAACACAAAATGAATTGAATAAATAAATAACAAGAAACATAGACCTTTATTAGTTTGCAGATCATAAACAAAAAATTTTCTAATGCAATATAAATGAGATTAATGATGCCAACGATGAGGAAATAAACTACTACAAATATGTTTATAGAGAGAATCTTTCGTAGATAAAGTCTTCGTTAAGAAGCTCACTCATGAAGAAAAAAAGAGCATACGAATTACAAAAAAAAAAAATAAAGAGTTACCATTGAAGATGTGGACTCCACTGGTTTAGGAGGAGGACGATGTTCCAACCCAAACCGATTCCAATTTGGAGCTTCTTTCTCTGCTTCAGATAAAACCTTTTTATCAAACTAAAATCAAATTGGAAATTGCTTCGAGGAATATCTCCAACTTGTGAAGATAATTGAGGCTGTAAGAAAACGTCAAGCCATTAAAACCCAAAGCAACCATAGAACTAAACTGAAAGACACCAATATCAAGATCCAATTCATTTTCATAACATAACATAATCCCAACTGCATGTATTCTAATGGGTTAATCCCAAGATGAGAAAAAAGTAGCAGAAGAAGATGAGTTGAAAGTTGAAAGTCATGAAAACATTGACTTGCCATTGGTAACATGCATATTGGCAAATACAAACAAGTGTGGGGAGAGAGATGAAATTATGGGTTTTATTTACAATAAAATAGTGGCACATCTTGATTTCTATAAGATCAATATAGAAAGTTGATTTTACAATGTACAGTGCAAAAATGGCATAACGAAATGGAAAACAAGGAAAGAAACTAATTGATTCCAAAATTCAATAGTTATGAACTTTCATCTTTATTAACATACATATCCTAAGCTCCGTCAGAATCTCATTTAAACCCTGAACCTCATCACATTTCATCCTCCCTCTTCTTTCTCCTCTCCACCTAATTTAAACCCTAAACCCCATCACATTAACAAGCAAATTTGATTAACATATAAGAAATAAGGCAATCTCATCTCAGAATCTCATTTTAGCTAGAAAAGAACTTAGAATCCAACCTCATCAAATAAAAATATTGGGGATTTATTCTACAAAAATTTCATATATATTCCAAGCTCCATAAAGTTGACAAAAGAGAAAGTTACAACTCACCTCCCAAGAAAAAAACTACAATAATATTTGAAGAGAATCCATGTCCCCAACTTCAAAGAGTGTGTATTCTTAGTTTTTCAGCAACTTCAATGGAAAAAAACAACATAGCTTATTTATGTCCATAGTGAAGCAGGCGATCCAGATGAAGACGACGGCAACCCTGACAGCGATGTCGCACTGGTTCTGACGGTGAATAAAATTCAGAAATAAGAACAACTAACACCTCATTATATGTCCACAGTGAAGCAGAAGCGAAGACATTTTGGTTCCATTCCAAACTCCAAAAAGAAGCAGACAGATGGAGAAAAAAAAACTAAGGATGCCAGTGACGAACGAAAAAAAAGGACTAACCTGAGGAATGGCCGACGGTTGGCGAGGAATGCCAGTGATGGATGACGGGCGAGGAATGCTGATGATAGACGCTGAGAAATGGCCAACTATTGGATATTGGAATTGCGAGGGTCGACGTTGTTTGGAGAGGTTGAGAAAGGGTTTGCGTGAGATGAGATCCAATTTGGGGAAAAATTGAAACGTGATTTATTTTATTTTATTTTAATAAATTATTTAATGTTTTTATCTTTCTACGACAACAAATAACTGTCACATAAGAATGGAATCCAAAAAGTTTTTCACCAAAAACACGAATTTTGACATTTTGTGACAGTTTTTTTTCCTCCGTTTAATTTGAGATATTTACCGCTGTCATAATAGGTAATTTTTCTTGTAATGAATACTTAACTTTTAATGTGCGGGAGCTGATCTTGCTCTTTACTGAAGTGGATTCTAAGCACGTGATAGTAGAATTTAATTGATGCTATAGTGCCCAAAAACAGTAGGCCGTTTACTATTTGCACATGAAAACTATACTATCTCAGGATACTCAACTCATCCTTACTATAATTATCTCCACTAAAGAGATTAACTTGATCTATGTAGGTCTAGGATTAAAGGTAATGCAAAGCATGCTTGTAAACTTATAATAAATTTCTATAAAACTACTTGTAGACATAATTTTAACTTTCATAAAGTCATTTTTGGTTCTTTACTTACTAATTCTTAAATAATCTCATGTTATGCTCGGACTCATGCTTGTTCTATTTCTAGCTTTGCTTGAGAACTTGCTTAAACTTATGCTTGAAAATACTTAAGAAAACTCATACTTAGAATAGTATCATGTTTTACTTTTCTTTAGTGAAAACATGTTAACTAGTTTATACATTACAAAACGTACTATGCTTAGCCCTTCAGTAAAAACTTTTGTTCTTTACTTGAGAATTTTAACTAAAACTCATACTGTACAAATTTTTAGTTTTCTTAGGCATTTACTAGAACTTAAGCCTGTACTCAAAACTAGTTCTCATGCTAATTAAATCAAGATTTTAAACTTATCTTGTCACTCATAGTTTTAAGTTAAACCTTTTGGCCTCGTGGCCTTGCTCTATTTTTTGTTGACCTGCAATTAGAGAAATAAATCCCCAATTAACCATCTTCATCCTTAAATATCCAAACTTAGCCCAAAAATCACAAAAACACAGAAAGTGGCCTATTTTAACAATAAGGCATGGGCTGGCGCATGGTTAGGCGATGAACATGCTACATGCGCATGCTAGCCTCACAAGCCTCAGGTTGCGCACCTACTATGGCTACTAAACCTTGTCGCGTGCTTACTCCTTGTAAGCATAAGCCCTGCTGCACAACCCTGGCACGCGCAAGCCTTGTTGTCTAGCTTTGTGTTGAGCTTGCCAGCTTCCACTGCTCAACACATCACACTACACTTCGCACGCCTCAGACACCCTTCTTCACTCACAACCTCCTAACGCTCGGCAAAAACCCCTTGTGACTTCCTAAATGCCCAAACCTGCTTTGTAATTCCAAAATCCAACTTTAACTTGAAAAGTTCATAACTCAAAATGTATTCATCAAATTAAGAAGCTTCCTTCTATAAACTTACTTGTTATTCCCGTAGCTATCTTAACTAAAAAATTCAGACCAAAACGCAAGTTGGTTGGAATCAAATTTTTGAAGGTTGCTCCAAAATCCTTCTCAAACTGACCTTTTGAGCTTCTCTTCAACAAATGAAGTTATTCCTTACTTCCTTTCTCTCCCGCAGCCTTCAACAAAAATTAAACTCTCTCTTAGTTCTTTTAAAGACAAAAATGGTAGCACTCATCGCTTGAAGTTGACTTATATAAACAGTCTTGAATGCTTTCAACTTAATAGCTCCTACTTGGCAAAATTTAAAGATAATGCCGGCTTACTGTAATGTCCCAAAATTGTAGGTAATTTTTACTTAATTATTTGAGTTAATTTCAATTATTTGACTTTAGAGGAGATTGATGTTTTTTATGTGGGAAATTGTTGTTTTGTGCTGGATATTTGGAAAGAAAAAAAAAGGGAAAGAATAATAATATGTTGGAATTTATGTCCTAAAACTCATAGTTTGTAGTTTAAAATCATATTTTATTCAATAAAGTTGTTATTGAGAAATTTTTAGTAAAATTGAATATTATAATTTAAAATCCAATAAATTAAGGTCTCAAGGCTATCTTGCATAAACTTGAATTTTAGGTTGAGACATAATCGTGGATCAAGTTCAAGTATATAGCCTAAACGGTCTACAGTGTATGAATAAGATTAGGCACCTTATTCTGATGATAGTATGGATGGATAGGTTATTTCATGGGTAAGACTTGATGGATAATTAGGGACATAGGATGCAAAGATGAAATTCGCTTCTAGCCGCTTTAAAGTCAATAGATAAGTTATTCGCTTAAGTACTAAATCCAGGTCTTGAACAAGGAGCCTCGCCCTCTCATTGGCCTGATAGAGATTTGGTTTATAGGTTGGATCTTAAACCAATTGTTCAATAGTGGATTGGTGGGACTTAAAAAATAAGATGGAATTTTAGGGATAAAAGGGTAATTTTGTGCAACTACGGGACTTTAGTGGAATGACTCCATAGTTAACAAATGTTGATTACTTCAGTCTAAAAGAGTTTAGTCAATTAATCTTGGATCGTTGGAGCCCATGGTCTACCATTAGGTTCCCTTGCTAGCTCATATGGAATAAAGTTAGACCATTATGTGAATTAATTCAAATTGTTCGAATTAGGTAAAGAGTAAAGAGAGAAACTAACAAGTAAATGTGATATATTGGTCGATTTTTAGTTTAGAGAGTTTTATGTTTAAAAGTGATTTAAATATCAAGAATATGAATATGGATTAATATTCAGAAGTTTGAAAATGATGAAAGTGGTCAAAGTTGTAAAAAGTCAAAAGGTTGAATTTTTTTTATTTTGCGAAGTCAAACTTTGACCGGCTATAAATTCAAAAGTGATTTGACTTTTGAAAAAGTAAATGTGGATTTAAGCTCGGAATGTCAAAATTAGTCAAGGAGGGGAAAATGGTAAAAATTCAAAATGTTGACTTTGACTTGAATGATGAAAATGACCATTTTACTTTTTTTTTTTTACTAATGTTAGTCGAAAAATTTAACATTTTGTTGGATAATCTCACTAACTCTTAATGAACTATGTGAAGGCTCATAGTGATGACACCAAGCCCACTAAAAGTTAATGGAGGTGTAAGGCTTTACTGAGTTTAAACATGCAATGATTGCCTGGATTTCGTCTATTTAAAGGGTTGATTTTCACATTGAAAAAAACTTTTGACACTTTGAAATATTTTTCCTTTGAAATTAATTCCTTAAAAACAAGTTTTTCCCTAAACGCTCAACTGTAACTCCAACCTTCAAGTTCCATCTCTCTCTTTCTCAAATCCTTCACTCATTGTGTCTCACAACCCGATTGTGAGTCTGGAGAATAGTAGGTTAGACCAAGAGGGATACGGTTTATAGGTTGGACCTTAAACCAATTGTTCAATAGTGGATCAGTGAGACTTAAGGAGTAAGATATAATCTCGGTAGTAAAATGATATTTTTACCCAATAGAAGTTACGAACAACCTGTGAAGGATTACCTTACTGATCATGGTTATATCAGATGGACACAAATATATCTATAGTGAAAGGAGTGCAACTACGAGACTTTAGTGGAATGACCGGTTAGTTAAGGAATGTTGATTAGCTCAGTCTAAACTGATTTAGCCAGTTAATCTCAGATCGTTGGAGGTCATGATCTAAAGGTCCATTAGGTTCCTCTGCTAGTTCATATGAAATTAACTTAGAATAATATGTTGGATTAGTTCGAAAAGTTTGAATTAAGTAAGGAGAGAAAAAATCGACAAGTATATGTGATATAGCAGTTGGTTATCAGATAGAGATTTATGTTTAAATGTGATTTAAATATTAAAAATATGAATGTGGATTCATATTCAACAGCTTAAATTGATAGAAATAGTCAAAGTTGAAAAAGTCAAAATGTTAACTTTTGACCGTCTTTATATTCAAATGTGATTTGAATTTTGAAAAAATGAATATAGATTCATACTCAGGAGGTCAATATTAGTCAAGACAGACAAAATGGTAAAAAATTAAGATGTTGGCTTTTGACTTGAAAAAGTCAAAGTTTAACTTTGACTTGAATGATCAAATGACCATATTGCCCTTGGACTAAAATTAGTGAAAAAATCAACATTTTGTTGGATAATCCCAGTAACACTGGAATAAGTGGCTACATGGAATGTAAACACCTAGCCCACTAAGTTTCACTAATGGTTAGCGGAATGTTAGGTGTTGAGATTTGATAAACTAATTACATGCAATTTTGCATGTAATTAAGTTATTTAAAGGCTATTATTCAATAGTTTAAAAACTTTTGTAAATTTTTGTAATTTTGAATTACAAAATTATACCAACCTATTTTTCTCTCCCAAATCTCAAACTAAAGTTTCACCTCTAATTTCCATCACCCTCTCTCAATTTCCTTCACTTGTCGGGTCTTACAACCCAATTCTAAGCTGGAGAGTAGCAGGTCAACTCTAATAGTGGTCTTAAGTTTGTGTTCGTGAGAAGATTATGATGATCGAAGACTTCAAAAGTATGTTTTCTATTAATACTATTTTTGTTTAATTAGGGTAATTGATGCATGTTAATTTCTAAATAGTGTGGATGCATTTAGGGAAAAATTGATTAGTAATTTTATTGCACTTGTCTACTGTTTTCCATCATTTGTTCACATGAGATTTCTAGAGAAATTTAATTCGTGGAGTTGAACTTGGTTGATGTTGTATTTATGTTAATTTGATGTGAGATATCTAGTATTTGATACTCTAATTCTCTCTTGGTTGGATGCCTACGCTTGATTTGAGGAAGCTGAGCACGTGATATTCTTGAAGTTACAGTCTTGGAAGAAAACTTGTTTAAAGAAACTTCAATCTTCAAGGGTGGTCAGCTTTAGGAGTTAGGGAGTCTTCTGGTTCTGGAGAGAATTCTCTCTAGACCTTCTAGAGTAAAAAAATTTTTGTCCCCCACAAATGAAGAGAACTCTTCTATTTATGAGTTCCCTGGTGAACTTTATGGGTTTGGGCCTAGTTGGTTAATAGACCAAACTCATAAGCTCAACTACATGGATTTAGGTTGTATTTAACATTTGGGCTAAATTAAGCTTGTTTTTTTTTTTTGGTTTAATTGAACTTTAGCCCAAGTAAATAATATTTAATTGGACTAAAATAATTAACTTGATCCAACTATCATAATGAAAACATGTGGCAGCATCAAAATAGACCAATTTATGACTTCAATTTCAATTTGGGACACATGTCAACTTTTAATTAGTTACAAATTCAATTATTTGAATTTTCATCATTAATTTGGTAAATGAACTGACAATTTGTGATTGGTCCAAAATTTCTTATTCAACAAATAATTTGTTCACATGAGATTTCTAGAGAAATTTAATTTGTGGAGTTGAACTTGTGTTGATGTTGTATTTATGTCGATTTGATGCATTGTGGTTCGATCTTTAGTATTTGATCCTCTTATTCTCTCTCAGTTGGATACCTACGCTTGATTTGAGGAAGCGGAGCACATGATGCTCTTGAAGTTGGAGTCTTAGAAGAAAATTTATATCTTTAAAGGAACTTCAATCTTCGAGGGTGGTCGGCTTCAGGAGTTAAAGAGTCTTCTGGTTCTTTGGATAATTCTTTTTAGACCTTCTGGAGTAAATTCTTTTTGTTCCCTACAAATGTAGAGAACTCCTCTAATTATATAGTTCTCTAGTGGGCTTTATGGACTATTGGTCCATGGACTAGACCCATAGACTCAACCATATGAATTTGGGTCATATTTAGCATTTGAGCAAAATTAGGTTTTTTTTTTTTTTTTTGCTCAGTTGAACTTTATTCTAGTTAAATAATATTTAATTAGATAAAAATAATTAACTTGATCCAACAGTCATAATAAAAACATGTGGCATCATCATAATTGTTCTATTTATGTCTTCAATTTTAATTTGGGACACATGCCAACTTTAATTAGTCTCAAATTCAATTATTAGTATTTTTTTCGTCATTAATTTTGTAAATGACATGACAATTTGTGATTGATCCAAAATTTCTTATTCAACCATAAGTCTAATTTAGCCGAAATACTAAATATGACCAAAATCCATGTGGTTAAGCTCATAGGTCTAGTCCATGGATCAACCTGACCCAAGCTCATATAATTCATAGAGAACTCTATAAATATAAGAGTTCTCTTCATTTATGGGGGACAAATTTTTTTGACTCCAGAAGGTCTAGAGAGAATTCTCTCAAGAATCAAAAGACTCTCTAACTCTTGAAGCCAACCACCCTCGAAAATTTATGTTCCTTTGAAGATACAAGCTTTCTTCCAAGGCTCCAACTTCAAGAACATCGCATGCTTCACTTCCTTAAATCAAGAGTATGCATTCAACCGAGAGCGAATTAAATGATCAAATACTAGAGAACGAACCACATCGCATCACATCACACAAGTTCAACTCCACGAATTAAATTTCTCTGAAAAATCTCTTGTGAACAAGGGGTATTTTGGGTTTTTGCAAATTTATTCTTATTGTATTTTTATTGGTTTTGCCATTTTTGAAAAAAACAACCGTTTTGCTCTTTTTCCAAATGACAACTTGTAGATTGCTATTCTTCTAGTTGTACTTTTTTTTTTTGGATTTTGAAAAACACTCCTAAAGTTATCAATAAGTCCCTACAAGAAATTTTAGTTATTATAGCATAGGAAAAATGTTATCATAGACTTTCGATAGCAGTTCGAAATTCTGTTGTAGCCGATGTTATTGAAAGTCCATGACTTTTCAATAGCGTTTTTACAATGCTATAAAAAACGCTATAAAAAGCTGGTTGTGATAGCACATATTTGTTGCTATAAAGACTTTTCATAGCGTACGTGATTGAAAAACGCTATTAAATAAAAAAACTCTATCAAAACGTTTCAATAGCATTTTTAATGATACTGAGAAAACGCTACAAATTTGTTTTTGTAGCATTTTGTATATGTTGTCGTAGTCAATGTTATTGAATGTATTCGACATTCCATAGCGTTTTTGTAGAGCTATGAATAGCACCATAGAAAGTTAATATATGATAGCTTTAATTCAATGTTATAGAAACATTCCATTGTATTTAAAGAAGTACTATAAAAAGTTTTTATAGAAATCGAAAAAAACGTTATAAAAGATGTTCGATAGCTATTTTTATATACGTTATTGAAAGTATTTTGTTTTTATTATAGCATTATTCATCGATTTTAATGTTAATGAATTTTTTTTTATTTTACAATTTTTTTTTGCAAATAATATTGTAAAATCAAATTATAACCATGTACATATTTATATAAGTTGTTTGCTTAGTCGAAGAAAAATGTAATTCACATTTCAACAAAATCTACAATAATAATTATAATGAAAATCTTCAAATTTATAACATACAAAATAAATAAAGAACTATATCATTCAAAATGTTCCAACAAAACTTTTGTATACGATTCTTTTACTTCATCATGATGGGTTCAAGTCGAGCATAACAAGCTGCAATAGCTACGTTCCCAAAACACAGAATCCCATCGGTCCCTTGGGGACAACACGATGTTCTAGAGGTCTTATTAATGCAAAACCAATTGGTGAATTCTTGCAGGTTTTTGACGCTTTGACCTGAAACCAAGTATAACGAATATGAAACTTTAAGTACTTATGCATATGTGAATGATTGGAAATAGGAATTAAAATCTAATGTTTCAATGCTTAAAAGTAGAAAGCTTAGAATCTCCCTACAAATTGGCAGTTTGGCTAAATATATGGGATAACATACAAATTATCATTAAGAAGTGACTAACGTGCTGGGTTGAGACATCACCACTGAATCAACTAAAGAAATTCCTGCTCCAGCTGCAACTAGCGATTCATTAAATATCTACATTGCCAACTGTATCAAAATCTCATCATGCCAATTGTATTGCTCCAAATAAGAACATTAGTGCTAAATTATCATGTGATATGTTACATAGATGATATTTTCATATAGAACTCCCAATTGGTAAAACTGGAAGGCTCCATACCAATGAAAATAATCGTCCTCACTTGTATAATATTGATCTTTCTCTACCTTAGCCAACGTGGAACCTTCCCAAGCTAATGTGTGAATTTTTTTGCCATCCTAACACTCTCTACCAAGTATAACAACTTAAACCAACTACCAAGAGAAGATTAAACAAACTACCAAGAGAAGATAAAAGGGTAATATAGATTACATGAGATGTATTGACCAATGGTAGATACTACACAGCTACCAGAAGGTAGCAACTCATAATTACGAGTAACTATGGAAATGGGAAACACCAAGTAAAAGGCTAAGTCGTTAATTAACTTTCTATGTAGAAGGCCTAATTAGAAGACCAATAAATAGTGGTATTGTGAAATATAGACAAAGAAGCAGAAAAAGAGGCATCAAACAAACTCACAGTGGCAGTGGCAGTGGCATATGTCGGTTCAGAGCCTTCAATTAAAATACCATCTTGAGAAGCCCTATCCATAGCCTGCAACTATGTAGAAAAGCATAAGATTACAATAAGACTTTAAGGAAGATGTTACTACATCAAGTATTCCCTGTGGTCAGATCAGATACCTTCGACTTGTCTCAAGACTTCATGGCGTTCTGCTGGATATTCTATTCAAGATTTATCTTAATTGAAATGGTTTTATTCTTCTGGTATAATCTCGCTACTTCAATGTCTTTACTTCACTCACTTTTTAGCAAAATTAGAAGATTGGATAGTGTATAGGGTATATCTTCCTTTGATATCTTAATCACATGAATTTTTCTGTAACTAGCCTTTTCATGATATTGTGAACAATTAGAATATTCTTCTTTAGTTTCTTGCAGGCGAGGGTCTTCCTCAGCCCAAGGATGATTATTTTCTCTCTATTTCTTTAAATACAAACCGGATTTGTTCTCGATCTACAAAGGGGAAAAGCAATGCACAAAAATGGGGCACAAAAATTTGACAAGAAAAAAAATCCCAAGGGGCAGAGAAAGATTTGTATTTTCCATGCTCACTAACTTAAAACGTTGGACTTTTCCCCATAAATTTTTAATAATTTGTTTTCAGTAATGTTACCATCTCAATGGATCTACAGGCTTGAAAAAAAACCTCCATGATTTTGTGTGCACATGAACGACAAGATTGATATCAGTAAATTCAATAGATATGTTCTGGAAGTGATTTCAAAATAAATTTTACATTAACTTTAGCAATAGAGTGACCCAAAAAAATGGAAATAATAGATACCAAGAGGATACCTTCTCAAGGCCGACCACGTATGATTTTGAATGAACACTCACAATGTCATCAACTGAAGCAGGTTGTAATTTTCAAGTTCAATTACGTTTTAGCCTATAAACTGCAATACATTGAATCGAAAAAATGATCATGAAAACAACTAAGGATAAGAGAAACAAATAACTAAAACACAAGAGAGACCGTTAGACAACTCTCCAATGGAACAAAAGTTTATGAGAACAAAAATTTAATTTATTATACAAGTTAAATGAGCTTTGCCATCCACCAAGCAATAGAAATGAAGAATCAGCCTTCTAGTATTTTACAATATGGGATTAAGTGAGATTTGTTGGTTTCAGAATCTGCTTCCCAGTGTTTTAGAATTTCTGGCTTCCAACAGTAGAAAAAACTACTCAAGATCAGGTTATGTCATTTTAAATTGATGAATGTTTGATTTTACAAAATCAATTTTATACAAGTAACAAGTTTTCTCATTGATGGTTGCATAGTATTTTACCTTAGGTGTGAGTTCCATAATATTTTACCTTAGGTGTGAGTGACACATATGATGACGACTTTAAAAAAAAAAAAAAAAAAAAAAAACTCTATGGTACAGACATACAAACATCTCACATAAAAAGTGTGCATACAATTAAGAAAAAGAAAAACACATCATCGCATAAAAATAAAAGATAAAAGATCGTTGACATGAAATTTAGTCACAAACGATGGAGTACACAAAGTTGATTTAAACACAAACGATGGAGTACACGAAGCTGATTTATACACAAATGATGTAGTACATGAAGATTTATACACAAACGATGGAGTGCATGAAGATTTATGCACAAATGATGGAGTACACGAAGTTGATTATGTGTTATTAAGGGGTTTTAATAAAGTTAGTACTTAGTAGGTAGAACACATAGATCAGAATCATGACTTTTGATACTGACCACTTAGCTTTTTTTTATTTCAAGCAAAGATATTTTATTTTAAGCTCTCAAGATATGAAAACACACATCTCAACCTTAAAAAATGAATGAACACACTTACACTTGTACCACTTGTATAATATATCAATTGCAACAGACAAACATCAATATTACAGGTCACTATTATAAAACATGAAACAAACTTTGATTTCAGAAAAAGTGCAGGCAGCCTATGAAATTAACTAAAAAAAAGTAGGACCAACAGAAAGAACTAAAATAACTTACTTCTTGACCAGGCTCGAGTTTAATTTTTAGAAGCTTATGCCCAACCTCTTCAAAATCTACACTCAAGACATAATTGTCAGATAAATTGTCCTTAGGTTCACAAGGTTGGTTTCTCTTTCGTCATTTATTTGCATATGCTCTTCATCTTCTTCTTCCGCTTCATCTTCTTCATCCTCATCTTTCTCATCATCTGATCCAGCACGCCACTACATTTTAAGCATATAGCACGCCAATACTCGCAGAGCTGCATAGACAGTGAATCATACATCATATTTCTTTAGATGTTCATATAAACAGAAAAGAAACACGCAGAAGTAAATTCATCAATAAAAGGCACTGCATTTTGTTCCAAAGAAAATAATAGTAAACAGTAATCCTAAAAACCATTTTAGTCATTGTAAATATTCTAACCTCAGACAACAATCCTAAATTCAAACTTCATAAAGAACATATCATATTTTTTTATAAGAAAAAACACAATGAAATATGAAATAAAGAATAAACCATGTGAGTGATCAAACAAATTCACAGCAATCGAAAGAATTACACAATAAAGAGTCGTAAATCTCAAACTTCTTATATTCCTACCTCTAAATAAACAAATTATTGCATTATAGACCTTTGTTCTGTACTTGGTTGTCATACCCAGCTAATCTATACCTAAGTGATGCATCGAACACAAGAAACAAAAAAACACATAGCTTTGAGACACTTCATTTTCCAGGAACATAAAACCACAAGTTGGAAAAACTAGTTATACCAAAAATTGTTGACAAATGTGTTAGATACATTTGCTGAAATTAGAGAAGAACGAGATGCAAAATCACATAATAAAACGTTCAACTATTTACTGAAATAAGAAGATTATTCTACTTTCTTGTCTAGAGAAAGTTCTATGAAGTTTATACCATACTGCAAGAATACAATGTCGCAGGGATGTGCCATGTTAGTGTATTAGTTGAAGGGAGAAAATTGTTTTGTCTCTTTATGATTCAACACTCATGGTCACAAAATCTTATGCAAGTCACTAGTCATATATAAACCAACAACTAAAACAAAGCAAAACAATAACAAAAACCCACAAAGATGTTGTAATTCAAATCTCAGCCCCATGTGAAATCAATATCAATACAGAAAAAAAAAAAAAAAAAAAACAGCTACCCATATTAAAGGAGGAGGGGGAGAATCGCAATACATTATCGCCATCACTATGGTGCGATCCAAAGGGGGTACCAAGGCATTTTACAGCATCGCGTTGTCAAGTTAGGCTTATAAGCAAAGTAAAAATCCTTATAATTAAGGGTAGAGAAGAGGTAACCTCTTCAAATATTTTTTTTTTCTTTCTTAATAATGATTCTTAACATCAGAGCAACTTTATGACAACATCCTTTTCTATAACTGAAATAATCTCTAACGACACTAGATTGTCGAAAAATGAATACAGAAACTTTAAGTATTTTTATATGGTAACTTTGATTAGAGTAATATAGAAGTACTTGTTTAAGTAAGCAAGTGGTCAACAGTGGGGTTAGACCACAATGACACCTCCATTTCTTTTTCTTCTTTCCTTGATGAGAAAAGGTACATTAAAAACAAAAACAAAAACAGAAAGTAAACAAACTTAAGGCTGTGATGATTTTCAACATCAGATCAAGTTCATGCAAACATCAACCATAATCCTACAGAATTATCATCTAATTTAACCAAATCTAGAATTGACAAATTGTATAGTTTATAGGATATAAATATCAAAGGTGGCAACTCAGACTCACTTATTACTTATTATATGTTTACCTCACATGTCCAATCAAGAGAGGCACCCAAACGACGCGGTTGTTTTAAAATTGTATCATACTTGGTTGATCATTATTGAGGTGTATGCATACACGTTTGTATTGTCCATTCTCGTCTGCAAGCTAAAACCTCCATTTCCTACTTCTTACCATGGCTTTCTTCGAATATATACTTCTATAGGTGAATGTAATGTTTGAAATCATAGCACTAACAAAGCCAGTCCAATTAAAAGAAAGTTCCATTAGTGATGCCATTGACACACCTATAATACGTGTATTATTATATGATTAGAAAAAAGCATATTGAAGAAGGTAACAAAATAAAGTTGGATGTTGTTTAGGAAAATTGTGGGACAGATCAAGTGAAGATGGAGACAAGATGTTGTTGAGTTACCTAAAACAATAAGTGCTAGAGAAAGCCACAAGCGGAAGGGAATGGCTCCAGAGCTGAAGAAGTGTGCAAAGAAAATTAAAATCTTCCTCTTTAGAAAAACAATTCAATTAGGCATGAAAAATTTCCTTCAGTTGCATCTATATTCCAAAGGGAAAACCAAAGAGGGACGTAAAATATATCAAGAAATATATCATTGATAAAAGATTGATGATAAAATAGCAAGAAGGTTATTAACTTTTAATGGTCAAACTTGGTCATCTTATTGTACTTTTATATCAAAAGAATTTTCTAAGTAAAGATATATCTGCCAAGTATATAGAATCTAATGTACTGGCATAATTGAATTGATTTAGAGGCAAAATGACAAAGAAACTTGATACCACATAAAGAAAAAATAGAATCCAGTAATAACTGCTGAAAATCTTGCACCAAAGCTATTCGAAGGGCTAAGTCAACCTGATTTTGAAGACATTAATCAATTAAAAATCAAAGGACATAAACATTTTTCACTTTTTGTTGCTAGCTCTGTTTTGAATGTACAAATATAGTGAAAGTAAATTAATCAATTTCATGATTGAAACAACTAAATCCAATTTAAGGATGTGTTTGGTTTAACAAAATAAAACACCAGAAATGCATTGATCAATTAAACCTACCCTTACTTATATTCAAAACATCTTATCAGAGTGCCAAAAAGCCTCTCGTTAAGCTTCCTCTTTCTATTACTTTCTGATACTATGTTCTTCGAAGCCACCAATCCATCCGACGAACTCAAACCATAATAACCAAAAAGCGGCTCTCTGAATCCCCAACTATCTTTAGCAAAATCACCGACGTCAAATTCCAATTAAAAAGAAAAAAAATGCCTAAATTCCTCACTAAATAACACACATCATCAACATTTTCAAAAGAGAAAGAGAAAAAGAGAAAAAGAGAAATAGCAAAATAGAGAAAATCTGTCGAGGTCTTCTCCAATGAAGATGTAAGTCCCTAACAAATTCAAGTAGTGATCTCTGATACTATCCATACCCCAATGAACGACGGTGTTATCCGGTTGTAGCTTCGACAGAGAGGAAGATATTATGAGTGCTGGAATTTCATAGACAGACCATTATGCTTGAAACACACCATTACGCTTGATTCGTGGACAACCAGCTTCAATGCAAAGAAAAACCGAAACCAGAAAGTAAGATAAGAACGAAAACACAAGAGCCTACAAACTTCAGTTTGAACGAAAACCAAGGGACGAATTTTTCTGACCTTAGGCATTAACGAAATCGAATAGAGGTTTGAAACCTACAATAAGGTGAGATTGAATGGGCGTGAAGAAACGGAATCGAAGAGTGAATGTGGGGAGAGATCGAATTGAAGAGAAGATTGAACTGAGGGTGAGGCGTGAACGAACGAAAGCAAAATGGAAGAGAGAATCGAATTTAGGGAGAGATGTCACCGAAAGTCTGATAAAAATGAAAAGGGGCATTTGGGGGGAGCGTACGCAGGCAAACCCTCAAAAGAAAATTAATTTTTTCCGCTGTTACTATTTTCATTTTTCGCGTTTTTTCTTTTACTTTTTATAGCTTGTTATTAAAAATGTTATGGTTGGATGTTATTAAAAGGCATATTTGTTGTAGTGGGTGTAACTAGTATTTGTTAATTTAATTTTCACTGCATATGAATTAGATTTTTTTGTTAACTATTTTGTTCTTGGTTTTTTGAAAATTTTAAGTATATTTTCTCTAAGTTTGTTACCTTAATTTTAATGAAGCAAATATATTTGATGCTAGACAATGGACATGCGCCAACTACATATCAGATACTAATGCTTCAAAAACTTCCCAGATATGTAGGTGACATGCAATTTGATGTATTTGAAACAGACTTTTTTCAAAGAAAAAGCTAAGCAACACATCTAATATTTCTCAATACTTCACATATACATATCTAACAAAAGATTTGGTATATTTGTTTTTATGCTGACCTTTTCTTAAAATAGAAAAAAAAACTAATTAACTTAACATCCTATTTAAAAAGCTCATTGCCTCCCTTGAAAATAAAAGAAAAAAAATAATAAGTAAAAGACCAAACCTTAGAATCATCTAATGATCTCCATCTTCATGTTTAAGTCTCTACAAAGTCTTCCAAAACAAGACCCACTTGAATATCTATAATAATTGAATTAAGAAGTTCTTCATTTATCCTCATACTTCTGCCTCTAATATTATTCTACACGTTTTTGGTCAATTTTAATTTCCATCACTTTTTTTATTGCATTCTATTGACAATCGTACTTTTATATCTCGTTTTTTGTATTGATTTTTATTGTTCATATCGTATTTTGTTCTAATGTTATTTGTGAATTCGACCAAAGTCCACATCAAGTAAGGACGTACGAAGTCTTTTGGAATGATACCAAAAACAAAACCATGATGATGATATTGAAGGGATTTGTTGTACTACCTTTATTAACTTAATTTTTTATGAATGGAGTGGATTACCTTTAGCATATGTAGATGCTAAAGAAAAAAAAATATATATATATCTTCAATGCATCACTAACGATGCAATATGATAAGTTCATTAATTTTGAAGAATCTTTAGCCAAACTTAAGAAAGAAAGCTACTTGTTCTTAATTTTTTAAATTCAAGAACAGAATGAAAAATCAAGTCCAACCATAAAAATGGAATGATGATGAAAGAAGGCGTAAATAGTTAAATGCACAATTCATTTTTAGATACATTAGAAAGTATGTTATACGTGTAGTAACAAAAAGTCCATACAAAGATCAAATGTCCACATTTCTATGAACATTTACCTCTTTTACAAGAAATGAAGAATAATAATTTGGAGTGAAATTTTTTGAAGTATTTCCAATGTTAGAAGAACAAAAAAAAAAAAAAAAAATTATTATTCTTCTGTAATCAATTGTAGTCTCTTATTAATTTATACATTTTCATTTTCTCAGTTTCTTTTCCCCCTCCAAAAAAAATCCTCTGTATTTATCACCGTGATCGAGTTTGCAGATTCCGGCGGGAATTATTATGCATCAAGAAAAGCTTCTTCAAAACCTTAACAAACGCCGTCTTCCCCGTCGCCTTCCTCCTCGTCGTCATCGCGCCGGAAGGCTCCGACAGGTTAAATTCAGCCATCCGCCGTCGCGCCTTCACGATCTCATTCTCCTCCATTTCTGCCGTTTTCATCAACCTAGATCTCCGACTCCTCGACAACTCCTCATTGAAATTCTCCCAAAGCACGTCCATCTTCTCCGCCGCCTCCTCCTCCTCCTCTCCGTTCACTGCCGCATCGCTCAAAAACCTCCTCCTCCTCTGCAACGACGCCGACTGGAACCGATTGCTAATCTCACCGTCCGACGCCGTATCTCTGAAATTCCGATCGCAAGATGTTTGTTGACGGTAGGAAATCGGAGATGCGGACGGAGAGAGACGCCAGAGAGGCGGCGAATCGATGCCGCAGCGGTTGAAAGGCTCTAAGGCGGTGGGGAAACTGAAATCTTCTTCAACCGCCATGGAATTTTTTGGGTGGAATTGAGAATTTTGATTTTGCGAAATTTGAAATTAATTTGAGAGGAATTTTGGATTTGGTAATGGTGAATTTGTGTGTGTGCCTGTGGAATTTGCAGTTCAACTGCTTCAACAAGCTGCTATAATTTCTCTCTATTTCTTATTTGTACTTAAAAAAAAAAAGAGAATTTTCAAATTTCACTCTTTATATTTAGTATATCTTATCATCATTGCAATCTTATTGTTATTTATTAATTGATGTGTCATCTTTAGAATACTAATTTTAGACCAATTCAAACGGTGAAAATTTTATATTGAAAAAATCAGAATAACTTATACTCCTTACAAGATAGATGATATTTCTCTCACCAATTGTGATTGGAACCACATAATAAGTGTGGTTGCATGTATTGTGTTGTCCTTTTCTCTCTGTTTAATATTCATTTTTACTTGTTGAGCATACTTAAGCTTCTAAGTGACTGATGATTTAAGAGTAGATATGCCACACTTTATTTATGTTCTTTTTAGTTTCTAAATGCTAATTGTATTCTATATTTCATGGAACCATGTTTTTATTGTTATTTTTTAGGTTAAAGATTGTATTTATTCATATTTTTCTAATACAAATTATCACAAGTTTTAAATATCTTTTATTTTCTATACACATATAGCTATTTTATGTTAGCCTTAGTTGTTATTAGTTTTTCTTTTTCTCCCATCTTATTACACAAAAAAAAAAAAAGTTGTCCTAATGTAAATATCTGTAATTAATTTGCATGGTTCATTTCTCTTATCCAACAATCCTTTTTAGATTTTGTATAGTGAGTTCTGAATAGAATCATATAAAATATAGCTGGAGTATAATGTTATCCAAACACAATTTAAATTTTGATATTTTTTCAAAAATAAATTTTTTTGATAATCTATTTGTCATTTCTAAAACAAAACCACTAAAAATAAAAATTTTTACACTAAACTTTTTTTTAAAAAAATATTTTGTCAAATATTCTATTTGTAATCATTTTCCTTAATCATTTTCCTTAAATTTTTTATTAAAATGTTTTCTTAACTACTTTTTGAAATTATTTTGCTATTTTCAAGTTTCCATTTTGCTTTGTCTAAATTTACCCACAACAAAATTAATATACATTGAGTTAATAATTTTCCAATTAACCCTATAATCCAAACAATTTCAAATTTCAGAAAAAGATGAAGAAGCATTATTAATGAGTGTAAAGAAAAAAAAATATAAATACGATATTATTTCTATTTTTAGTAAGAAAGTAGTGAATTGGAGATTCATTGATATAAAACTATTTCTCTAGATCATCCATGATCAAATAACTAATTTACTTTGTATTTTTAACTTTTCTTTCTTTTTATATTTTTATTGTTTCACCTTCCTATCTACTTATAAGTCAAATAGTATAGTATTAAAAAAGAAACCAACAATAAAGTAATAACATAGATCCAACTTGACTTGTAATTTTAGTGAAGTAAATAGAAATTAGAATATAATATAATTTATGAATTAAGAAAGTAGAGTCAGTAGAGATGCAAAGAGAGGGAGAGAAAAAAGAAATGAAAGAAAAATGAGGAAGGTGGTTTGGTTTTGAGTTTGAAGTGACTGATGTGGCGCCGGATTGGGTGCAATAATTTGGATGACGTGGCATCTAATTTGTTTAAATATTATATTTATAAAAAGAGAAAACTAAAACGTCTTCACTTGGAACGCGCTTCTTTATCTCTATCACTTCCTCCGTTTTACCAATAAGGAAATGTCAGTTGTCAATCTCACTTTCCAACTCTCAAAGTTTTCGCATTTATTTTGGGGCGGATCTCTTGTGTCTTTCACATCAATGTCTTCAACCCCTTTCTTCCTTTTAGCCTCAACTATATGTACCATTTAATCCTAGGAGGAGGCCTATTTGGACACTAAAATTTGGAGTTCTAGCCTTGCAACGAATTACTAAAATATAAAATTAATGTTTTTTCTTAGCTATGAGACACACAACTCTTACTTTTACAACTTTTTAGCCTAAAGACTCAATAAAGTGCAGCACAAAGAGGTTAGAGTCAAATAGAGCATATAATTCAACTAATATTTTATTTAGTAAGTGTTAAAAAACCAAGAAGTCTTTAACTTGCATACTCTCATCCTCTTGTAATAGAAAAAGAGAAATTGAATCAAATGACAAAAACATTTTAAAAAAACAGCTCATGACACCTATTTTTTGTATATTGAGAATATGGCAAAATTAGTGATATTAGATAGCTATCAAACGGTAATTATAGGGCTATCGAAGGACTATCAGACGGTAATTATAGGATTATCAATTTTTAAATTTTTTATTTTTGCAATTCAAAAATGTACTGACATGAACTCTATTATCATAATTTTTTTTTGCTATTTTTGCAAGAGTTCCATAGAAAAATGTATAGTTAAAAAGTACAATCACTTTTCTTTTGCTAAAAAAAAAGGAATATTATTTAAAACGATGAAAAAAACGATCGGAGAGATGAAGATTTCTTTGTCGTACATGTGTGTGTATGAAGTGTTTCAACCTAAAACAATTTTTTTATTTCAAACAAAATGTAAAAGAAAAAATCATTTGCAAAATTAGTTGTAACTAATTTCTTTAAATTTCCTCTATAAATATAGTATTAGAGGTAGAAGAAAACTAACTTGTAATTCATTTACTAAAAAATACACTCAATAAAACGTCTTCCAAGCATGGTGGATGTAGGTTGCTCTAAACCAAACCACTTTAAAATTCTTGTGTTGATTCTTCTTCATCTCTTAATTAACATCATCTTCTTCATCTTTTTCGTAAGCATGCATAAGCATCAAACTTCCATAGCCAAAGAAATGAGAGGAACCTTGAGAAGCATTTTGTGAGTATTTTTATTGAAAGAGAGAGGAGCCAGAGAAAGAAAACAACTTGAGAGAAAAAATAACTTTACAAATTTCTCTCTTTAAAAAATAAATATGAAAAGTAAAGATAATTCTCTGTCTGTTGGCACCTCTTGACCATACAAGTAGAAAATAACAAATTGGTATCAGAGCCTGTAGAAATTCTCGAGAAGGATCCAAGATTCACATTCTTGATCAATCAAGAAATTCAAGGTGGCAGTAGCAAGATACGATATTGAGAAGTTTAATGGTAAGGAATATTTTACCTTGTGAAAAGCAAAGATTAAAGCTATCATCAACCAAAAAAAGGCATTGAAAGCTCTTATAGATCCAAAAAAGCGACATGCAACAATGACTGAAGAAGACAAAGAAACTATGGAAAATGCAGCTTTTGGTTCTATAGTTCTCAACCTAAGTGACAATGTTTTTAGGAAGGTCAATAATAAAGAAACAACTTATGAAACGTGGAAGAAGAAGGATGAACTTTATTAGTCCAAAGACTTAACAAACTGTGCATACGTGAAGAAAATGTTCTTTACCTTCAAGATGGATAATAACAAGTCATGGGCAGAAAATCTTGGCGAGTTCAAGAAGCTGTCGACTGATTCAAGGACTTGGAAAACAAGATTGGTGATGAAAATGAGTCATTCATTTTGCTAAACTCACTTCCAAATGCATACAAAGTAGTCAAAATGGATCTCAATATGGAAAAACATCACCATTGATGATGTCATTTCAGCAATAAAAACTAGAGAAATGTTAGCTAGAATAGATCGATAATATTACGCTTAATTCTACCCCCATGCATTTTATACTCATTATATTCACATTTTTGTAAGAATTACGAAAATAGACTCTGATACAAGAACAATGCAATGAAAAACAGCTAAAATGGAGCTCAAACGAAGGAAAATGGGTAATTTAAAAATCAATGGCAAAACTGTAAATAGTTAGAAAATTTCAATCTTTTGCGTACACAATCTTCTTCAAGGTCACACTTTGAACCTCAGTTGTGTGCAATTTTCTTCCAAAAATTAGAGTGTATAGCCTTTTGAGAATATGATATAGCAAATATAGCACACTATTTTAAAATTTTGCAAATATGACAAACTTCTCACTTCTTAAAATACTCTACATCTTAAATTTGTTATTATTCCGAAAGTACCCTTCAATAATATTCATGGATGTTATTATACAATAACATGCAATTAAATAATAATGAGAATAATAACTTTTATTAAATAATTAAACAGTAAACCAATTATCCATAAAGTTATTATAGAGCACAATAAAAAACCAATAGTTCTCCTACTTGCTCTATACATAATCAGCTAGGTATCTAATACTCATGCCTCTAGTATGATAATCATGTTTTGACTGAGGAAGAACCTTAGTCAAAAGATCTGCTACATTATCATCCATAGGTACTTTGCATCTGTAGTAAAATTATCAACAGTCGCTTGTTTGGAACTCTTCCAACTCACAGTACCTCCATTCAAACAAAACACATATCCTGAATGTGATTTATAGTCATCTTTGTCAGATTGAAAACTTGCATCCCTGTAACCATTTATAACTAGCTCATTTTAAAATCCTCCATATACCAAGAATGCATCCTTAGCTCTTCTCAAGTACTTAAGGATATTTTTCACTGTTAGTGTGGTTCACCTGGATCTGATTGGTATCTACTAGTCAAATTCAGCGTGCATGATACATTTGGTCGAGTGCATAGCATGGCATACATGATAGAACCCATAGCCGAAGCATACATAATCTTCTGCATTCTTTCCTGCTCATCTTGTGTCTTTGGACACTGATTCTTGCAGAGACTTATACCATGTGCCATTGGCAAGAATCCTCTCTTGAAATCTTGCATACTAAATAAACCTCTTTAGTATCTTTTCAAAATCACTTCGACTTAGGCCTAAGATTCTTTTAAATCTATCTCTATAGATCTTGATGCCTAAAATATAAGCAGTCTCACCTAAGTCTTTCATTGAAAAATATTTACCTAATCAAGACTTGACGTTCTGCAAGATAGGTATATCATTTCCAAAGACAATATATCATCGACATAAAGCACGAGGAAAAAAACTGCACTCCCATTGACTTTCTTGTTAACACAAGGCTCAATTTCATTTTTGATAAACCCAAACTCTTACTATTTCATTAAAACACAGATTCCATCTCCTTGAAGTCTGTTTCAATCCATAAATGGATCTTTAAAATTTGAACACTTTATTAGCATTCTTTGGATCGACAAAACCCTCAGGTTGTGTCATATACACCCCATGAGATTTTCGTGAAGAAATGTTGTTTTGACATCCATTTGCCATATTTCATAATCGTAGTATGCATCAATGGCAAGAAAAATTCCAATAGACTTAAGCATCACGGTTGGTGAAAAAGTCTCATCATAGTCCACATCATGCGTTTATCAGAAACCTTTCGCAACCAATCATGCTTTGTAAGTGTGCACATTTCCATCCATGTCAGTTTTATTCTTGAAAACCCGTTTGCATCCAATGGTTTTTATACCTTTGGACGCATCAATCAAGTATCATACTTGATTATCATACATGGATTGCATTTCAGACTTAATGGCTTCGAGCCACTTTTCGAAATTATCTAAACTCACCATGGCCTCTTGATATGACGTGGGTCCATCATCATGAATAATCATCACGTCATTATGAGATGTCATGAGAAATCCATATCTCTGAGGTTCATGACGAGATCTAGTAGATATTTGAATCTCTTGTGTTTTCGGTTCTGATACTAGTTCTGGCTTCGGTTCATTCATGACATTTGGTTGTGAGATGAGTTGAACTTCTTCAAGAATCTCACTCGGTTCAACGTTTATTTGTGAGTTTTGAATTTCATCAAGTTGAATTTTACTCCCATTAGATCTCTTGGAAATAAGTTCTCTTTAAAAGAAAGTGCCTTTCCGAGCAACAAACATTTTGTTTCCAGAAGGGAGATAAAAGTAATATCCTTTAGTCTTCTTAAGATATCCCACAAATACACACTTGTTAGATTTGGGTGCTAGCTTATAAAAAATCTGACATTCCACATAAGCTTCACAACCCCAAATCTTCAGAAAAGACAATTTGGAACACCTTCCAGTCCATAGCACATATGGTGTCTTTTGAACTGATTTTGTCGAAGTTCAATTCAATATGAATGCTACAGTCTCTAATGCATAATCCTAAAAGGAAATTGGAAGGCCACTTGACTCTTCAGATCAAACCATATCTAATAAAGTTCGATTCCTCCTTTCAGATACATCATTCCACTGCGGTGTACCCAATGGAGTCAATTGTGAGACAATGCTACATTCTCTAAGATAGTCAGTAAATTCTTGACGTAAGTACTCGACTCCTCGATCAAATTGAAGTGTTTTAATATTCTTGCCAAGTTGATTTTGTACTTCGTTCTTGAAAGTTTTGAACAATTCAAAAGTTTTAGATTTATGTTTTATCAAGTAAACATAACCATATCTACTGAAATCACCGGTAAATGTGACAAAGTACTGATAACCTTCTCTAACAGGGGAGCTCATCGATTCACATACATCACTATGTATAAGACTTAACAGCTCAATGGCCCTTTCACCCTTTCGAGAAAAAGGACCCTTTGTTATTTTCCCTAACAAACAAGATTCGCATGATTCAAAATCAAAATGATCTAAAAGTCCATTCTTAAGAAGCCTAGAAATACATTTCTCATTTGTATTCCTTAAACAACAATGCCATAAATAGGTCAGATTCAAATCATTGATTTAAATTTCTTAGTATTAATCTTCTAGATAAACCGATAATCAGATGATTCAATAATATTTAGAATATAAAGACCATTTATTAAACAACCATTCCCATAGCAAATGTCTCATCTGTATATAGAAAGGTTGCTATTCTCAATAACAAACCTCAAACCATCCAAATGCAAACATGAAATTGAAATAATGCTTCTCTGCTTATAATGCTTGTTGTTTTTTAAACTCTCCCCAAAATATATTGCTCATTGAACGTTTGTTTTGAAATTGGGATTGTGTTTCATAGGACTTAATGTGGAGTAAGTTGTGTTGTCTTGAGAACAATATTCTCAAAACTTTCCTTGAATTAAGGCACACAAACATATTTAGCCAGACCAAAATTGTACGGCCTTGCTATAGTTTGTATATTAGGTTTGTGGTGTAACCTTGTTGGAGTTAATTCTCATGACGTGTCATTGAATACGGATCATTGCATGTAAAATGCTCTCCATTATTCTCTTCATCATGAGAAATGATCATTGCATGAAAAATGCTCCCAATGTCCCCACTACCTATTTCCAAGTCCTCGTTGTACAAGTTTTCCTATTACTTGTCCAAGTGTGAGCGAAACAGTAGGTTTTTATGGGTGAACCAGGGTCGAACATAGGAAATTGATACCAAAGCTTAATTCTAGGGTCTACTCATCAATTAGGCGTAATGAAAAATAAAGTAAAAGAATGTAAAAAGAATCATTACCTAAGTATCCTAGAGATGCTGTAAAGATGACTTAATGAGGATGGTTGATAGAAAGAAGGAGGTGTGAATGGGCATGCACTAACTTGTATTGAGGAAAGGGTGAAGGAAGGCCTAATTCTATTAGGTGAATAAGCTATACAACCTCCTTAATACGATATAACTCAGTAAACTAGATTATGATTAAGACGTGCTCCTCTCAGAGTTATTCAACTCCACACTTTGTCTCCTTTTAGGATCCAAATGATTAAGCCTAGTTAAATGAGATATATCTAGAAGTATTTACTTATATTACTTATAGAGCTTCGCGTTTAAGGATAGCCATCTCTCGGCGCCTGTTGTGCACAGTTGTTCACCTTTCGGGATACAACTGATGAAAGTCATCTCGCTAAGGTGAGAAAACTATTTCTTGCATGTGTTAGCCACGTCCTTACTACTTACCCTCTTGGGCAGTTGGCAACACACATAATTCATTTATAGCATGACCATGCATTTCCACAGTCACACTTGATAATTGTCAACTACATAATTCATAACGTACCTGAGTACAACCTTTATAATTATCCGTTTAAAGATAATGTTTGATCGCATCAAAATAAATTAATTCTTATGTTTGACACTACGATAATCTCAGGTCTAAAGATCAAAACAATCAATAATTTAAGATTATTTATGACACATATCTATATAATAATCTCAAAAGGGGTCAATCCAATTCTTATTTTCTAATAAGAAAATATGATTATAATTTATGTCTTTACATATATAATCATCATATGATTATCAATTATATAACTCATACTAATCTTAATTTATTATTGTTCCCACAATAATAACCGATTAGGGACATTTAGAATATAATAACATATTCATGGATATTATTATACAATAACATGCAATTGAATAATAATGACAATAATAACTTTTATTAAATAATTAAACAATAAACCAATTAACCATAAAATTATTATAGAGCACAATAAGAAACTAGTAGTATCAAGATGTTTCAGGCGTATCAAAATGTATTGAGTGTATCAAAGAAACATTATGGTGCATCAAGTGTATCACGGTTCAAAGGTTATCAAGAAGTGTCAAATGTATATAAAGTGTATAAAGGGATATTAGGTGTATCATGTGTGTATCAAGTTTATCAGGTGTATCAAATGTATATCAGTAACGATAGCATTTGTAACATTTTACATTTTGTATATGTGGGTTGGACTTTGTTTTTGCCACTTTTGCAAACAATAAATTTATGTGCTATGGACTTAATTATTATAACTTTGTTTTGCCTTTATTGCAAGTGCCCCATTTTCTTCCCTATTTTCGAGCCCCATGTTGGCTGTTCGAAACTTAACACCTACGAATCGAATTCTTCATCATTTTTCTGAGTGGCATTTTGATAACTTATAGAAATACAAGTTATTGTAGCCTTTTATGTAAAATATTGAAGCCTTAATGCATAAGATTCGAAGAAATCATGGAGAAAAGTAGAAGAATTGATCAAGTTAGGCATCACAAACTACAAAAGAACTTTATCCCTATTTTTATCATGTTTCAATTGTCTTATCGAAGGATTTTAGGCAAAAAGAATTAATGTCTGGCAATAGAACATCAAACGAGAAGACCCGCACAACCAATAAGGCGATGATCATTATGAGCTAGGCGATCTGAAGCACTAGCAGACAAAAATGATTGGCACAAATATCAGAAAAAGGAAAAAAAAAAAGGACATTTGCGATGTGATGCAACTTTATCAGAAGAATTAATGAAGCGTGGAATGTCTTGTCACATCAACTTTAACCTATAAATAGAGGCGTTTACTTCATATCAAGGGTTGCGAAAATTGGATCTTGGAGAGAAAGCTCACACTTCCATTTTTTTCTTAAAGTTTTAGGTGAGAGTCTAGAACAAAAGAGAGAGATTTTCCCTCATCACAACAGGCAAAAATAAGAGCCAAGGAATATGAGAAATCATATTATGAGACTTGATCCATTTCTTTGTATCCCATTTTGTATTTCATTTGTATTAATGTGTAATATTTACTTCATGACTGAGAGGCAAAAAGTTTTATTTATAATATTAATACATTTCTTCTATCAGTCTCTCATATCTTCGTCTTATCAATTTTATCTCCTTTAATTAATTGATGACAATGTAATGTGCTATTAATATTAGAGAATCTCGATGGATATATTATAAGTTTTGCTTAGCTAAACGCGACCATCAAATGTTTGTTTTATTTGAGATAAAAGACAAAGGTGTTGACTATGATCACTTGACACATGAAAACTCGTATTTAATTAACCAAACAACAAAAAGATTGTAGAAATACAATCTAATCATCGAATTAATCCTTCGCATAGATTGCAGAAATGCCAAATATGTGCTGTAAAAGGACCAAAAGGATGCTCACCCTAAATTAGGATAAATTGCTTATAATGTATACAGATTGGTTAGATACAAATTATAGCTTAACTTTAAGTATTTAAATTTCAAAAGTCGAGCAAGTATGGTGGAGGCACCAAGAGGATGCTTACTCTAATTACGAAGTTAATAGTGCTTTGTATTGCCTTGAAATGTAAATACAACACATTGCAATTGATTAGTTAAGTATTCTTTCATTCCACGCTGCTATATGAGTTCACATTTCACCACATTTCATTGCCATGTCCCTCTTGCACCTTCAATCGCACCTTAGTGTATAATGTTAGGAAAAAACATATTGTGTATACTTATACTGTATAGATTATACCGCATAAGGTTAGTTGCACAATAGACTCAATTAGAACACCAATTCTCTGAGTTTGACTCTAGACTTACCAGAAAACCTTTCTTAGCTTGCACTTGAGCGATAGAGAGAAAAACTTGTACTTCATGTAGAACATTAAGAAATCAGCAATGCATAGGTAGGATATGCATCTTTTATCGCATTATCCTATCCTAGCCGCCTACTCTGTCACTCAATTAGAGACTAGCACACTATATCTTCGAAGTAATATTTGTAGAAAATTATAACCCAAGTCATATTTTCGTTAATACTACCAACTTTACGTGACACACGTCACCTTCCGCCACACGCGTGCCATCCCGAGGCCGTGGCTTCAAATTTTCTGACCTACAAAACATTTTTTTTAAGAAATCCTTCGATGGAAAACTTTTAAATATACCTTGCAACTTTCTGAAATGTCCATCATTCCCGCTCTTTTCTTCACCGCTTGAAAGCTTGAGATCAAGGGTTTGAATCCTATCATAGTTATTTTCCATTAATTTCTTAATGTACCCCCTTTTTCTCAATTCACATCAATTCCATCATTTTTCTCAATTACGCTTCAAAATTTTGTAATAACTCTCTCCAAATCAATAAAGAGTGAAATTCTTCTCAAATTTTGTATTTCCCCTTGAAAATTTTGTACAAACTTTCCATGGTAATTATGGGCTAAGGTAATAAATAAAGGGCATTAGAGTTTAATTCTTTTCATTTATTTGAAGGTTCAATTTTGTAATTTGATTGTTAAATCATAATTAATTATGATATTATAATTACCTAATTTCTTCAAACAAAGTTTTCTTTAGGTTTTAATTTGGCCAAGTTGACCTTAAGGATTGAATATTTACTCTAAGTATGCAATATACATGCAATTAAGAATTTAGGGTTAGCAATTTATTGTACATTTCTTTCTAAGGTTTTGATTCGTGCAATTTGTTGCTATATTGATTATAATTTCATGAAATCTTGATTATGGTTAATGTCAATCTTTCCTAATCAAGTCTTGGTTGAATCTCATTGTTCTTTATGTATTGTAGGGAATATGTGTGGATAAAACAATTTTAGAAACACTAAGTACCCTACTTTAGAATGACTTTTAATTTGTTGTTGTTAAAAAGCTTAATCATGGTAATTGGAGCAATTAACTCAAGAATTAATTAAGGATATTAGTTCTTGAAATACTTGACCAAGAATTATGGTTTTTCAAGCAATTTTTTTACCCAATGATAAGAATGAATAGAAATCACCTATGTTCTTGCTCTTTTTATTCTTGAAGTAAAACTCTTTAATCTTTGTTGATTTTTAAAGTATTATTACGACCTCCCATCACATCTCTACTTTCTTGCATGTCATTTCAAAATGCCCATGTTATTCCTACTATTCTTTTAATGTTCTTGAAATTTCTAACAATTTAATTGATTCTTGCTACAATTTCCTTTGGGACCGACCCCGACTTTACTTTATTGAAGAAATAAAAGCTCATGATAGCAGAAGATTTTACCAAACCATTCCTCAATTTAAATTGGAAAACTCAAAATACAAGTACATTAGAAAAAACAATATCGAAATAAATTTTCTTATTAAGACTTAAAAGCTAAGCATGCTTTCTAATTATAGATTAGAGAAAGAAAAAACTTACTTATTTGACGTCTCTGAATCTACAAAAGAAATCTCCACATTGGGACACCACCCGTTGAAGACATTCTTATTTTCTGGGATGAGATTAGTTTGTGGGAACCAATTGAGATGGAAAAAAGTTTAGAGATTTTTGGAGAGAAACTCTTTTGCAGAAAAGCAAAAAAATTAGTTGAAGAAAAACTATTTTCTTATGTGTATTTATAACTCTCCTTCCTTCATGGAGTAAGAAAAGGAGTAGGAGAATCATGACATTCTATTAATTTAAAAAATATTAAATTAATAGAAATTTCAAATCCACTAATTAATTAATCATTAATAAATTAGTTAATAATTAAATAAATCATATTTAATTCATATTTCATTTAAATGTTATTTAATGAATATCTCTCTAACATCTTATTGTTTTATTTAATTTAATTAAGTAAAATTTAATTAAGTAAAATAAAAATAAAAATAAACTATTAATTAATTCTCAAATTAATTAATAGCTAAATTAAATATCTTATATTTAACTTTAATTAAATTTGAGTCATATTCAAATATAAGTTTCTCTCATACAAATAATTTTAATATGAATCCAATTCACATTAAATTAATATTTGAACTCATTCAAATATTTTATCTCTCATAAATTAATTTTGAATCATATCCAAAATTAAATTTATATAATAAAGTTTGATAAACTTTATTTTATACTGTATCACTATACATTAAACTAATTCCCAAAGAAATTTTGAAAATTTGAAATTACAACCAGTATAAATAAATCTCATTATCCTTTACGAGCAAGGAAGGGGATCTAATGGACGTACAGATTAGAAACTACAATGATCTGAGATTAATTGGCTAATTCACTACAACAAAAATGACATTCTATGACATTTCAATACAATCCAAATTAAAAGGAGAGAAGAAAAAACTGTCACAAATGCCAAAATTCGCGTTTTTGACGGGAAAAGGCGGAAATTTTTCAGATTTCAAGAATTTATGATAGTTTTTTTTTGTCATAAATCCGTGACAAATTTTAAATGTCATTAAGTATAAATAATAAAATAATTTATTAATTATATTTCTTTTTATCTCCCCTTTCTCTCGACATCTCCACAAAAAGGTTCCAAAAACCCCAATCTCCATCCACCATCTCCATCTCCACCGATCGGCCACACTTATTACATACGGCGAACCACGGAGCCTCGAAAAAAAGCACGTCCCAGCCACACTACTTGGTTTCTCATCGACAGTGATCCACGACGTTTCGGTCGACCACCTACTCGGTTTCTCAATCCGACGGTGACCCATGGAGCTGATGGCCGCACTACTCAGTTTTTCATCGACGGCGACCCACCTCCCCGGTTCTCAATCTAAAATTCCTTTTTGTCCTTTTTTTTTGGAATAAATATATTTTTTTTCTTTTTTCAGGGATAAATTGGCATGTCTAAAAATTTTATTCATCATTTCTACTTAGCCAGAATCTCTTCTGTAGAATCAATATTTTTGTTACTCTGTGTGTAGGTTTGTCCTTTTGTACATGCTGTTTGTAGTGGTTTTTCTCTTCTGTATTCTTTCAATCTTCCTCTGGAGAGCTTGGTTTTCATTTTTAAAAAAATTTGAGCTAGTTAATTTTTTTTACACTCTCTTCTAGTGTGTTTTTGTGTGAGAAGGTGGGGGTGTGTAATAAGCCTTCTTAAGTTTAAATAAATGGATTAATTAGACGATGGAATTTTTCACTGTCTTGCATTTTTTAGCAATGAAGAGATTCAGGGTAATATAGTCAAGCTCTATTAGTTTATGCAAACTCAAATTTGTTCTTGTGATGGTCGGAATGATTAGAATATCCTAGTTTTGGTTGTTTATGATTATGGTAAAACAATACAACTCTCCCCATAAGGTTAAGACAACTCAAATCATGCTGTTTTGACTAGAAGAGGCCTCTTTGTTCTTTCAAGTGCCTTTATTTCTCTTTACTTCTAATGCTATTCTATTTTGTCACCGATGGCTGTAGGGTTTTACAACTTATGCAGAAAGAAGAATCATTGAGGCTAAGGGAATGATGCAGCTGCTCTCAATATGGGAATTGGTTGGAAGGGTTGGAAAGAGGATGTTGAAAATTTTAAGGATAATTTAGAATTCACAAAGCTAAAGACGAAGCAAGAAGGCGTGGATCCAGACGATGTGTATTCTCGAATACCTTATGAGAAGGGTTTTTAGTTCCTATGACGTATTGTGTGCCAGGTATGTTAAATTCTTGTCACTTCAAACTATATCAATATTTTTTTTTGATGTTATTGTTTGTTCTGATCATTCTTCAAATGACTCTTTAGGTGGGAAGGCCCAAATTTGATAGATTTCTGAAGGAATATATTTTTATCTATAGCTTTAAGACAATAGATACAGAGACCTTTCTTGATTTCTTGATAAGAAGCTCCCTGGAATAGAGGAAAAAATCACCATGTCTAAAAATTTTATTCATCATTTCTATTTAGCCAGAATCTGTTTTGTAGAATCAATATCTAAAATGTGGTTGAATTTTTATTTCAGCTGTGGATTTCTTCAACCAGGTGAATTTGCTAAATGGATTCATTTTTATTTCCCCTCTATTCTTCTTCTTCTCTCTCCCTTTTTGACTTGTTTGTATGACTACAATTACCCATAGTAACTCATCATGCTTTCCTATATATTGTTGCTGTTTTGTTGATTCATATAAGGTTAAATTTTATACTTTATATGGTTATTCTCTTGTTTGCTAATTATACTACTACTATTGGCAACAAAAATTTATATGGTTTTCTTGCATTTAAATGACTTTTCTCTTTATTTTGAAATGTTTTATTTGAAATTCTAAATATGGTTTCAGTGTTTAACTAGATAATTTAAAACTTTATTCCTTTCAAGAAAGTATGCCTATTTCTACATATGAATGTGGGACTTAACATTCTCATCAGATTCTCATAAAGCTTTAATCCAAATAACGGAAAAAAGGTTTAGGATTAATGCAAACACTAGCCATCGAGGTTTAGGATTGTTATTATTGACTTATGAGTTATGCTTTAATTGATATCATTTTTCACTTTCCGGGAGAAGAAAAAGGAAGAAGTAAAATATTTTATGTTTTATGTTATATTTCCCTAAAAATACTTTTCAGCAAGAGTATTACATACATGTAACAAAAGTAATTTAGTAGGGGAAAAAATTTGTGTACGGAAGGTGTTTGTGAAAATGCATGAGAGAGAAAAACATTGTTTTTTAGCAAGTGGAGTGGATTGTGGCTCTATTTTACTCTTTTCATTGTTTACTAGATGGTTTGGTTCTTTATTGATCTTGAACTTTCCCTGTTTGATGCAATCCTTATTGTTCCCATGTTTCAGATAACATGAACTTTCTTCTCCATATGTTTCAGATAGCATGGTTTGGTTCTTTTAAATATCTATGTGAATTTGTTCTTTTCTTGATTCTCAATCTTAAACCCTTTAAAGGTGAAAAGGAAATATTTTTCTCTTTCCCCCCTTATATTTTACTCTTTCTGGAGTAGTCTTTTCAAGTTTTTGTTATTCGTGTTAGTATATTTAAGGACAAGACAACAAAAATTAAGCAGCTGAAGGTAAACTTATTAGATCTTTAAAGATGTTGGTGGGTCATTTCTTAACTCATTTATTTATAATTTATGTTTACTGAAGTTAGTATCGTGACTTTAATTTATGTTTACTGAAGTTGGATTTGAGTTGGGTTATTCGATGGAAAATCCTATGCAATCTTTCGCCCTTGTTTGGTAATCATCGCTCTTGTTTGCTGAAAGAGTTTTCCTTTTTCAGTTGTTTCTTATTTGTCCAATTTTCTCTGCTAGGCATAACATTTCCTCCCAACTTCAAGGATCTCGTGAAGACAATATTCAAAAGGGTGTCCAGTTTTGAGGTATTTGATCTGCTGATAACAAAAGAACATTAAGGACAAAGGTGTGAGTGGTTTGAAGTTCTATTTAGAGTAATATTTAGCTCCAGGGTTCTCTCTATTTTCCTTCATTTGGAATGCTTATTTCTATTAACAAAAATATATAATTGCTGAACTACTTGAGGTTATGGTTTAAACTCTTATGTTAGTACTTTGAAACTTTGACTCTGTTCAGTATTCTATCCCATTTTGCTTTTGTGCTGCTTGTTCATACTCTTCTTTCGTCTTCTTTGTCATAGATTGTTGTTGAAACAACTAGTTACTATGGATTGCTATGGTGCTACTTTACCACGTCAGGGTATAGTCTCATCTTTTTTGTGGGTTTTCCTTGACTTTGAATAATAAGCATGTAAATTTGTTTCAGTAGACAAGGATGCAATGCTTTTCTTCCAAAATTATATATAATGGACATACCTACTGGACATTATGTGTATAGATTTGGTTATTATGTAAAATTGCTAACTATACAATTGTACACCTCTTTTTCAGATTGAAACTCATGACTACATGGCTAAACTCTTTTTTACCATTGTGAGATACGATAATATTTTATTTTTATGGTATTAAAACTATACTACATAACACAAAAGTATATTTAATAATGTAAAAACTGTATTCTTTAGTTTCAAAGAAACACCGTTCTTATCAAAATTTTCATTTCATGGAGGTCTTCTGTGATTGTATTTAACTTGGAAAACTTCTGTCTCTTTTGTAGCGTGACTTGACTGATTCTACTATTTTAAGGAATATGGGAGTTGGACTTGGACACTCTCTTCTTGTCTACAAAAGTACACTTCAGGGTATATCAAAGCTTCGGGTACTCATAACATAATGAACACAATAAACATTAATGATCATTAATTTCTCTGAATGATGGGAGTTCTGTCTGATGGAATGAAAATTGTTCCAACTAAACTCTTTATGCATGGAATTTTCATTGTAGAATAGTTTCTTTATTTCATGATAGTTGGTTTTGCAGCTAATATATGTATTCTGATGGTATTTCCCTGTTTTTGATTAAGGGCTGAAATTCCAATACTTTCTGTTTTTGATGTACTTGTAAATTGTGTCAAACTTGATTGGAAATGTTATAATTAAAGCTATGGTTGTTCTCTTATGTTGTGTGCCATTTTCACTGTGCATTAATTAGCTTTAAATAGAACTTTCTTTTAGATGATGTTCTTTAGTTATGCTCTAAAATGAGATTTCGTTTTCTTACTAGGTTTGGAAGAATCCATTGGAGTAGTGAAGCCTACATGGAGCAATGGATTGATATAGGACTTTTTGTATGGTTGGTGGAAAATTTTTGGTTTCAATGTACTGATGTTAGGCTTCTTAGTACCTAAAGATGTTAATGTTTATTCTTTTTGTATGTAAACTACCTTTTAACAAAAAATGATTATTAGTCAATGGGTGTACGAATATTACAAAGTGTATTATAGCGAATATATATTAAAATGCCGACTATTTGTTTCTATATGGGTGTGATGTATTATAACATTATTGTCATTCAAATGGTTCGTGTTTGACGGAGCGACAAGAAGAACAGGAAAAAACGGTAGTAATTGAGGAATTTGCAACAGGAAATAAATGTCATAATATATGAATTCGTGACATTCCTTAATTGTCGTCAATATTAGAACAATGACATTTTTGTTATAAAAAAAACTGTTACGATTGCCCTATATTTGATAGGAAAAAAATGTCGTCAATAGCAAAACAATGACATTTATTTTTTAAAAAAATGTCACGATTGACATATCCTTGACATTTAAAAAATGTCATAATAAACGAATTTGCGATATTTTTTTAACTGTCGTTAATACGTAAATGATGATAGTTATTTGTTGTCATAATACAAAATATGACAGTTATTTGTTGTCATAAAATAGTAATTAACGACATTTATTTTCTGTCATGAAAAAACTTATTGCGACAGTTTTCGAAAACTGTCATGGAAGGATTTTCCATGACTCCCGATACTATGACTGTAAATAACAGTCACGAATTTTATTTGTGACAGAAAATAACTGTCATGGAAGGATTTTCCATGACTCATTAACTATTCTCACTGTAGATATATTTTTGTGTCCTCGGACATAGACCATAACAATAAGTTAGTACTTCACAAGTGTTCGTAATATCAGTTGGGTCAAATTACCGTTTTACCTCTGGGTTACCTCTAATCCTTAAATAACAGTGCTCCTATGATGAACAACATGTTTATGGTCCAACCAATAAAAAAAAACCTCTCTCATGCCATAGAGAGGGTAGGGCCCTTTGTTCAAGTCTCGGAGACACCATTTAAGGGAACATTCATCTACTTACCCTGAAGTAGAAAATGAGTGAATTTCATCTTGTGTGACTATGGTCCTAGCTCTCCACTCGGTCTTGTCCCCAAAATGATAAGCTTATTGAGTCAATGATCTAGCCATTCTCATCCGTACAAATCAAAGGACAATCCCTTACGAACAAGAGTTCATAATACACTCAGGATTAAGACTAAGTTACCTAGGCCATTCTAATGAAATAGAAACCTAACTAACAGAGTTACATTTAGTGGTTACTATTTTACAGTAAGATTTTATGACAAACTCATTGCATAGGATACCCTCACTCGCATGTCCTCTACATGAACGCGTTGGATCATTGCGTTTGTATCAAATACAAAGTGGGTCGTATCCATAATGTTACCAGGATAAGGTACCCAACCTTGTTCTTATACTATAGACCCTTTAAGTTGATCTTCAACATTGATCCCTGTATACAAACTGTTCAAGACTTATCAAACATTTTATGATGTTAGTTTATTGGATTTGGGTTATTAAGACAAAAGTAATAATATAATCAATAACATTTATTGAAATTATAAAAATAACACTTTATTAATAACAACCAATTAATTATATTTACAATCTACGAGTTTTAGGAAATAAATCCTAACAAACTTCCACTTGGACTAAAACTCTAGTCTCTATGGGATGTACGTAATAAAGTAATCCTCAAACATTGGAAATGGTAAAATATACAAGTATATTACATAGAACGTATATATACAAATACAATAAACTAAGACATCATCATACCCATTACACATCTCCTACTTGCCCTAGATTACCTAATGTACATATCTCGTAGACCTAGACTTTTTAGATGACCCTCAAACACTGTAGCCGTGAGATTCTTTGTAAATGGATTAGCAATGTTGTGCTCTAAAGCTATCTTTGTGACGATCACATTACCTCATTGTACAATCTTCCGTATCAGATGATACTTCCTTTTTATGTGTTTTCCTCGTTTGTGGCTGCAAGGCTCCTTAGAATTGACTACTGCCCCACTGTTATCACAATATAAAGTGATGGGCATGTTCATGTTTGTAATAGCTTCCAAGTCATGTAGAAACTTCCTGACGAGGCGAGTTTTGACATGCAAAAAGATTATGCAAAGAGTAGGTAAGATCGTTATCAATGAAGGGTACTCACCTAAACGGCTTGACCAAAATTTATTTATAGTTACCCTTGATTTTACCGTAGATAGAAGCGAGCAAGGGTGTCGAACCCAAGGGAGTGATGGATTTTTCCTTGAATGAAATGCTTGGAAATATAGAGATTAGTAACAAAAGGAAGATAAAAGTATTGAAAACAAATTGGGGAAAATTGTAGGAGGGAATGAGAAGGGGAGTTTGGTATGCAAAACAATTCACAAAAAAAAATACTAGATATTGAATTCCAAGATGGTAATTGAGGAATGGGTTTAGGCTTACATCAAATCATATCATTGAATCAAAGATGGTAAGGAAATTGAATTATGCATAGCTTTAAAGAGATTTTGATTCAAGATTTCCTTGCAAGATCAAATTGCTTGATCTTGGAAGGAATTCTTGAATCAAATTAAAAAAAACAAGTAAAGAATTTCAAGAGGTTTAGTTTGATCATTGCAATTCTAACTAAACCCATTATTCTTTTCTTTAAAGAAAACACAAGATGGATCAACAACCTTATATTCAAGGAATCAAAGAGAAATTAATTTGTGCACAAAAAAAAGTATTCAATTTAATTCCAAGAATTATCAAAATCAATTGAAATCCAAAAGAGGCATTACACAATTCTAAAATTGGGAGAGATAAAATGAAGAATCATGGAAATTTTGTATATAAGCAAGCAAATCAACTAATCTTGCATTAATTGAAATACTAGGGGTAAATTGCTTACAATATTGAATCAAAAATTCATAAAATCAAGAATCAAGATTACAAAATTCAATAAAATTGAATTAAACATCCAACTCTTGATGCAATCTATTATTGATTCTAACAAAAATTACATGGAAATCAAAGACTAATCAAACCCTAATTATAAAGAAAAATCTAATTAATCAAATTCTCAAAGATTGGAAATGCCTAAGCCCAATTTACCTCAAAAGATTAGCCTTCCATCTTCAATATTTCTGGAAAAATGGTTGAAGATCAAAATTATAGAGAGAGGGTAGAGAAATTGAAATTTGGAGGGAATTGAGAGTAATCTTGGAGGGTATTGTGAATTGTATATATTTGAAAATGTGAAATTAGGGGTATTTATAGTGAAAATGGGGGATTACAGCAAATGGGCCCAAAATTACATTCTGAAGCCCATTCCCACTTAAAATGCACGAAAAAAATGGAGTATTTTCGAAATTTTGGCAAATTATTAAGAATTGCCATTGAAAATGGAAGAAAATAAAATGTTTACGTTAGATGGGAGTCGAACTCGGGTGGCTAAGGGGCGCGCGTGAGGAGATCGTGCCACGTGGTGCATGGAGACAGGCTGAGATGGGAAAACACGGATTGAAGGTTCAAATGAGATGATTAATTTCGTGCGTTCATTTGGGATCGAACTCCTGACCTCTTGGACGCTTGCGGATGCCTTAAACGACGACGTCTTCTTCTTTAAAAATCAGGATTTAAATTTGCGTCTGGTGCGGTTCGAACTTGTCACCTGGGCTGGACGCACACGACTGAGGGGCTGCCACGTGTCAATCTTCTTCAATATTTACGAAAAATGCCCCTTATGATTAATTTGCCCGTTCTCCTTCGTTTGAACTCCGATTTAGGTGATTTTTGTGTCGTTGGGTTCGTATCGGAGTCTACTTCATATTCTGCATAAAAGTATAGAAATAATGAAAATTTGTATAAAGAATGCGAGAATAGGCTATCTTTAAAGGGTTCAATATTTGTCCCAACACTTCCTGAGCCAAACTGCTTCTTTTGCTGCTTCACAAGTAGCGACATACTTAGCCTCCACAGTAGATTCTGCAATGCATCCTTGCTTCATGCTACGCCATACCACAGTTCCCCCGTTTAGGGTGAACACTGATTTCGATGTGAATTTCCTAGAATCCTTATCGGTTTGGAAATCAGAGTCAGTGTACTATGTGAGGATCAAATCCTTTGCTCCATACACAATCATGTAGTCTCTCATTCTCCCATGATACTTGAGAATAATTTTAACCGTCGTCTAATGGTCTAACCCTGGGTTGGACTGTTATCTATTGACTATTCATACTGCATAACAAATGTTTGGCCTACTGCAGAGCATAGCATACATTAAGCTGCCCACAACTAAGGCATATAGAAAACGTCTCATATCTTTAACTTCTTGAGGTGTCTTAGGACACTGTTTCTTAGACAAGTGAACTCCATGCCTGAAAGGTAATAAATTATTCTTAGAGTTCTGCATCGAATATTAAACCAATATTTTATCGATATAGGTTGCCTGAGACAGTGCTAGTGTTTTGTTCTTACGATCCCTTATGATTTGGATCCCAAGAACAAACTGTGCCTCTCCCAAATCTTTCATGTGGAATTGGACTGCTAGTCAAGTTTTAACGTTAGTTAGGTATCCTACATCATTTCCAATGAGAATGATATCATCCATATAAAGTACTAAGAAAACTGCTTTACTTTTGTTGAATTTCTTGTATATACAATGTTCATCAATATTTTGGTCAAAACTGTAAGATTTGATCGAAGTATCAAATCTAATGTTCCAAGATCTAGATGCTTGTTTCAACTCACAAACGGATCGATTCAACTTGTAAACTTTCTGCTCCTAACCTTAGGTTATGAACCCTTCGGGCTGAGACATAAAGATACTCTTTTCAAGATTGCCATTCAGAAAAGCAATCTTAACATCTATTTGCCATATTTCATAATCATAAAAAATGGCTATGGACAAGAGAATCTTTATAGACTTTAACATAGCAATAGGGTAAAAAGTTTCCTCATAGCCAACCCTTCCCTTTGGGTATATCCTTTTGTTATAAGTATAGCTTTAAAGGTCTGTACCTTTCCAGCTGAATCTCTCTTTCTCTTATAAATCCATTTGCACTCTATAGGTTTCATCCCTTCAGGTAGATCTACAAGCTACCACAGTTAATTGAAGTACATAGACTCCATTTCAAGGTTCATGGCTTTGACCCATTGGTCCTTGTCTACATCATTCATTGCCTGTTTATAGGACAATGGATCTTCAACGCCATTATCTGGTATGACAACTTGAGTTTAGGTTAAACCCAAGTAAAGATTAGGTTGTGATACAAGCCTTCCACTACGCCGAGGCATTCTCAAAGATTGAGAAGGATGAGTCTGACCTAATGTGTTGGTTTCATCAACTCTTAATTAATGTGAATTAGATTCATATTAAAACTATAAGTTAAAATTATATGTGTATATGATACACATTAAAACTATAAGTTATGAGAGAAATTTATATTTGAATATGATTCAAATTTGGAGTAAATTAAATATAAGATACTTAATTTAGAAATTAATTAACTGGAGAATTAATTAATAGTTTAGTTTAATTTTATTTAATTAAATTAAAATTATTATAGGTTATGTGAGAGATATTCATTTAAATGTGATTTAAATGAAATATTAATTAAATGTGATTTAATTTAATTAATTTCAAATGAATAACTTCCTTAAGTAAGGGAGTTATTTAGGGAACCTGGGGTTTTCCCATGTATCTCAAGATTTCTCAAACTCTCCATTCTTTAGGATGAAGAAGATGGAGGTTATATTAGACATTATAGCCATTCTGAAGAATTTGTGCGTTACTGCCAATTTTCTTAGAAGAAAAATTCCCTTCCAATTGGTTCCCACAAACCGATCTCTCATCTCAGAGAATAGAGAGGTCATCGACTTGTTGTGCCCAACTTTGGTGTTTGGCAGATTCAGATTCATCAACGAAGTAAGTTCTTCTTCCTATGTAATTCTCCGTGTTAATTTCGAAGCATGCTAAATTTAGAATAGAAATTTGTTTAATTTTGTTTTATTTTTCCAATGTAGTGGTATTTTTGGGATTTCTAAATTAAATTGAGAAATAGCTCTGTAAAAATTTTCGCTGCGAAAGGCTTTCATTCTTTTAGATCTAGAATTGAATACACAGAGAAGAGATTAAGTCAATGGTTAAGGATTATTCTCAAAGGATAGGTGGTAGAATCAGATTTAGTGTTTGGTTCAGGGGGAATTCAGTGTTGTTTCCATCTATAGTCGTAATGTGTGGGTTTGCGCAATTAGGATAAGTGAGTTAAATTCATATCACAAGCCTCTCTACGCAGTGAGTTATGGTCATTGCATACGAGGTGCTCACTATGTCTCTAGTTCTAGCGTAGTGACTAAATCCTCATTAGGTACAGGTTTCCTATCGCTTGCCCAAGTGTAAGTGCAATAATAAGTTTTTTGGGTAAGCCAGGGTCGAACACATTGAATTGATATCAAATTTTAGTTGTAAAGTTTGCTTCTTCATGTAGGCGGTATAAAATATCTATCTATACAGTACAAAGTAAATGTATGCCTAAGTGATAATCCTACTAGAGATTCTGTAAAAGGTGGCGAGAATGGTGAGAAGATGGGGAATGAACTAACTTGTGTTTAAGGAAAAGTGAAGAAACATCTCCACCTTGCTAGGAACTTAAGCCATGCGGAAATCCTTGATGTGATAGAGGTCAATTCACTGGCTTCTAATTAAGGCGAGCGCCTCTTAGTGCTTTAAATGCCACACTTGCTCGCCTCTTCGGATGAAAATGATAAAGCTTCATCACATGATATCTATTTAAAAGTGGTTACTTTTAAGACTTATATTACCTCTCTTTTAAGGGTGGCAACCTCTCAACTCCAAGTCACCATACTTGTTCTCTTTTTGGGACACAAGTGATGTAGGCTTAATTGCCAAGATGGAGTTTGTCCCCAAACCCCTCCTTGCGCGTGTTAGCTATATCCTTACTACTTACTCTCTCGAGTAGTTGGCAATAGACGATGGACAAGCGAGGGAGTAAAGCTCAACTAATGCCATAAATCTTATAAACTTAACTTGTTATCAAGAGCTCACAAGCCTAAACTACTTATAACACTTTGACAAATGAACAGTAAAGGAATGACAGATTGAAAAGGGATCAATATGCAATGTATTGAAGAATATAGGCCTTAGGCCAATCTTTTCCATTTGAATGCTCTGATGGGTGATGCGAGGAATTCTGGCATAAGGCCCTTGAATGGATAAGGTCCCTTCTCCACAATAAACTGTTTGTTGATTTGTATTGGGAAGAGGGGCCCTTCCATTCCACTTTCTTCGTCCTCTTTTTTAGCTTCCTTCTGAGGACCTCATTTTTTCCTTCTCTGGTCGCCTCTTGGCGAATTGTTCCCTCAAAACCTTCTTCTTCATGGTGACCTTCCTCTTCTTTAAATGTTTCACGACTTCTTCTCCTTCTTTAGAACTTTCTACCTCCAATTCTCTCTCTAACTCCTTGCATATTTCTTCACTTGGAGTTGTCTTTGCTTTTCCCTTTTCTACGGAGAGGGCCATTTTGTCAGCTTCTTAATCTCCTTCGTTTCTTCAGCTAAGGTTGGTTGATTGGTTATAAAGTGATTACTTAATTCACTCGAACTCAGTATGTAAGGTGTGTTGGGTTTGTATTCTGGTTTAGATGATACGTCACTGAGCATGTTCATTGCATGCGATATGCTCACTATGTCTCTCTATATCGCGTAGTAACTAAGTCCTTGTTGAGTACAAGTTTTCCTACTACTTGTCCAAGTGCAAGCCAAACAGTAGGTTTACTTGGATGATTCAGAATCGAACATAAGGAATTGATACAAGACATTAGTTCTAGGAAGCACTTATCATCTAGGTGGTATAAAGGAATTAAAGAATAACAAATGTAAAGAATGTAAGACTAAGCTAAACTGCCAAACTAAGCCTCGAGAGTCCGTAAAGAGGAATTAAGATGGTGAAATGGCAATGTGAACTAGTATTCAAGAAGTGAGGAAGGAATGTCTATGCATTATCATGCGATTAAGTAATGTGACAACCTTGATGCGATATAACTTACTCAACCATGCTCATGATTAAGGTGTGCTTCTCTCACAGTCATTATAGGCCACACATGGTCATCTCTCGGGATCCATATGACTAAGTATGATTGGGTGAGGTATATCAAGAAAACATTACTTATAAATAGTATAGGACTTCGAGATTAAGGACGACAACCTCTTGGCGCTTAGTGTGTACACTTGTTCACCTTTTGGAATACAAATGTTGAAAATGTCTCGCAGAGAAAGATAAAACTCTTTCTTGCGTGCGTTAGCCATGTCCTTGCTACTTACCCTCTCAGATAGTTGGCGACTTACACTTGCCAAGTAATGAGAATAGCTCAACTAACTCGATAAGACTTATAAGCAAATTTTTTTATTAAGAACTTATCACTAACCTAAACTACATATAACACATTGACTGATGGAGAGTAAAGACATGATGGATTGAAGAGGTATAATAATGTAATATATTACAGAATTTATCATTTGACATTACTTAAGCCTTCGACCATTGTACAATATGAATACATATATTATAGAAAAATACAAAAATGAAAGATAAAGAAGATGGGGAATATTACAAGTTAGGGGAAAATGGAAATATGAAATCTTCTCCATTTGGAGGTTAAACTCTAACTTTATGAACTGACCAGAGAAGAAGAGAATTGACTTTGTAGGCGGCGAAAATGCTATTCCTTCCTATCTTTCTCTCTCTAGGTTTTTTACCTATTCAGTTTTCCCTGTGTTCCATTCAGACCTCTCCAATGGCTTATGCAAGCCTCCACGATGGCCCATACAAGTTCCCTTTTCTTTGGTGAAAAAGGAGACTCTTTATAGATATCTTTTGGCGGAAAAACTTCTGTTCTTCTAAACATTTCAGTGTTGTATGTCGAAAGATGTCTGTGGCATGTCACATCATCTCCAACTACTATTTTTGTCACCTAGCAAATCGCTTCTCTCATTGTGATTTGGTCTTCTCGCCTATTCTTCTCGCAAGAGACTTTGCGCTTTGCTAACTTCTTTTGTGCATCGACATGCGTTTAAACACTAAAAACTGCATAAAACAGGCATAACGCGCTTATGTAAAATATATTAAGTACTTATGCATATTTAACACAATGTATGCATTTTGATACGCTTCTTCTACATTTTGGCCTTGTTATTCTATAAAAGAGGCTACAATAACTTGTATTTCTACAAGTTATCACACTTCCAAATTTAGAATATGCTTGTCCTTAAGCATCACTCCGTGTCATGCTTGTCCTCAAGCACAATTGCTCCTCAAAGATTCGCCTTCCTCTTTACCTTTCTAAACTTCTCAACAAGCGATCAAGTTTTATTCGTTATTCCAAGTTTACTCTTATCACGTACTTCTTGCTATGAAAACATTTCTAGGTTCAAAACGTGGCATGCTTAATACTCAAAATACTATTGTTCATTGCCTACAAAGAACCTTATTTTCAAAATTAGAAATGGCTAAAGTTTCTGAAGAGTTTTGAATCCTTTTATTCGGATAAAGAATGCTTTTTTATTTCATTGATTACTTACAATTTGACGTTGAGTGAAAAATCATAGGCACTCTATGAGTCCGTTTCTCTCCTCAACTGTAACTCTTATTGCCTTTTTTTACTCAACTCTATGAACTTTTACTTTTGAAGCTTTGCTTCTTATTTTTGCGAGAGGAGGCAACATAAGAGTTGTTATTTTAATTGGTTTGAAGAATACAAAATTTTCACATTTTTGGCTTTGTTTCAACTTTTGTTAAAACACCTTATTTTTTAATGCCTAAAGAAGATTCAAAAAGTTTCGAAAGCTTTAGCTAGAACTTCGCACACTCCTAAATTTTGAGGTTAGCGATGTCCTTAATGCTAAGAATGAATGGTAAGATTATTCACAGAAAAGTTTTACAAAAGAGGTTTGAGGTAAAACTTGCTCGCCTCAGAAACTATAGAAATCTTTCCTAAGTAGAGTTCTTAACAAGTTAAAAGGTTAAATAACAAATGAAACTTTATTTTGTTCAGTTTATTTCATTGAAGTTATCATTGAGACGCAAAGAAAAATTAGAATGCTAAAACGAGGGGAGCCAAACTTGCGAAAAAGACTAAACACAAAAGAATTGTATCAAAAGTTATACTTATATTGAAAGGAACATAAGTACAAAAAGATATAGATTACATAAGACGTAATTATAAGACAGAAAAGAATTGAAAATTTTAAAGTTTAGCATATTATTTTAAGGTTTATACGGTAAATGAGGTCCTTGTGGAGATGGTTCTGGTGGATGCATCCTCACTTGCACTGTTGGATCAAAACACACGTCGAGGAAATTACTAAACTAAATTAGAAACCTTTGGATTGTTTGGGAGAAAGTAGGCAATTAGGGTTTTTTCTTTGAGGGTTATAGGTGAAGAAGCTGACGTTTTGAAATTGTGAGGAGTTTAAGAGATTCTATCCTTGGAAGATTTTGGGTTGTGGAGTAGAGGTTAGACGAGCAAGGTTTTTCTTCATGGAACTTTGCAACAAGATGTCATTGGAATCCTTAGCCTTAAATGATTGTTCTCCCTTCGATCCTATGGCTTCCTCCTCGTCTTGTCTTTTACGTTTTGTTGGGACTTCCTTTCTGTCATTGCCATCCCTGTCTTCAACCCCTTTCAAACCTTCTTACATTTTTTAGGCATTTTGCTTTTTCTTGTTCGTATGGATGGTGATGACATCCCAACTTGCCGTAGCCAATCTATTTCCTTCGATGTGCTCTCTTGGCCGAAATTTATCTTCTTTCCCTTGCTGCGCCTTTTTGCTCAATTTTACTTTTCACCTTCATCTAACTGTGCCCGCGAGGGCTTCCTTGATAATATTTCTCTTCTTCCCTTGCAAGTGGACACTTCCTCCTCTGGCAGATAGATTTTGTTGATCATTCTCTCGAACTCCTCGGCGGTTTCCTCTTCCACCTCCGCCCTTTTTTCTGCTTCTTCTTCCAAGGGCCCAAATTTCCTTTGCTATTTTTTCTTGGGCCCTCTTTGCTAACCCTTTAAAATCAGCCTCAAGTGAGGAAGTACTTTCAATTAGAAGCTCAATATCCTCCTTCCCCTCCTGGCTGATTCGCCTCTTCTTTCTTTTTCTTTTGTTCTTCTCATTAAATTTTTTTGCATTCATTTTTATCTTTTCATTTTCTTTTGCTTCTTCCCTTACATTTTCGTTTATTTCTTTCCTTTTTTCGTCAATCTTTTCTAATCTCTCTCGCCCTTCCTTGAGGGTTTCTGTAAGGGAAGTGTCCTCAGTCATGGTTACTGAGTCGTCCAAGGACCATTAGTGATAGATAGAAAAAGAAAAGTGGAAGCACTGGATAAGCAATTTCAGGGCAAAATTGAAGTGCGACAAGATGTTTCGTACTACGAAATAACCCTAACGGTTCTCGAGGAAACTCTGAACCCTAATACTCTTTATACCTAGAGAGAAATTGTTCATTTTCCTCAAATTGAAGAGAATATACAGACCTAAGTTACAAAAATGATTTACAAGTATTAACTGATTTACAAGTATAAAGTAATTAGAAAAACAATATGTACATAAATTTGTGGGTGCAAGTTGTAGTAAGGATGGAAGAATTATACTTTACAAATGTATCATTGCGTTCAAGTTCCTCAACGAGGAAGAACTGTGGTATCATCGCTTCTGTTCCACATAGTATTTGTAACCGCATTATTCTTGAACTTTTTAGATCACTTGCAATATGACTCTCTGCATCCTGATTGTTTATCGCAATAAGTCTCTGCTCCCCAATCACACATCACAATGTTCAAATAATCTCTCTTGGTCCTTGTCGCTCAGTCAATTAAGATACAAATCTTGCTGGCTTTATGCTGGGACACTTTCTTTGACGCCTTCATAGAGGTTCTCATCTTTATTTGCGATTGAACACATGCATTGAGATTTCTCTTGGTTACTTACAGAAAGATACATTGATCTTGCGGTTGGTTCAAGCAATCATAGATTATCTTGGTACCTTGACCTCTTCATACATCTTCAGCTGAACGTATGATTCACCAAGACCGAATGTTGTGCATAAAATTAAGTAATATCCTACTCTAAGTTTGGAAATTCAATTCTTCGACAACTACGCCAAAAACTTGGTTGATTGGTGGTAGAGTAATTACTTAATTCACTCGGACCCAGTATGTGAGGTGTGTTGGGTTTTGATGGAAACGGTAGACATGCACAGCGGAATAAATATCGAATTTTTACTCTAATTGCAACTAAACAAGTTTAGTGATTAACATGCATAAAAAAACCTAAAATAACTAAACAAGTTTAGTGATTAACATGCATAAAAAACCCTAAAATAACAAAGATAGGGTTAAAAGAAAAACCTCACCTTTGATGCTTTTCTTTTCTTGTAATCTCCTCAAGTGCTTTTCACGATCTCCTCACGAAATTGAAGTCGGGACTACCACTAGCGTTGACCCGCTATTCTCTGGACTTAGAATTGAGTTGTGGGACTAAAAACTGGTGGAGGAAATAGAGAGAGATGATACTTTTGTAGGAATTTAACCTTTAGGATTTTTTTTTTTGTTTTTGATGTTAAGAGACTCAAATGAAAAGAGTTCTTGGTATGTATTTTGTAATTCTCAATTACAAAATTAATTTTCAATTTCAAATCCAAGAGTCATTTCACCTTTGCATAAAACTTGTTTACAAGCAAACTACATGCAAGAGCTTCCCTATCTCACCACTTGACATTCTTAGTGGGATAGTAGGTGTCTTGCATGCAATAAGCCACTTGCATACAACATGCAAGTGATAAGCTTGCCAAATCTCAACAAGTGTTATTATTTAAATTAGTCTAAGTGCAATATGGTAATTCAACATTTAAATCAAATTCAAAGTTTGACTTTTTCGAGTCCAAAGTCAACATTTTGACATTTAACCATTTTGTCCTTCCTGACTAACTTCAACCTCCCAATCATGAATCCGTATTCATTTCTCCAAAATTCAAATTACATTTGAATATAAAGTCGGTCAAAGTTTGATTTTTCAAAGTCAAAAGTCAACATTTTGACTTTTTACTTCTTTAACCTTTTTCATCAATTCCAAGCTTCCAAATATGAATCCATATTCATATTTAAATCACATTTAAACATGAAGCTCTATCTTAAGTTATAACCGATGACTATATCAGATATATTTGTCGGTTTCTCTCTCTTTACCTAATTCGAAAAATTCTAATTATTCCATCATAATGTTCTAAGTTGATTCTTTGTGAGCTAGCGGAGGAACCTAATGGACATATAGATCATGAGCTCCAACGATCCGAGATTAATGGCTAAACTCTTTAGATCGAGTTAATCAACCTTCGTTAACTAACAGGTCATTCCACTAAAGTCCCGTAGTTGCACTCCCCTCACTATAGATATATTTGTGTCCATGTGATATGACCATGATAAGTAAGTTAATCATTCACAGGTTGTTCATAATCTCGGCTCGATCAAAGTACCGTTTTACCCCCGAGATTATATCTTTTCTCCTTAAGTCCCACTGATCCACTGTTGAACAATTGGTTTAAGGTCCGACCTTTAAACCAAATCCCTCTCTGGCCAATGAGAGGGTGGGGCCCCTTGTTCAAGACCTGGATTCAGTCCTTAAGGGAACAACCTATCTACTAACCCTAGAGTGGGTAGGAGTGAATTCCGTCTTGCACCCTATGTCCTTAGCTATCCACCCGATCGTACCCCTGAAATGGGAGGCTTATTGGGTCAGTGCCATTGAGCTGCCCTCACCTATGCAGATCTAAGGATAATTTCGTGTGAACAGAAATTCATAGTTAGCTCAGGATTAAGATTAAGTTACATTGGATATCTATAAACGAAATAGTCAGTTTTACAAAGTTAACGGTGTTATAACTTAAAAACAACTATCTCATGGTTCCAGTACATAGGATGCCCTCACTTCCATGTCTTTACATGAAGGATTTAGGATCACTTCGTTTGTACTAACTACAAAGTAGGCCGCATCAATAGTATCTCCCGAATAAGGCGCCCAACCTTATCCATATTCTATAGACCATTTAGGCTATGACTCAAACTTGATCCACTTTTATGTTTGTACATAAAGTTCAAGTCTAAATAATAGCCTCGGAACATTACATTATTGGCTTTAAGATTATAGTATCAATAAGACGATTTTATTTAACAAAATTTTGAATACAAACTACGAGTTTTAGGACATAATTTCCAACAGGTTTATATTATGGTCTAGGTTACGTCACTGAGCATGTTCACTACATGCGATATGCTCACTATGTCTCTCTATATCGCGTAGTAACTAAGTCCTCGATGAGTATAAGTTTTCCTACTGCTTGCCTAAGTGCAAGCCAAACAGTAGGTGTCACACCCCACCTCGAGCACCTGCTTGCTTGGCCCGAGATGTAGCATGATATCAGCCGAAGCCATTCACCTTTGGAATAACTTCAACTGTTCCTTGACTTGAAAACGTGAAACATTTAAACAGCGGAAGATTGTATACAATAAAAGATAAAACATTTAATAGCATAGAAGTCTTTACACTTAAAAAAAAATCTTTGAAAACCTAGTGTAACCCATTTGAAATTTCTTTTATAAATACCAAGTAAAATATATTAAACATGAAAGTATAAACTTTTGAGTAAATACACTAATGCTTTAAACAAAACAATTCCTTTTTGTGAACAAAAACTAAGTTGGCCTGGCAGCAATATGTTCAGCACGTAGAGAGTCGCAATCTGTACCTGCAAAGAAGGAAAACATTTTGAAAGAGTAAGTCGAAAGACTTAGTGAGCAACAATTTTAGAAAAATAGGTTTTCATAAACAATTTTAATATAAAATCGAAACTTAAATACATTTGTCAATAAACAATCATTTCATAACATGAAACTTGAAACATTTGCATAGCTTTTCAAAGACAGTGTTCCATAGCCACGAGCAGTATTTACCCCTTCATTCGAAGACGGAACAGTCGTTGGAAAGCTATTCCCTTCCTCTAAGGCATAAAAATATACCCTTCCCATAAACTATAGGCTCGTCAACCCTACCGTCAGTATGGAGTTAACCACATGTATACAATAGGTCTCATGAAATATTCGGGCATGGAGAAAACATTTAAAAACATTGAAATATTTTTCTTAAACTTGTTAATGAAATCATTCAAACATGGTAACTTGAACATCAGGTCATAAACATTTATCATCAATCATAACTTGAAATAATAACTTGAAATCATTCTTTATAAATCATTCTCACATGCTATTACTTGTAAAGCTTGAAAACATGTTTAATAAATACTTTAGAAATCATGGTATTACTCACAATACTTGTATGTATCCTTCATTGTAAATTCCCCTCCTTGATCTGAAACATCCATATTAAATCCTTAATTAATCCTTTGAAGATGAAAATATCCAAAACTTCACTTAAATTTCTAAAAAATATCACAACAATTCAAAACAACTTGAAAATAACCCAATGGTGCCCATTGACATGGTGGATGTGGCTGGCCGCGTGCGCATGGCCTAGGGCCTTGCCCATACTAACCTCACTAAGGTAGGCTGCACATAGTGTGCTAACCTTGCAAGAGGAATGTCGTGCGTGTCCTTGCCATCTACCCAATACATGCCTCACTGCTCGGTTGTGCCATGACCTTGTCATGTGCGTGCAAACTGACCAGTAAGGGTGTAATTGGGTTAGGTTGAGAGACATTCTCAACCCAACTCATATTTTTGGGTTATTTGGGTTGACAACTTAAATAACCCGAATTAAGTTTCCAACTCAACCCATGAAATATAGGTTGGGTTGGGTTGGGTTGTTGGGTTATTGTTTTTTTTCATTTTTAATTTCTGAGAGATCTGAGATAGGAGACGGAGATAGTCAAATACGAATAATTTTTATGCTTGACTAGGACGAAGGAGATCTGAGATCTGACAAAGATCGGAGATGCCAAAGATCAGAGATGCCTAAGATTGAAGATGTCGGAGGAGACGGAGGAGATCTAAGATCGAAGGAGACAGAGGAACTGAGTTCTGAGATCAACTTGACGGAGGAGATGAAGGAGGAAAGACGGAGGAAACGAAGAAGGAAAGACGGAGGAGATGTCGAAGGAGAGACGGAGAAGACGAAGGAGGAGAGATGAAACTGCAAAGGAGGAGAGACGAAGCTGAGACAAAGGAGACGCTAAAGATGTTGTGGTGCGCGAGGAAAAGTCAGAGGTGAATCACGTGACGGCATGAGAGTTAGGAGAAGATTTTTGTATCTCCAAGTGAAACTAAGAAGTGAGAAAACCTAATCTAATTCGGGTTAGGTTGGGTTGGACCAAAATTTTCAACCCCTCAACCCTCAACCCTCAACCCAACCCAACCTGAAAAAATCTTATCTTTAACCCAACCCAACCCACATTTTAATCTAACTCAACCCAACCCTTATAATCTGGGTTGGGTAGTTTGGGTTATTCGGGTTCAACCCATATTCGTACACCCCTACTGACCAAAATAACCTCTATAAACAAAATGCACCCCCATTTTTCCTACACATGCAAGTCTCGTGGCCACTACCTAAAATGCTGTTTTTTTTTTTCAGAACGATGACTCAACTTTGAAAAATTCATAACTCTTTTAATAAAACTTCCTTCTACAAAATTGCTCTAAAATGTCTTAACTTTCATACCTCAAAGTTGCAAAGAAATATTCCAAGAAACAAGTTTTGTAGCTCTTTGAGAATGCACCTTGCTCAGATTCTTCTCGAAAATGACCTTCTCGCATAAACTTGATCCAAACGCCAACCTTCTTGAATTCAATTTGAACAGCAGCACTCTTTAAAAAACTAGACACAATTTTTGAACTTTTAAGACCAATTTAAGTGAAATTGCACAAGTAAGTTGGGAGAAATCTTTCGTTGAAGTTGCCTATTTATAAAAGTTTTTGCATAAAATTAAGTTGACACTTAATCCTTGATTAGACTGACCTCTTAAGCTCTTACTTACACCTCAAATTTATCCTCCACATCAAAATGCATGATAACATGGTTAAGACACCTAGATTATTCTGTAAACCAAATGCCTTAAGCTTGTCACGTACTTGTCCTACTCATAAGGTTCACCTCCATGGTTATTTTGCAAAGCCCTTTGCCGCATAACCTCTCCACGTAAAATCCTTGGCCGCCTAGCTTGCTAACCTCTCAACACCTAGCCTTTCTCGCGTGCCACCTTCCTTCCTCACCAACAAGCCTTCCTCTCGTGGACAATGTTATCTTGCCAAGCTCACCTCCTTTGCCACACCAACCTCCAACCTTGCCGCCAAGCCATTGCCTAGGTTCATAGATAACCTCTTTCGAGGTTATCTTGCCTAGCAAGCTCTACTCCTAAGACTTCAAAACGCCTAAACACAACTTGGGAGGTTATCTTCTCTACTTGGTCGCATAGTCCTTCCACCAAAATGCCTAAGCACTTACAAAACTAACATCTTTATACTTAGCTAACATTTTAATCCTCAAGCCTAAGCCTTCCTCCTTGGTCGCCAACACCACATCTTCAACACTTAACCAAATTTTCCAACTTTTCTTTTTTCTCTTAAACCTAGATCTTAAATTCTTAATCTTTCCAAGTATTTTTACTTTCTTTTCCTAAAAATTTTGTTTTCTCTTATCCTTGCCAAAACTTAATAAGTTCCAAGATTGAAGAAATTTTGGGATTTCACAATAGGATTACCTGAATGATCCAGGGTCGAACATAGAAAATTGATTCAAGACATTAGTTCTAGTATTACTTATCATCTAGTCGGAATAAACAAGTTAAAGAATAACAAATGTAAAAAATGTCAGACTAAGCTAAACTGCTATACTAAGCCAACAGAGTCCGTAAAGAGGGATTAAGATGGTGAAATGGCAATGCGAACTAACTTGTATTTGAGAAGTGAGTGAAGGAATGTCTATACATTATCATGCGATTAAGTAATGCAACAACCTTGATGCGATAGAATTTACTCAACCATTCTCATGATCAAGGCATTCTTCTCTCAAAGTTATTATATGCCACACATGGTCACCTCTCGGGATCCATATGATGACTAAGTATGATTAGGTGAGGTATCTATAGAAAACATTACTTATAAATAGTGTAGGACTTCGAGATTAAGGACAACAACCTCTCGGCACCTAGTGTAGAATACAAATGTTAGAAATGATCTTGCAAAGAAAGATAAAACTAATTCTTGTGTGCGTTAGCCATGTCCTTGCTACTTACCCTCTCAGGTAGTTGGTGACTTACTAGTTGGTTTGTTATACTTTTTTTTTTAGTTTGGTTCGGACCTAGGGATGGTTAATTACACAATTAAGTCTACGCAATAAGTCAATAGTTATGATCACTACATGCGGAGTAGTCACCATGTACCTCTTTATCGTGTAATTACTGATCAGTCTTTGTTGAGTACAAGTTTTCCTACTACTTGCCCTAGTGGAAGCGAAACAGTAGGTTTACCTCGATGATTCAAGATCAAACATAGGGAATTGATTCAAAACATTAATTCTAGGAATTACTCATTATATAGGTAGGTAAAGAATGCAACAATAAGCTAAACTACTAAACTAAGCCTCGAGAGTCTGTAAAGAGGGAATAAGAAAGCGAAATGGTAATGCAAAATAACTTGTATTAGAGAAATGAAGGAATGTCTATGCATTATCACACGATTAAGTAGTGTGACAGCCTTGATGCGATATAACTTACTCAACCATGCTTACGATTAAGGCTTACTTCTCTCAAAGTTATTGTACGCCACATATGGTCACCTTTCAGGATTGGAGGTGGTCCACGTGATTCTTGGACCAAGAAGCTCATCCTCCATAAACCACTATTAATGTAAATTGTATTTTTCTCTTTTCTTATTCCCCTACAAGTCCACCAAAATTGAAGATGTTCAACTAGTGTGTAGGATGGACTTGTTTGTGCAGCTAGATCCAGGAAGAAGGGAATAAGAAAAGTACAATTTAAACTAATGGTGAGAAAAGAAATCACAAAGCTGGGAGGGTTGTAATTCATAACAGAGGACATGTAGCAAGAACAAGAGAGAGAAATACAATTCAAAGTAGTGAGGATCAAAAAACTACTTCATCTGCTAAGCCAATCAAGAATTCTCTTAAAGCTTCTTACTCTGACTCATCAATAGTTTAAGCGTATCTCCTCCTTCCCTTTTTCCATTCACATCAACCCAAAATGAGAATATTTACTCATGTTTAGGATATTTTAAGTGCAAGTGCTTGTCACTTGAAAGGGAAGAGAAAGAAAAACTTAAACATAATGATTATCAGAGCCACCTATCGTTATGTGTAGTAGAGAACTTTGCTAGGCTTGTGGTTGGGTTACAATGCTTCTCGAAAGTTTAAATAGGCAGTCCTAATTAGGGTTAAAGGTCTGGTTATTGTATGATTAGAGTCGTGTCATATTAAATGTGGCATGAAAAATTCTGACAGATGGCTCAAGGCTCGAGGTATGGCACACTCATTTCTTCTTGGAAGTTTAAGAACTTTAAAGAGTGATGAGACGATTCATACTCCCTAAAAACCCTAACGCTTCCCAATGAAACCTAAACTCAATTACGTCATACGAGAAGGTCAGAATACCTAATGTGTTTTGATTCAATCCTTCTCATAGACTGGCTTCATCTCATTTGTCTTATCCTGTCGGTCGATAACTTTGTGAGCTAACGCAAGATCCCCATTTTAAGACTAAAGGATATACAAAACTAAAATACAAAACTAATCTACAAGTATAAGATTAATTACAGAGGTATAAAAGCATAAGTATGTACACAAATATAGGGATGCAATTCTTTGGCGAGGAAGAACTGTGGTATCATTGCTTCTGCTCCATATAGGTTTCCTAACTGCATCATTTTTTAACTTCGTAAATCATTTGCATCATGAATCTCTGCCTCATGATTGCTCATAACAATAAGTCTTTGCTCCCAATTAAATGATCTTTCTTGGTCCTTATCGCGTAGCTAGGTGAAATATAAACCTCACCAGCTTTTACGCTGGGACGCTTTCTTGTCTCCTTTATAGAGATTCTCATCTTCATTTGCAATTGAACGCATCCATTGAGATTCCTCTTGGCTATTTACCGAAAGATACACTGATCCTCGGGTTGGTTCAAGCAATCATAGATTACTCCGATACCTTGAACCTCTTCGCGTGATCTTCGGCTAAATGCGCAATTCACCAAGGTCAAATGCTTTGCCTACAATCAAAGTAAAACTCTACTCTAAAGTCTAAAAATTCAATTCCCCGACAACGGTGCCAAAAAATTAGTTGGTTTGCTCAACTGTTGTGTTGAGTTTGGTTCGGACTCAGGGATGGTTAATTACACAATTAATTCTACACAATAAGTCATTAGTTGTGATCACTACATGCGGAGTAGTCACCATGTACCTCTTTATCCAGTAATTAATGAGTCCTTGTTGAGTCCAAGTTTTTCTACTGATTTTCCAAGTGGAAGCGAAATAGTAGGTTTACCTAGATGATCCAGGGTAGAACACAGGGAATTGATTCAGAACATTAGTTCTAGGAATTACTCATCATATAGGCGGTGTAAAAGAATTAAAGAATAACAAAGGTAAAGAATGCAAAAATAAGTTAAACTATTAAACTAAGCCTCAAGAGTCTGTAAATAGGGAATAAGATATAGGAATGATAATCTGAACTAACTTGTATTAGATAAATGAAGGAAGGAATGTCCATGCATTATCACATGATTACGTAGTGTGATAGCCTTGATGCGATATAACTTACTCAACCATGCTTACGATTAAGGCTTACTTCTCTCGAAGTTATTGTACGCCATATATGGTCACTTTTTTAGGATCCATATGACTAAGCATGCTTAAGCTTCCTGTCCTAGGCTTGATTCTTTCATTGCAATTTCCCATCTTTTTTGAAGCAAAATCGTAGTTTCTTGATTTTATATATTGAACGATAAAAGTACTTTTTTGACTGATTATTCATGGAGATATATCTAGAAGAGATAACTTATAAAACGTATAGGATTTCACAATTAAGGACGACAACCTCTTGATGCCCACTTTCCACAGTTGCTCTCCTTTCGAGATACAAATGCTGGAAATGATCTCGCGAAAGAAGATGAAACTCTTTCTTGAGGGTGTTAGTTAGGTCCTTGCTACTTTCCCTCTCGGATAGTTGGCGACTTACACTGGCTAGGCGATGAGAATAACTCGACTAACACGATGAAACTTATAAGAAAAACTTCTTATAAAAAAATTATCACCGACCTAAACTATCAATAACACATTGAATGATGGAAAGTAGAGACATGATGGATTGAAAAGATATAAACATGTAATATAGATAAATAATGTAAGCCTTAGGCCATTGCACAATATGAACACACATATATTACAAAGAAATACAAAAGTGGAAGACAAAGAAAGAATGACAACTAAGCTCTCACTTATAGCATGACCAGAGAAGAAGAAGAAGAAGAAAACTCTTTACACTTGCGGTTCATCTAGACTCTCTTTTATGGTCCGTTCAGACCCTTTTGGCCTATACAGGCCTATCTTCTGGCCCATTCGGGCCTTCTTTGCTTGATGGTGATATAGTCTTTTTATAGGTAGCTTTCGATGGAAAACTTCTATTCTTCTGAGATTGTCAGCGCCAATTGTAGCCTTACGAAGTCACATCAACTCCAATTATCGTTCTTGTCTTCTAATGAACCTTTCTTATGTCATGACATGGTTCCTCGCCTGGAGATGTTAATCGTCAAATAAGTTCCCATCGCGTAGCCTTTGCGCAAGATGTCCCCTTCGATTCACTAGTTCCTTCCTTTATACTCATCTTGCTTTTAGATATGGGAATCAAATAAAATATGCATAATGCTTATGTAAGATGTATTTCTAAATACTTATCTATTTACAATATAAGTTATGCACTTTGATCCTCTTCTTATGCATTTTGACCTCATTATTCTAATAAAAGAGGTTATAATAACGGGTATTTATACACGTTATCACTTACGCTGGTCAAGCGATGAGAATAGCTCAAATAACGCTATAAGACTTATAAGCAAAACTTCTTATCAAGAACTTATCACTAACTTAAACTACAAATAACACATTGATTGATGGAGAGTAAAGACATGATGGATTGAAGAGGTATAATAATGCAATATATTAAAGAATGTAGGCTTTCGACCATTGTACAATATGAACACATATATTACAGAGAAATACAAAAGTGGAGGACAAAGGAGATGGAGAATATTACAAGTTAGGGAAAAATGGGAAATATGGAATCTTCTCCACTTGAAGGTTAAGCTCTCACTCTATAAACTGACCAGAAAAGAAGAGAATGGACTTTATAGGCGATGGAAATGCTATTCCTTTCCGTCTCTCTCTCTAGTTTTTGATCTATTCAGGCTTCCTTGTGGTCCATTCGAAGCTCTCCCATAACCTAAGTAAGCCTCTACCATGGCCCATACAAGCCCCCACCATGGCCCATACAGGCCCCCTTTTCTTTGGTGATGAAGGAGACTTTTTGTAGGCAGCTTTTTGGTGGGGAAACTTCTGTTCTTCTGAACATTTTAGCACTATACGTCAAAAGCTATTTGTGGTATGTCATATCATCCCCAACTACTATTCTAGTCGTCTAGCAAACCACTTTTCGTGTTGTGATTTGGTCTTCTCGCCTATTCTTCTTGTGAGAGACTTTGCGTTTTACTAACTTCTTCTTTTGTTCATAGACTTGCATTTAGACACTGAAAATTGCGTAAAACAGGCATAACGCTTATGTAAAGTATATTTCTACGTATGCGTTTTTAAAACAATGTATGCATTTTGATACACTTTTTCTACATTTGGGCCTCATTATTCTATAAAAGAGGCTACAATAACTTGTATTTCTACAAGTTATCATGGGCTCATTGCCATATTAAATGAACCTAACGGATCGCACATGAGTGAACTGGGTCGAATTTGTCTTTAGACTAGGTAATTAATAAATCTAATTGGAAAATTGGAATCTTATTAAGAAACGTAATTAATAAGTCCAATTGGATAGTTGGAAACTTATTAGGAGACGTAATTAATAAGCCCAATTGGAGAATTAGATGCTTATTAGGAATCATAAACTTATTAGGAAACCCCAAGAAGCCTATAAATAAGACCTTAGAGGTCTTATTTTATATATAAGCAAAGACATAAATTCATTCTACATAGAGAGAGTTGAAATTCTCACTTTGTGAGGTTCTAACAAACCTGAATTCGATGAGTCAAATTCTCAGTTCGTGTCTGGATACTATCAGAGAATACTTGTGATTTTGCAGCGTTTTGGTGATACGAATTGGAAGATAATTCTTATCAAGAATAGAGGTAATTTGATTTAGATAAATTCAGCATAAAGGTATGTTTATTCATGATTTAATTGTTTATGCACGATCTGTTTACGTTCTAGGGTTAGAAGATTTTTTTTATGTTAGTTCCGTTGCGTCTAGTCCTAGTTCATTTTCCAACGACAAGATGTCTTATTGAACTTATTGCGTGGATACTTTCTTTGGTGCCTTAGTAAATGTCCTTTCTTTAAGATATTAAACATTTTTAATTCAAGGTATTTGAGGTTCTCAGCTTCATCTACATTTAAATCGTATCAACTAAGGTTCCTCTTGTCACTACCAAAGAATGCACTCAATCTCTAGGGTTAGTCCATGCATCACAGATTACTCTGGTACCACAAACCTCTTCATGCGATCTTCAACTGAACACTTGATTCACTAAAATCAAGTGTTTTGCCCAAAATCAAAGTAAAAACTTTATCTCCAATTTTAAAAACTCAATTCCCCAGCAATGACGCCAAAAACTTGCTTGTTTGCTTTGTGTTCTGGATTTAGTTATATGAGTTCAGTGTTCTAGTTTCAGTTATAGTCTAAGGATTGTCTTATTGAAATATATAAGTTAAATTCATATCGCAACCCTTTCTACGCGATGAGTCATGGTCATTGCATGCGAGATGCCCACTATGTCTCTACAACCCCACGTAATTACTAAATCCTCATTGAGTACAAGGTTTTCTTATTACTTGCCTAAGTGTAAGCAAAACAACAGGTTTCCTGGATGAGCCAAAGTCGAACACAGAGAATTGATATCAAACCTTAGTTATAAAGCTTACTTCTTCATTTAAGCGGTCAACTATACAATATAAAGTAAAATCCGTGTCTACGCTAAGTCTATTATCTACATTAGAGATTCTATAAAAGGTGGTAAGCATGGCGAAGAGATGGGGAAATGAACTAACTTGTGTTGAGAAATTGTGAAGGATGGTCTCTGCATTGTAAGTAATTAAATTACACGATAAGCCATGAGATGATAGACATCAATTAATTAGCTTTTGATTAAGGCGAGCACCTCTCAGTGACTTAAACGTCACACTTGTTCACCTCTTGGGATGCAAATGAGAAAGTTTCATTAAGCGATAGCTACCTAATAGTTATTACTTATAAGATTTATAGTACTTCTCTTTTAAGGGTGACAACCTCTCAGCGCCAAGTGCCCACACTTGTTCTTCTTTTGAGACACAAGTGATGGAAGTTGAATCGCCATGGTGGAGTTTGTCTCCAAACTCCTCCTTGCGCAAGTTAGCTATGTCCTTGCTACTTACTCTCTTTAGTAGTTGACGACAAGTGTTGGTCAAGCGATGGAGTATAGCTCATCTAACACAATAGACCTTATAAGTTAGACTACTTATCAAGAGCATATCACAAACCTAAACTACCTATAACACCTTGACAGATGAATAGTAAAGGAATGATGGGTTAAAGGTGGATAAATATGCAATGTATAACGAATATAGGCCTTAGGCCACTGTATAATATGAATACTATACATTACAATGAAATTCAAAAGTTGAAAGTAAAGAGAATGAGAAATATTACATGTTAGGGGAAAGGAAATGGTGGAATTTTTCTCCAACCTCTCTTTAAGCTCTCACATATGATTGACTGAAGAAGAAGAAGATAACTTTTACAGACGGCAGAAAGGAGTCTTTTCGATAACTCTCTAGGTTTTGGCCCATTCAGGCTAGACATTTCACTTTGTGTAGAAGGAAACTCTATATAGGCAACTTTCGGCAGGAAAATTCTATTCTTCTGATTATGTCAGCGCCGATTGCAGCCTTATGTCACGTGGTTAGGGTTCTCAACTAACCAACCGTGCGGCACTTGGCTTGACTATGTCGTCCTCGTAGCCAAGTAAGGCTTTTGGGAAGGGGTAGTGCACCAAGCACTACGATAACGTGTTGCAACGGAAGTCATTAAGTTGGTTGCAAGACACGAGAGAGGTTGGAAGGATAAGGGAGCTTGGATGGATACTTCTTGGGAATGATACCTTACATTCCAAGAATGGATAAAGACACATTTGGGTACAAATATGTTGTCTCTTGCCATGGGATGCCATGGGCAAGAAGACTAGGTGAGGCAAGGTGGTCTTGCTTGGCTAGGACATGCCAATTTGCAAGGCTTTGCAAGGCTTGCCAATCTTGATACAAATGAGGCCCTCCCCAAGTATTTATAGACCATCCCCACCGACCTTGGGCCTTAGAAGGTCGGCCAAGAGAGTTTCTAGAAGTTACAAGATCATTTAGTACATTATAAGGAAGTCTATAACATTCTAGAGTGGTTTGGACCTTTCATGACTCTTCCTGACCGTCATAATAGCCTTCTAGAGTGTTCCAGCACGTTCCAACATCATCCAGAATGTTCCAGGGCCTTCTTGGGAGCTTTCCAAACATTTCAGCACGTTCCAGCACTGTCTTGGGCGTTCAAGAGGCTTCTAGGGCTTTCTAGGTCGAGCATGGGCGGTGCAGCACGCTCATGGGCGTGTTTGGGGCCTTCTAGAAGCTTCTCGGAGGTTCTCAGAGCGTCTGGACACTGAGTGGACACATGGGCCCGCGCTGGGGGCCGTGCGCGTCTGTTGCGGGCGTGGGCTGCACGCACGGTGTTGCGCGCAGCGCTGGGTATGGGCGAGTGTGCGGGGGTCGCGCACATGGTCAGGCGCGCGTCATGCCTGGGCAAGTGTGGGCGGCTGTCTTGGCCGTGCGCGGGGATGTGCGCGCAGGAGCTTGGCTTGCCCTTGGCCATGCGCATGTGCCCGTGCGCATGGGCCTGATGGTGGGCGCTGGTGCATGGCACCTATGGCTGTGTCAATGGGCAGCTGGGCGTGCCATGGGGCTGTGTAAGTGGGCTGACACACGGGCTGTTGGGCACTTGTCGTGGCACGCGTACGGGGCCTGTGAGTTGTCCTCGAGAGGTGCCTGCCAATGTCGTTGGCATGTGTCGTGGTCCGTCTTGGGTCGTCTCGGGACCACGTTGGGGCTACTCCTTGCCTTGCTAAAGAAGTCGTGGCACGTATTAGCGCAATTTTGGGGGCAATTTTTGGGGTCAAAACTTCACACGTGACACTTAACTTTGTTAAGTCACATCAACTTCAACTACCATTCTTGTTTGCTAGTGAATCTTCATCACGTGATAATGTAGTTCCTCGTCTAGAAATTTTATTCGCCAGATAGGGTTCCTATCGCCGCCTTTGCATGTGCTCCTCTACGATTCACTATGTTTTCTTTTCTCTATAATCGTGCGATAAAACACTAAAAACCAGAGTAAAGCAGGCGTGGAGACTTGTACAAGTTGTGTTCTCTAATATTTATGAATTTGCAATAAAAGCTACGCGTTTTGACACATTATCATGCATTTTGGTTCCATTGTTTTATCTAAAAGGCCACAATAACTTGTATTTCTACAAGTTATCATAGAGAAAGAGGAGACTAAGGAAAGAGAGTGAGAGCAAGAAAATGACAACGAGGACAACAAGAGAGCAAGAAAGTGAGAAAAAATTGAGAGAAAAAAGAGGTTGGGAGAGTGAGGAGAGTGAGAGAGCAAGAGTGTAGATATGGATGAGCGTGAGTGAAATGCCAATCAAGTTGTACATAGTTTCATTTTGATTTTTTTAACTAGATACGACGTTAATACAGAGTTAAAACAAAATATTTTAAAAGGTAGGCCAAATTTCATTTTTTTTTTTCATTCAGATTGAATCTTGGCTCATCAATTCGCTAGACCAGAAACTCATACAAGTCCATTGGATGGATGGCCCTTTTCCAAGGGCATGAATGTAATTTACAAAAATGTAAGTGGGATGAAATGATTGATTTCACCAGCCAACGGACATAGAGGGAACTTATCTCGCTTCTTGATCTAACATCTCACTTCTCGGTCTCATCTCTTACATCATAATCTTCTCGCTCTTTAATCTGATTTTTTAATTTGTTAACACATCAAAGCTATCCTTCAATTCTCGATTCTCACTCCTTAGTAGGAGAAGAGGGTGAAGGAAAAACTTCTAAACTCAAAGGAACCTTTGAAGAAAAGGAAGAAAAAGAACAAGTAGAAGAAGAAAAATCGCAGGAAAAAAAAAGAAGAGAAACAAACATAAAAATGAAAAGAGAAAAAGAAAATAGAAAATTGCAGAAAAACGAATAATGGAACGTAGAAGGAAGTAGACCATTTAAGATACGATGATGGTAAATTCATGCTATGCTGACATAAAAAAAGGAACAAAACTCGTTGATTTTCAAAATTGAGCTTAATTTTAGTTTGAGCCTCTAAAAAGGGCAGGTCTATGCAATTTTCTCAACTCACATAACCGCTGTTGTACACAGTTTGTTGGAGGAGAGGATCCACTTATGAACGCCTTTGGAGCAAAGATCACTCCAATTTCCACGCGGATTTGAACAACAATACCCCACAAATTCAAAAGTTGAAGCGGAGACTTGGAATTCCAAAGGAGACTCCACTGTATGACGCATTCAAATCCCTCAAAGATGTTCAACCAAATCCATGTTTTCACTCAAGTCTTCGTCTTCGCCTTCCTTTTCAATCCATCACTCTTTTATTCATTTCACACCATTTTCTTTCCCCCTTAAATTCCAAGCCCATTTCCCACATTCCCCCTTCTTTGTTTCCTTCTCAGTCGTCTTCCACCATTTGCCCCATTATCACTGGAAATGAGGCGTTTAGTGCAAATTTTGTATACCCTTTTCTCTTTCTTCTTCCTTTCTAACTTCCCCATTGTGAAATCTGAGCTCTCCACCACTCAATATGCTACCATGGTGGAGCTTTCTCGGCTTCTCGGTTTTTGGGATGTTAACAAGGAGCCGAATCCGTGTTCATGGAAGTGGATTGGATGCAATTCTGATAATTCCTCTGTTACTCATGTTTTGCTTTCTGGGTCTTCTCTTTCTTCCGACAACTTTTTGCCTGTTGTTTGCCAGATTGATACTCTACTGGCACTTGATGTCTCACAGAACGAATTGAATCGTATTCCGGAGCAGTTCATCAAAGATTGTGGAGGAATTTCTGGGCTTGCATTGCTGAATTTTAGCAGCAACAGGTTAGATGGTTCTTTGCCTAGATTTGTTGGTTTTAAAAGGTTGGAAATCTTGGATTTATCTATCAATTCCATGAATGGAACTGTTGGTTTGCAGTTGGATGAACTGGTTAATCTTAAATGTTTGAACCTTAGTTCAAATAGTTTCAGTGGCCCTGTTCCCACTAAAATTGGAAAAAACAATGCCTTAGAACAGCTTCAGCTTTCTAAGAATAAATTTCGGGGGACAATCTCAGAAGTTATCACCAATTATATGAACTTGACTTTTATTGATCTCAGTGCAAATGATCTTTCCGGGTCTCTTCCTTTGCAAATTGGGAGACTCTCCAAGTTGGAGTTTCTGATTTTATCTGCAAACAATTTTCATGGAGAAATTCCAGAAAGTGTTTCAAGAATTAGCTCTCTTGTGAGGTTAGCAGCTCACCAAAATAGGTTTATTGGTAACATTCCTAATGGGATTACAAATTATGTCAAGAATTTAGATCTTAGTTACAATAATATGAGTGGCTCCATTCCAGTAGGCCTCTTATCCAAACCACAATTAGAGACAGTAGATTTGTCTCAGAATAAGCTAGTGGGGCCTATTCCTGGAGATTTATCTTCTAGTTCTAACTTGGTAAGGTTGAGATTGGGCAGCAATATGTTGGATGGAACAATCCCTAAAACATTTGGAAATCTTCAGAAACTGATGTACTTGGAATTGGACAATAATAAGCTGACTGGTGTAATACCTGAGGAGTTGGGAGCTTGTAAGAGGCTTTTGCTGTTGAATTTGGCCCACAATAACTTATGGGGCAGACTTCCAACGCAGTTTGGGCATCTTCAAGGTCTTCAAGCCTTGATACTTGAATCCAACAACCTGTCTGGAGAATTTCCATTAGAAATTATGCAACTAAAAAATTTGACTGTTTTAAATATTGGTTGGAACTCTCTCAATGGTTCGATACCTTCTTCAATATCAGTCTTACAGAAGCTTGTTAAGATGAATTTACAGGGTAACTATTTCTCTGGTGTGATACCTGATACGATTGGCAGCATGAGTTCATTATTGGAACTCCAACTGGGTAGAAACCAACTAGCTAATCCAATTCCAAAAATGCCTGAGAATTTGGATATTGCTTTGAACCTAAGCAACAATCATTTTGAAGGCCTGATTCCAATCTCTTTTCGTGGACTTATTAAATTGGTAGTGTTGGACCTCTCAAACAACCGGTTTTCAGGTAAGATTCCTTCGTTTCTGGTTCAGTTGTTATCCTTGACTGAACTGAATCTTTCTAACAATCAGCTCTCTGGCGTTATTCCACCATTTAGAAATTGGGTTTCGCTTGGCATAAAAGGAAACCCAAATCTTATTAATGAGTCGACATTTGACACTCCTTCATTTGAAAAGAAGGTAAAACCGAGAAAACCGATCATTGTGTCCATCGTCGTTGTGGTTGTAGCTTTCTTTATTTCGGCTGCATTGGTATTTTTTATTATCTTCATGTGGCGACGTAATTGGAAGGGTAATACCAATGAATCTCAAGTACAAGATGCTCCTACGACAACGGTTATTCAGGGTAAACTATTGTCTCTTAGCGTCATCCACCGCTCAAATATTGACTTTGCTGAAGCCATGAAGGCAGTTTCTGAGCCATCTAACATTAGTGTGAAAACTCGGTTTTCTGCTTACTACAAAGTTGTCATGCCGTGCGGATCAATCTATTTTGTCAAGAAGCTCAAGTGGAGTGACAAAATATGTCAGCCAGAAAGTCATGATAAGTTTGGAAAACAACTGGAGGTCCTTGGGAGACTTAGTAATTCAAATATCATGACACCTCTAGCTTACGCTTTGACTACTGAAAGTGCTTACCTTTTCTTTGAATATGCTCCCAAAGGCACTCTTTTTGATGTTATTCATGGTGGCCCGGGAAACATCCTTGATTGGTCTGCTCGATACAGCATAGCCATTGGAGCAGCTCAAGGTCTCACGTTTCTGCACGGGTGTGCATCTGGCCCTGTACTTCTCCTTGATTTATCAAGTAAAAGCATTTTTCTCAAGTCCCTCAAGGAGCCTCAAATTGGTGACATTGAGCTTTGCAAGGTGATCGATCCCTTGAAGAGCACTGGCAGTCTTTCAATGGTAGCTGGTTCTGTTGGGTATATTCCTCCAGGTAAGAAAACTGTCGCCTTATTTTCAAAAGCAAAAACTTCAGTTAGCAAATCTAATCTACCCCCATCATGTACTATGCAAGACTGTTGGTATAGTTTGTGACACGTTTTCTCTTTTTTGGATGTGATTGCAGAGTATGCTTACACAATGAGAGTATCATCAGCTGGCAACGTCTACAGTTTCGGTGTGATTTTACTTGAGTTACTATCAGGAAAGACAGCAGTGAGTGAGGGAGCGGAGTTGGCAAAAACTGTGCTAATTTACCACTCCAAGCAACATCAGAAATGGGAGCTGCAAATTCTGGATAATAGTATCAGCAAAACATCATCCTACGTTCAAAGCCAGATGGGAGCAGTCCTTAAAGTAGCCGTTTCGTGTGTATCACCTTCACCCGAAGACAGGCCGAAAATGAAGACGGTACTTAGAATGCTCCTTAATGCAAGATAATCCAAGATTGTTCCTTCCTACTATCAAATATGGACTGGAAAGTAGCTGCAGCGTCCTCCATGTATGAGGTGATGATCTTAATTCTTACCTCTACTTATTTAGTTTGTGATATTAAGAATTGACGTACTGCTAGGTCTAAGCATCTATTTCATGTAAAATGTAAACCGATAGAATAGAAATATGATGAATCTTTTGTTGTAATATGATTGAGTTTGTTTACTTATAGATAAAAAAAATAAGCATATAAATAAGTGTTTGAAGGCATATCCTTCTTTTCTATCCTTAACTTGGTGTCTTCTGCTAATTCATGGATGGTTTGTTCATCCTCTTTGTTATTGTATCTTAACCTTTCGCTCCCCATCCTTCTAAGAACTAAGGATGATTTTTGGATGCAAGTGAAAAATAATGTTCTTAGTTTGTTGTTTGGTAGAATGGCTTTTAAGAGCTGTGATATGGTGATTTGTAAAGGTTGTAATGACTATCCTCTGATTTTTAGAAGACTTCTAAAATATGCCAAGAAGAATAATAGAGAATATACCCTTTATACCCAAAATTTTGGAAGGGTATCAATTAAAATTCAGAATTATCAATTATATTAATTTAAACTTAAACTTTTGTCATTTTCTCAATTTACACCTTCATTTAATTCATCCGAAAAAATATTGTGAGACTTGTAATTATATCAATTGAACTCCTCAATGTCATAAGTGAATTAATTTAAATAATTTATTATAATTAATAAAAATAGTTTATGCATAAATTCTTATAGGTTTGTAAACTTTTTCAAATATCAAATTAGAGTTGATTCGTGACATTTTTTCAATCAAATATGATTTACTTTAAAAAGTTTAGAGTTTAATATATAATATTATAACTCCCAACTAATATTTATCTAAACAAAATATAATAAATGGTATAGAGTGATATAATTATAAAAGTTTACAGTTTAAATGGATGCAACCTGAGTTTTAATTGATAAAACTTTTAAAAATTTTAGGTATAAATTAATATTTTCTCAAAAGAATACTATATTATATCATATAATTTTTAAGACATTTTCCCTTAATTTGTAAAACCATTTTTAAAGTTGTACGGATCCTAGCAATTTACCTATGGTTATGAATACTTAAAAAAGACTTTAGGGGTCATTTGGGTCATTTGGGTCATTGGGTGGACTTGTTAAATTTGTGTTTATCATGCATAGTTAGCAAAATGGATATTCTCTATAAATGTGAAAAGCAAAGAGAAGAGAAGATAAGATGAAATTTCTCTCTGAGTGTAACAAGTTTAATAATGTTCACTATTAAAGTTGAATTCTGAGTGTAACAAGTTTAATAATGTTCACTATTAAAGTTGAATTGTTTATACCAACTTGAGAGGTTGTAAGTCAAATGGCCTGTTAGTTTAAGAATAATTTTGTAGTATTTGTTGCTGTTAAACATAGGTACAGTTTATACCATTTTCCTACTTATTCCAGAATTTTCATACCTACAAAATTTGGCAATATTGTTAGGATAAAGCTATGTTGTGCTAAATTCTTTTACGCATAACTGATGGCACAATCTCATAAATAAATTACAAGCATAAAGTAAAAGGTAAGCTTCATTTAGTTCGGTAATTGGAATATAAACTTCTTATTTTATATTTAGAGCATAAATATGTGCTTCATTTTGTTGGGTAAGGGGAATATACCAAACTTCAAAAGTGTCATTCATTATGGGTTTGACGCTAGTAATCAATATAACTAGTTATCCTATAAGAAGATGATATAACAAAAAATTAAAGAAGTATCAATGACGACCAATAATGAAACATGCTGATTTGATGATAGTAGCTACTATCTTTGTTGGTAAATTGAAAGCAATAGAAGAAAGAGAAGTGGCTTGAGATCTGTCAACTTAGGGACTACTACTCGGGTATCAATAGTAGCTTAAAAAAATTGTTAAGTTAAAGTTATATTCAAGTTGATTGAATATTGAGTTAATATATGTGAAAGTGCCCTAATATTGAATTATTGATAATTAATATCTGAGTATTGAGAGTTGTGATGATTATTGTAATTAACTTACGTATTACTGTTCAAACTTCATGATGGTGGAACATGAGATCTATTAGTTCATCAATGAATCAATCCAATAATATAGTGAAGAACTTTGTCCACATTTCCAACATGAAGAAAATAAATATATGAATGCCACGTGAAAATAAGTTCTAAATACAACTCAATTAGAAAGAAAAAGAAAAACACAAATAATAGTTCATCCTTCAAAATTCTGCTTTTGTTCTTCTCTGCAACGACAGATATTGAGAATAATTTCTTACTTTAAAGTTTCTACCACATTTTATGGAGCTCACATCTGACTCAAATATGTGTGGGAAAAAAGAACATCAAATCATAAGAAGAAAACTAAAGAGAGAAGAAAAGAAAATTGGGGGTTAAAATGCAAGTAAAACTATAGTGTTAGTTCTTTAGGGTCCTCAATTATTTTTGCCAAGGTTTGCAAGAAAGTGGCAAGATCCGCACCGTAGATTACTCGATGATCCGCTGTTACATTTACCTACAAATATTCAAGATCCATAAAATAAAGGATACAGAAGCCTACTCTCCAAAATGTACAGTAACAATATTCCGAGTTGAATTCGTTACCTGCATTTGGTTTTTCTTGCCAATTCGACCATCTTTAGTACCCACAACCGTAGGGATAGATGCACCAACAGCCATGATTGCTCCCTGTATTAATTAGGTTCCAACATTAATAACTAGGCTGAGAGAAGGGAAGTATATGCGAGAAAGGCACTCCAACTGAGAACAAAATGGGGAGAGAAAAGTAGAAGAGTAACAATACTAACAGTTCCGGGAGGCAGAATTGCATCAAATCGATCCACACCAAACATTCCAAGGTTAGAGAGAGTGAATGTACCTGCTCAAGGAAGAGGCAGAGGGGAGACTCTTATGAACTAGGAAAGAAACAAGGAAATGTTCAGGTAAAAATGAAATTTAACCAAGCTACTGCACAGTATGATACTGTACTACTGTGAACTTAACTAAACTACACGTATGGTGTATTGTACTAAATTAGTCAGAGATCTCGTCCAATATGTTTTGTTTTCAGTTTCCTATTTCTAAAAGTCATATCTTTTTAATCCAGAGCTGGAGATGGTAAGAGGACTAGATTTTGGGAGGACACTGGATGAGTTCTTGTCCACTTGAAGGTTATTGCGCTTCTATTATTTATTCACGAGACTTGAAATAATCTCAGGGGTTTGTAAGACAGATAGTTGGAAAAATAGTCTAGCCTGGTTAGATGTGATCCAAGATATTTCCCTAAGAAATATTAAAAATAGAATCAACGATGTACCTAACTTTACCAGGACATTTTATGTGGAATCAGGGACCATTATTTCTCCAAGGCCCTAACTTTGAAGACCAGAATCCTAGTAAGATCAATTGGAAAGGGACTAGTCCAATGAAAACTAAATTCTTTATATGTTCCTTTGCTTGCGGTGGAGTACTTAGAAATTTGTATCCAATTCAAAATGGTTAATCCGCACAACTCCACCATGGATCACAAGATCACCTTTGTCTCTCCCGTTCTTTGGCTAAGCAACGGTTGGATCTATCGGCAATCTTTTCAACGAGATGATTGCGGCTGGTGGCTTTGCGTTAAAGCCAAGGTACTATTGGTCTAATGGTATAAGTGTTTTTTTTTCCTTTTTTTTTTTGTCTGTTTTTTGCTCGTAGAAAGGAGTTTCAAAATCTTGGTAATTTAAAAAACCAAGTACAGTGTACAACCTCTAATTGGCGTCATGCAGACTTGATAATTTAGTCTTCAGAAAGAGTTGAAACAAACCTAAAGGAGGCATTCTTAGGATGTTTCAATGGTTTTCCCAAAATGAGATGGTCAACACTAGTACGATAATGTGCTAGGGTTCTTTCACTGAACTACACTAAATATGGAAAGGAGAAGGCATGAAGTTTAAACCTCTCAAGTCTCCACAAAGGCCTCTCAAGCTACTGCCTCTTCTCCCTTTCCTGGGCTTATAGCCTTAACTGTATTAAAGGAGAGAGAGCCTACTCATTAACCACTAATCCGCACATTTACACTCTCATTCTACATCACTTTCTCACTTCCCCTTCTTGACTCGCACTTATTTGATGAAACTCCTCTTGATCACGTCCGATCAAGAAGGATATCTATATTGATCCTTACAAATGCTCACCGGATACAAGAACGAAAATAGAAAAGAAAAACTAACGAATTGAGGATTCCTCAATTCGTAAGGCTAAAGGGCAACCTCCTCTGCTTTCCTCTCTCTCAAGGAATAGCCTGAGTTCACACCAAAATGCTAACTGCCATCTCTCTCCATAACAAACTCCTATTTATACTCTATTATTTAATAAAGAAAATAACTACTATTATATTAGAGCTGTTTCCTTTGGCACGTGCATCACCATTGCTTCTTCTTCCTCCTACTATATTGGTGTATAATTGGAGGTCTATCAGTACATCCCTTCTCCAAATTCACCTTGTCCTCAAGGTGAAAATCCGGAAATTTCTTCTGGAATTCTTCATACTCTTCCCAAGATGACTCCTGATGTGGTAGCCCTTGCCATTTAATCAATACCTCCCAGCTTCCTTCCTTATTCTTCGAGTAACCACTTATTTCCTCCGGTATAGCCAGCCATTCATAGTTCTCGTTTAAATAAGTCATTTCTTCTGGTTTCATCGTGGTGTGATGCCCCACCATTTTCTTTAGGTTCGAGACGTGAAAGACAGGATGAATACATGAGGATTCCGGCAACTGGAGCTTATATGCGACTGGTCCTATCCGTTCTGTCACTTCAAACGGCCCGAAAAACTTTGGAGACAGTTTTTCATTTCTTCTCTTACGCAAGGAAGATTGCCTATATGGCCTAATCTTTAAAAACACCTTGTCTCCCACCTCATATTCCACATCTCTTCTTTTCAAGTCTGCATTCTTCTTCATTTTGTCTTGTGCTTCCCTAAGGTGCTCCTTTAATACTATTAGTGCTTCATCTCTTGTCTTGAGTTGTTCGTCTAACAAGGAGTTAGATGTGCTCTGGTCTCCGTAGTATATCAACGGAGGGGGTGCGCGACCGTAGACAGCCTGAAAAGGTGTGGTTCCTAGTGACCTGTGGAAAGTGGTATTGTACCAATACTCAGCCCAATGTATCCATTTGGTCCATTCTTTTGGTTTCTCACTACAGAAGCATCTTAAATAGGTTTCCACGCTTCTGTTGACAACTTCGGTCTGACCGTCCGTTTGCGGATGATACGCCGTGCTCCTATTCAATTGAGTGCCCGCTAATTTGAACATCTCTTTCCAAAAACTGCTCACAAACACCTTATCTCTATCGGACACAATGGATTTAGGGAATCCGTGCAGGCGCACAACTTCTTTAACGAACATCTCTGCTACTGTTTTCGCGGTGAATGGATGTCTGAGTGTAAGGAAATGGCCATATTTACTAAACCTGTCTACCACCACAAATATCGTGTCAAATCCTCCCGATTTCGGCAATCCCTCAATGAAGTCCATTGAGATGTCACTCCAAATGCTATTTGGAACTTCCAGTGGCAGTAATAGCCCAGTTGAAGTCAACGTCAAGGACTTATTTTTCTGGCAAACCAAGCAGTCTTCACAGTGTCTCTTTATGTCAGTTTTCATCCCTGCCCAATATAACTCCCCAGTAATCCTTCTATAGGTTCTCAGAAATCCAGAGTGCCCTCCCACCACCGAATCATGATACGTGTTCAGAATTGCTGGAATCAGAGTTGATGTTCGAGACAACACCAATCTATCTCTGTACCTTAGCATTCCCTGTCTTATAGAGAATTTTCTTTCAGTGTTTTCTTCCCCCGCTTGCAGCGCTGCCCATATTTTTTTAAGTGCAGTATCCTCTTCTACTTCCTTCTTGACTACCAACAAATCTATCAAGGCTCGTGTTGTTAGGCTGCATAGTTGGACCGCTGGTGGCACTCGTGACAAGGCATCCGCTGCTTTATTCTCCAATCCCGGTTTGTACTTGACTTCAAAGGAGTACCCCAACAGCTTGGCTACCCACTTCTGATACTGAGGTTGGATTACTCTCTGCTCTAGTAGAAACTTCAACGACCTCTGGTCAGTCCTTACTATGAAGGTGTTCCCAAGTAAGTACGGTCTCCACCTTTGTACAGCCATGACAACGGCCATTAGTTCCCTTTCGTAGACGGGCTTGACTCTGTTCCTTACTGCTAAAGTGTGGCTGAAATAGGCAATCGGTCTCTTAGCTTGCATCAGCACAGCTCCTATGCCATACCCGGAGGCATCTGTTTCAAGCTCAAAGGTAGTATTGAAATCTGGCAATGCCAAGACAGGTAATGTCATCATGGCCTGCTGTAATCTTCGAAAGGCTTCCTCTGATTCGTTATTCCAACTAAACCCTCCTTTTTTAATTAATTGAGTTAGAGGCGCTGCTATGGAACCATAATTTTGAACGAACCTTCGGTAATATCCTGTCAAGCCCAGGAATCCGCGTATCTCTCTTGCATTTGTAGGCGTGGGCCAGTCTTTAATTGCTCGTATCTTTTCTGGATCAACCTCAACTCCTTGAGCGGATATGACATGGCCGAGATAGTCCACCCGTTCTTGCGCAAAGCTACATTTCTTTTGATTAGCATAGAGTTCATTCCTCCTTAAGGTTTCCAATGCTATTCTAAGATGAGTGAGGTGGACCTCTAAGTTCTCACTATAGATCAGAATATCATCGAAGAACACCAATATGAATTTCCTCAAATATGGTTTAAAGATTGTGTTCATCAGGGATTGGAAGGTAGAGGGAGCATTTGTTAATCCGAATGGCATAACTAGAAATTTGTAATGTCCCTCGTGTGTACGGAAGGCTGTCTTCTCAACATCTTCTTTTGCCATCCTGATTTGATGATATCCCGCTTTTAAGTCAATCTTCGAGAACCATTTCGCTCCCGTTAACTCGTCAAATAGCTCTTCAATAACCGGAATAGGGAATTTATCAGGTATAGTAACGCTGTTCAAGACCCTATAATCCACACAGAATCTCCAACTTCCATCCTTCTTCCTTACAAGCAAAACCGGGCTGGAGTACGGGCTATTACTGGGGCGGATGACTCCTGAACGGAGCATTTCTTCCACCAGTCGTTCCATCTCGGCTTTTTGGAGATATCCATAGCGATACGGCCTCACATTAACCGGATCAGCTTCTTGTTTCAAATAAATGTGATGTTCAATACTCCTAGGTAGGGGTAGACCCTCTGGCCAGGTAAAAACATCTTCGAATTCCTTCAGGACCGCCGAGACCACTCCTTGCTGGGGTAGTTCTTCCTCCATCCCATCTCCTTCTAAAGGTTCATGAACCGTTGCCATTGCTCTGCACTCTATTAGGAACCCTTGTTCAGAATCCGTCCATGACTTCATCATCTTCTTGAGACCAACCCTGGCTTTGGTTAAGCTAGGGTCTCCCTTGATCACCACCTTCTCTCCTTTATGCAAAAATGTCATGGATAAATTTCTCCAATCTACTTCTATCATACCCAGTGTGTATAACCACTACATTCCTAACACCCCATCCACTCCTCCTAATTCCAGTGGTAAGAAGTCTGCCTTCACCTTCCACCCTTCCAACTCCAGCTCTATGCCTTCGCATACTCCTCTTCCCTTCACAGCCGCACCCGAGCCTAATATCACTCCGTAGTGTGCAGTGGTCTTCGTTGGTAAACTTAGTTCTTGCACCACCTTGTCAGAGATGAAGTTATGTGTCGCTCCACAGTCGATTAGTACTATTACTTCTCTTCCCTTAATCCTTCCCCTCACCTTCATGGTTCCCAGATTCGTCAACCCGACCACAGAATTGATTGAGAGTTCCACAATAGCCTGCTCTTCTTGGGCTGTCTCGACGCCGTTAGGCTCTGTTTCTTCACCTTCCACTTCCTCCACTATTTCGTATTCCTCATCCTCCTTCACCACATACATTCTCAGTTCCCTCTGTTCCCTGCCTTTACAACGATGGTCATGGGAGTATTTCTCATTACAGCGAAAACAGAGTCCCTTCTCTTTCCGTGCTTGAAACTCTGCATCTGAGAGTCTCTTGGTTGGGCCATCTTTCTTAACTTCTCCAGTCGTCGTTCTCAATGTCACTGTTCTCATCGGAAACGTGGTGTTCCCTTTGTGTTCACTGTTACTTGTCGTTTTAGGAAAATTTGCAGAAATATACTTTCCTTTGGCATAACCGTTCAGGTTTGCCTCATTGCGTAGGATCTCCCGGTTTTCCACGAGTTGAGCCGCGTGCATCATCTCGGCTAAACCGACCGGTTTACAAAAAACTACCTCGGCTTTGATCCACGGAAATAATCCGTTCATAAATGTCTCTTCTATCACTCTATCTTGCAGATCAGTCAATGGCGCCATCAACCTATCAAATTCATTGCGATATGCTTCCACCGTGGTCTGTTGTTTGATCCTTAAGAACTGGCCGCAGATTGATCCTTCTCTCGACGATCGAAATCGTACGAGCAGCCTCTCCTTCAGATTGGACCATCCAGTAAATTTGTCACGTTCCTCTTGTGCTCGGTACCAGTTTAACGCCGGCCCTTCGAAGCTGATGGTCGCGACCAACACCTTCTCCGCATCATTCAGTTTGTGGATTTGAAAATACCGATCCCCGCGGAACAGCCACGAATCCGGATCCTCACCATTGAATACGGGCATTTCGACCTTCTTAAATTTACTTCGTTCGTTCGCACCTTCTTCGTCCTCCATCTTCTTCTCCCTCGATTCGTTTTCGCCTCGCCTACTAGTCGAACTATCTCCTTCGTTATTTTTCTTACATCCAGTTCCCTGTGCGCTGTAATCAGCCATTTTCTCACTGGTCGTCGTACGTTCCTTCGCTATAGAATCCATAAGCATCATCAACATTTGATGCGTCTTCTCTGTTTGTTTACTGAGCGTTGCTAAGCTCTCTTCGATCGCCGGGATTTTACTGACTTCTTTCTTCATCAACTGCAGTTCCTGATCGTGAGCCTCCATCCTCTCTTCCGTCCGTGTATGGACCATTGTCTCCTCCTTGCCCAGATTCGTCGTGCTCTGATACCAAATGATGAAACTCCTCTTGATCACGTCCGATCAAGAAGGATATCTATATTGATCCTTACAAATGCTCACCGGATACAAGAACGAAAATAGAAAAGAAAAACTAACGAATTGAGGATTCCTCAATTCGTAAGGCTAAAGGGCAACCTCCTCTGCTTTCCTCTCTCTCAAGGAATAGCCTGAGTTCACACCAAAATGCTAACTGCCTTCTCTCTCCATAACAAACTCCTATTTATACTCTATTATTTAATAAAGAAAATAACTACTATTATATTAGAGTTGTTTCCTTTGGCACGTGCGTCACCATTGCTTCTTCTTCCTCCTACTATATTGGTGTATAATTGGAGGTCTATCATTATTCTTCTTAGCATATGTATGGACAACTTTCTACCCATCATATTAGTCAACTCATGAACAATCCAAAAGTACAAAATCAATCTACCACACACTTGAGTACCTCAGAGTAATACCTTCAGAGAAGACTTGAACTTACAGAAAATTAAAAAATGAAATGTTCCAAGTCTTTTGTGCACTCCATGAGCCACAACACACTTATCATGATATAGAATCAATGGTGATCCATTATCCTTCTTTACCATTTTGATTTATTCATTTTCTCAAGTTTACCTTGACTATAGAAAGTTAAGTTTTTTTTCCTTTGACAAGCTTTATTTTACAGAACTCTTCTCCAGCTTTCTTGGAATTTCCCTCATCATATTTCTTTCTTCCTTCTCAAAAAACTGAATAAAATAAACTAACTTCCTCCGTAGATATGAATGCAAATGAACTACTAATCTCCTTGTTGAAACGAGGTTGAAAAAGAACCAACGAAAAGTACCAGTATTGTATTCCTGAGGTTGCAGCTGCTTGGCTCTAGCTTTATCGACTAACTCTTTCCACTTTCGAGACAGAGAATAAATATCCACCTAAAGCACAAATCAAGTATAAACAATCCATGATTAAATAATTAACATATCATTTGAACAATAGCCGAACAACTTAAGGAAACTAAAATAACCTTATCCGCATCTTGAAGAACTGGTGTGATCAAGCCACCATCAATGGCCACGGCAACTGCAATATTGATGCTGCTATTATAAGTAAAGCTCTTACCATCCCTACAACTTGAATTTACTACAGGATGTTTAGCTAAAGCCAGAGCCGTAGCCTTGGCAAGCAACGCTGTCATGGTCACTCCCTTTGATTTAATCTAAGAAACATAAATCACTACCAATTAGTAGCAGAGCAGAAGACAAGTTCTAATTCTATCCTTTCAAAAAGAAAGTTGCTTCAATTTCATTCAAACCATGAAATAATTCTAACTACTAATATGTCCAACATAAGTTTGAAAGGCAGTTTCAAAGAAGGGAAGAAGGCAATGAATCAATGATCGTTTCCAAATCTTTTAAATGTACCTTTTTGTAAAGAGCATCAAGTGCATCTGTTGTAATGGTATACCCCACTCTGAAAGTGGGCACCGCGAGACTCTCAACCATGTTTCTACTCACCGCCCCTTGCATTGTGGTAAACGGCACAGTGGTGCCCAACTCCAGGGATGGAGCGGGCTTCACACCGCCTCCCGGAGCCGAAACTGCGCTAGCAGCAGCAGAAGTCGCCGCAGCTTCAACATCCTTAGCCACAATTCGCCCCAATGGCCCAGTCCCCACCACCGTCGCCAGCTCCACATTCAACTCCTTAGCCAGTTTCTTGGCATACGGAGACGCCACAATTCTCTTCCCCCCTTCAGATGCAGGGTGAGTGGAAGCCACAACAATCGGAGCAGCAGCCGCCTTCGCCACCACAACCGGTGCCGCCGGCGTAGCAACTACATTTTCAGGACTCTTGTCCGGCGGAGGTGCCGAAGCCGGAGAAGCAGAAGGGTGGGCAGCTCTAGACTTAGCCTCAGAAATCTCATCCTGAGTCTCAGCCAAAAGAGCGATTGCAGATCCAACAGGAGCAACGCCACCTTCATCAACCATAATAGCAGCGAGATAGCCATCATAGAAGGTTTCAACGTCCATATCGGCCTTATCGGACTCGACGACGACAACACTCTCACCCTTGGCGAGCTTGTCGCCCTCAGTCTTGATCCAAGATACAATCTTGCCCTCAGTCATGGTGGAGCTGAGAGCAGGCATGAAGATCTCGCGGATCTTGGCTTGGACCTGGAGAGGGCGGCGTATAGAGTGAAACGAGGGTGGAAGAAAAGGGATTGGGCGGAAAGAAGGGGAGGAGGCGGGGAGGAAGGAGGTGTTGAGAAGATGAGCCATTGGAATGAAGAGAGAAATGGAAATGGGAATGGGAATGGAGAGTTGAGTGAGTTTGCTCTAAGAAAGGATTTGTATGAAGAAAGAAATTCTCGAACTCATCGAAATTGGACGGAGGTCTCAACGACCTTACCTGTTGAAAATCAATGTACCTTTTTCCCATTCCCTCTTTCTTCCCTACTAATTCTGATTATTTTTTTTTATATATATTTTAATTCCATCATTTGAGTCTCTCACCTCGAGATTTTGAAAGATCACACCATCCTTCGAATGCTTAATATACTAATAAACTTTTGAAATTTTTTCAATAATGTTTATAGTTTTGAAGATGGTTTATGCATATTGTCATATTTAGGAGCTTAATTATACCATTTTGGAATAATTGTCACCAACTCCCTCCCAGACCTTCTTTTCTAAGCCTAAGAGTCTTAAGCCAACAAGTACCGCCCTCTTCTCACTCCATTTGCTGATAACTTACTAAACTTACTGACTCTAAATCTAGTATCAATTGAAGAAAACATGCATAGCGCTTCTATAAACATACTCACCGTAACTGTACAATATGTAAGAAACACATGATAAAAGTTTAGTAACTAAAATAACCTATACACAATTGTTCACTCAAACACTCACATTTCAAATAGTCTTAGATGCATGATCAAAATACATGGTGACAAACAAACTCAAAATTGGGTCGACTCAGGAATCATTGTATCTACCTGAAAAGTGGAAAACATTTGAAATCATGAGCTAAATTTGACCACAAAATTTCTTATTTTGTGTTTAAAATTCCAAATAAATGTTATTATGCAATTACCAAAATACCTTTTTTTCACCCAACGATTCATATTTACTTTTGTGAAACCATGTGCTCATTCCGGCCGAGTTTGAACTTCTTTGCTCTCAAAATCTCTAAGATATACTAATTTTTGCATGGGCAAACTTATTTAGTGTATCCTCAAGCATAAATTTGTAGAGGTGTTTTGTTTTAAACGATTTGATAGTTTAGGCTTTGTTTTAAGTTTTGTTATAAGATTTTTTGTGAAATTCGAGGCAGTTGGGATATAAGTAGTTGGATGTATGCATATATGGTTTTAAATTTCATTTGATGAATGTAAGCAATTTCATCAATCTGGGCTCGTTTAGATTATGAATCTTAGTCGAGATTGTTGAAATTGCACTAACATTTGTTGAATGAGTCTGGAGATTGGTCTAGGTTTGTGTTTCATATGCATTGTGTTGGTTCTCAAGGTAGATTTTGTCTGAGATTAACCCGAGATACATCACATAATGCATATAAAACCCTAATCTCGTGACATTCCAATGTAAATAGCTCGAGTACCATAATGAATTTATGTTGTTCCCAGTCAAGATTGAACCGAAATTGCCCCAAGTTTTTAAGACAAATTACCCATTTTCTTCTGTTATGTTTGTTTTCTATTTGGCAGATGCCTCTTGTCACTAAAATCTATAGTTCAGACTTTTTCCATGCAAATTTGACATGTTCTCACTTAGCCAAGACCGTCTCCAATATTAAAAATACACTAAGTTAACTCCTAAGTAGTATATGTTTAGGAAAACTACGTTTGGTCATTTGTTGGACGTCAATTTGGTGTTCAATGGACCTCTGTGCCATTACATTTTGTTGAGAGAGGTTGAGGATGACCAGGATCAGTTTTAAATTACCTAGTGAAAAGGTCTCCTTCAGGTGGGAAGATTTTCACATTATTACAGGTTGTGGTATAGGTCGAGACGTGCTGTTAAGTTTGATCGAACACAGTCAAGCCATTAGATTGAGACAATTACATTTAAGTCATAGGACAAACATGAATGGGTTTGAGTTGGATAAAGATTACTCAAATCTTCAGTTTGAGAGTGATGAGGATGTGGTGAAGATATTCATATTCTATTTCATCAAGTTAGCTATGATGGGGAGGGAGACGATACAACATATGGAATGGACCACGATGGGCCTCATAAATGATTTGGAGGACTTCATTGGCTACGACTAGGGTAACTTGATATGGGTTAAGATGCTCTTTAGTTTAAAAAGGCTACTAAATGGAAAAATTATCTTGCACAAGAAGAAACTTGTGAATAACAAGTCTCTGGAGTCGTATAGCCTATACAAATTTTCATTCGCATTTCAGGTTACTAATTTTATGCTTATTATGGTTTTTTTGTTATTCTTTTATTTACATAATTGTTGCATTTGTGGGATTCGGCATATGAGATAGTGGAACATTAGTAGTCAGGTTGCCAATAGAGCTTTCGCTAATGCGATACTACGCATCATGCAATGGAGTTACATGTACTCACTAGGTTGAAGGGGTTGCCCCCTTCTCTAACACCTAACCTGACCCCAAAAGAGGGTACAAGGGCTAGCAAGCATCGCCATACTTTGACAACACTCATGAACCATCTAATGTAACCTATCTAACTCAACCAACAGTCACAACGTAGATGCATGCTTTTAAAGAAACAAACAACACAAGGTAAATGCTTTGCTAACAACTTGGACTACTAGCTGCAACCTTTGATAGAAACTCAGCGAAAACATAGACTACTTGATAACAACTTACAAACTAGGCCCACATCTTGTAACACATGCTAAAACATAAAACATGTTGTCTATGGAAATATAATGACCTCAACTCGCAAATAGTAGATAGCAGTTGTAAGACAGACTTAGTGCATGATGATCACTACCTGCAAACATTTGAAAGAATAAGTCGAAAGGCTTAGTGAGTGACAGTTTTTATAAAACATGCGTTTCTAAACAGTTGTGCATAAGCCTTTGGCTTTAGAAACATTCAAGTAGTTGAATAACATTTCATAGACATGTAATTTGAACTTATAAGCATTTGAAGCACATATCATAAACTTTACTTGCCCATGACACTATAACCCATTCTTAGCATGAAACATGGGTGTTGGTACATCGCGTCGTCTGTGACATAATTCTCTCAACATAGGTACAATTCTAATTGTATCATTTTTCACTTAGGCACAAAGAATTGCACCTTCACTGATGAGCAAGGAACATAGGCTCGTCAACTTTCACATCAGTAACGAAAAACCACTATGTGCACATAACTGGTCATAGAAAGTAACATAGAACATACGGGCGTAGATTTATGAAAAACATGCTTGAAAACTTTGCTTGAAACACATGCTTTTAAACTTACACTTTCAAACTTATACATAAAATCATGCTTTGCAAATCATTTATCAAATCAATGAAGAAATATCATTCAATATGTATCATTCAAAAATCTCAAACATGCTTAGTAACATTTAGCATTAAACTCATTAACATTGAAAATAATTTTGTCACTCACAAACTCGTGGCTAAACTTCTTAGCTTGGAAATCCTTCAAACTGCTCTTGTTCTAAAATAATTATATTTAAGCCTTTATTTAACCTCTTTTCCTTAGAAAATATCCAAACTTTACTCAAAAGTGGCAAACATATCAAAAACAGGTAAAAATTTCCTTTTAGCATGGTTGACGCGTAGGGCATGGGTAGCTGCTTGTTTCCGTAATTTGTATTACAAAATTGATTCGTGAATATGTCATGATGCGTTTTCATATTATATGACTTAAATAGGCGTATAGGTTAGGACTATGTGATAAAAGGGGCACATCCTACCTATGCGTTGCTAATTTCATCATGTTTAACGTTTAGCACAAGTTTTCCTCTCTCTTGCCCAAGTGTAAGTGTCACACCCCCTCTCAAATATCACCTACTCTAGATCCAAAGAGACGGCGTGAAGTCAACCGACATCGGTCCTCTTTTGAACAACACCAGTTGACCCTTAACCCCAAACCTTTACATGATAAGTAAACTGAAGCAAAATACTCAACGAATATACAAAACTGCAGTGCAACCCATTCATTAAACAAACTTTACATACAGACACTTAGAAAAATCCATAATTACAAGGAAATAGACTCTGAATCCAACCAACCCTAACCTAAGTCTAGCATAATTAAAAGACCAAGTATACATTATTTGAAAATCAACAAGACACAAACACAAAAAACAACAAAATCCTTCAGCACGCAGACAACAGGGAATCGGGCTTCTAGAATACGACCTCTACCTAGAAAGTGGAAAATAGTTTTGAAAGTATGAGTTAAACAAGCCTAGTGAGTGATTAGGTTTTAAATAGCATTTCATAAACATTTAAACAATAACCATAACAATAACTTAAATACGATAGCTTGGCAAACATGTTCGACACCAATACGAAAGTACTGATTTTTCTTCGTCTAGGACCAAGAATCTAATCCTCAGGAGATGATAGAGCTAATCAGTACCAAATCCATACCTTAGAGAAGGGCATCCCCCAACTCTGTTCCTTAAAGTTAGGCGTCCCTAACTTCAAACCTCAAAACTAGGCGTCTCTAACTCTGTTCCTCAAAGATAAGTGTCCTTACCTCCATGACGCCCGATGATATACTCCGTAGGTTTGATTTTGAGATAACTTGACTAGAAAAAATATTTTATAAACTGTAACAACCCAACTCTTTATACTAAGCTGATGTCATTACCTTAAAGATAAATAACTATTTTGACAATTTCTTGAAAAGAGAAAAACTAAATTTTCATAAAAAATACCATGAAGACATGCTGCAGCTGTATTTACAATTTTTAAAGATAATAAAAATAAGTAAATAAAAATGTTTAAGATCAAAACACTGAAAACAAACAATGAAAAGCATAAGCAAAACTGTGTCCCCATATGACATGTCACAGATCCTTTTTGTCACTCGCCATCTTTCGTCTATCTTTTTGCCTGAAATGTTAAACATATACTCAATAAAGGACCCACTACTCGTCCCGCTACGTGTCTGTTAACTTTTCATTAGGGTTCCATAAGGAAGTACCCCAAAACTATCATGCTCCCAAACGTACGCTATCTAATGATCCCGTAGGAACACATCTAGCTTGTCGGTGAACCCGAAGGTAACACCTAAGAGAATCGAGTTGTAAGTGACCACGTTGGACCACTTGTAAAACACAACATAACAAGATAGTGGTCCCATCAGACTCACTCAGTCATAAAAAGAAACATAACATGACAGGCTAGTGGTCCTGTCGAACTCACATTAGTCATAAAAAGAAACATAACATGATAGGCTAGTGTTCCCGTCTAACTAACATCAATCATAAAAAGGTCGTGATCCTGAGGGACACCCATATGGGTACGACCCTAATAGAAAAAGTCAACCGAACTCCCATCCATACCATGTAGCATATCATAAACATCATAAAACTGACATGAATATCAATCATAATGTCCTTATCATGTGATTAATATTTCATGCATCATAACATAGTCATATCAGTCATAACATCTCAGTCATCCATATCAGTCACATTATGCATCTTAACTACATCAATGCATAATGAAAAATACATGCAAACTCTTAAGTTTATTTTCGAAAGTCTAGTAGTAGAATCCCTTACCTGAGAGATTTGCTAACCGTTTACAATTTCTCGGTTGGCAGTCAAAATCTAAAAGAAACATTCCAACAAAAGAGGTTTAACCCAATTCAACCTTGATTGGGAAAAATTCACAATTTAAAACCTCAAACTAAAATTTAGCCAAATGATAGCAAAATTGGCTTGGATTGGGAAAGGAAACCAAATGGCTTAAATGACTCGGGTGGGTAGAAGAAACAACTTTAACGGTTAGAGTAACTCACGTGCGGCTAAATGAGGAAGGATCAACTTGCTCTCAACTTGATTTGGGGGGATTCGGCTCAGATCTAATAGACTGTTCGAACTGAGACAGAGATGGACAGTCAGCAGAATGATGACTCTTAAGCTTCACCTGAGGTAGAGAGAGAGCCGACAGACAGAGGAGGAGACGACTCACACATAGACAAATCGATGCACGTAAGACGGAGTTGTCTTTGACTTAGAGAGGCTCGATAGGGAGAGATGACGGACAAGGAATGCTTCGGCTAGGCTTGCAACAACGGATGAGGTTGTCTGACTAACGTGGAGCGGTGGATGTTGATGACAGTGTACTTTGTGGCGTGATGCATAGTGGCCAACTATGGCAAACGAAGAAGTGGAATAGTTTCTTTTCTCTTTCTTTTGATTGCAAGCAGAACGAGGTCTAATATAGTTATAATAATAATAATAATTAATAATAATATTATTATTAAATTTTTTCCTTTTTACCTAATCATTTTATTTCCAAAATAAATCCAATCTTTCTCTTTTCTCATTTAATTCTCAACCAATCAACTTTGACCATTTTCCCAAAAATAAATATACTTTTAAAAATAATTATATTTTTCACAATATAATTATTTTCCTTTTTCTCTAAATATCTTTCCTTTGAATAATTATCCTTCACAAATATTTATTTTTAATATTCTTCTTTTCAAAATACAATATATTTTTCTTAATAATTATATTTTAACAAATATAATTATTTTCTTTTCCATAATAGTTATATATATATATATATATATATATATATATATATTACATATAATTATCAAATCTTCAACAAAATTTTCAAATCCTCTAATTAATTAAATATTTATCCAACAAATATTAAATTAATTTCAATGTCCACAAAATCAAATTATTCTCATTATGTGAAATCAAAATAATGTTCAATAAGTTAATTCTAATTAAACAACACTAAGATAATTATCTTAATTTTTGGGGCGTTACATAAACCATAAGCTTTGTAAACAATATTTTAATACATTAAAGATTCTTGAGCAAGAAGCAAACTATAAAGCATAACCTTGTCTTAACAATCTCTTTTCTCTTTGAAAGCCAAAAACATTTTTCAGCATCCATGCTTGATCAAATACTTTAAGGAAATCACATGTTTTGGAAATCATCCATAAACTAGATAATTCAAACCTTTAGTTCAAAACATACTTTAAATAATAGTTTCAAGAAACATGATTCGAAATCACTTTATAAATTCATTTTTCACTTACAAATACAAGTTTTGGGTCCTTTGTCTATAAATTTTTTCGTTCTCTTCTTGACTTGAAATACTGGTAAATAAGTCCATTTAATTCCCTTTGATAATGAAAATACAAAAAATAAACTTAAAAATTCTAAAAACCATAAAAATGGCCTAAACACACACATTGACATAGGCTGATACACAGACATGGACAACAAGGCAGATTGGCACGACTCAGAGATTGCCCAGCCTTGCTACGTGCTAACCTCATGCACAAGGCGTGCCGCACGTCCAGCACTTTGTGCATGTCCTTGCGCGTAGGGTTGTCGCGTGTTATGAGCATGCTTGTCCAAGGAGTTGTTTGCTGGACTCAGTGTTGTATGTAGTGTTCTATATATCTCAATCTAATTATACGTGATAATTCATTGATCATGGTCATCACATACTAGATGCTCACTATGTATCTCTTTGTCATGTAATTAACTAAGTTGTCGTTGAGTACAAGTTTTTCTATTGCTTGCCCAAGTGTAAGCGAAACAATATGTTTTCTTGGATAATCCAGGGTCGAACACAGGAAATTGTTATCAAAGTATTAGTTCTAGAGTTTACTCTTCAATTGGGCGATATAAAAAATAATTTATACAGTATGGAAAAGTGTAAGTTTAAACTATATGTACTTATCTACACTAGAGAATATGTAAAGCAGGATTAGGATGGAGATGAGATGGATTTGTGAACTAACTTGTATTAAAGAAAGGGTGAAGGAAGGTCTATGCATTACTAGGTGATTAAGTAATATGAAATCTTTGATGCGACATCACTCAATTAACTAGCTTATGATTAAGGTGAGCACCTCTTAGTATCTTTAAATGTCGCACTTGCTCGCCTCTCATGATGCAGATGACTAAGCTTAGTTAAGTAAGGTATACCTAGAAGGTTTCACTAACAAAACTTATAGAGCTTCTCTTTTAAGGGTGCAACCTCTCGAACATGCCAAACACCCACACCCACACTTGTTCTCCCTTAGGGACACAAATGATGAAAGTTATCTCGCTACGGTGGTGTTTGTCTCTAAATTCCTTGCATGCATTAGCGATATCCTTGTTACTTGCCCTCTCTGGTAGTTGGTGATACACACTGGCCATGTGATAAGTATAACTCAACAACACGATAAGAATTATAAGTTAGGCTTCTTATCAAGAATCTATCACAGATTCTAAACTACAAATAACACATTGATAGGTGAATAGTAAAGACGTGATGGATTGAAAAGGCATAAATATGCAATGTATTAAAGAATATAGGCCTTAGGCCACTGTATAACATGAACAAATACATTACAAAGAAATAGAAAAATGGAAAGTGTAGAATGACATTACAAGTTAGGGAAAATGCGAAATGGACTCTCCTCCACTCGAACCTCAATCTTTCACTCACTAACTAACCAGAGAAGAGGAAGAAAAAGCATTTACAAACGGTGGAAAGACTACTCCTTTTCACCTCTCTCTAGGGTTTGCCCATTCAGGCCAACTGTTCTGTCCATTCAGACATGCTCTAATTAATAGAAATGAAGTCCTTTTTATTGGCAGATTCGGGTGGGAAACTTCTATTCTCCTATACATGTCAGTGCCAAAAGTAGTCTGTGTCACTTCACATCAACTCCATCTACCACTTTTGTCTTCTAGTGAACATTTTCTCGCATGTTGATGTGGACCTCACCTAGGAATTATAATTGCTAAGCAAGTTCTTCTCACGTAGTCTTTATGCGAGTTCCTTTGTGATTCACTAGCTTTTTCTTTTGTTCATATCATGCACTAAGATACTAAAAACATGGTGAAACAGACATAGAGACTTATGTAAAATATATTTATGAATATTTACGAATTTTCAACATAAGTTAAGCATTTTGACACATTTACTATGCATTTTGGTCTCATTATTCAATCTAAAAAGCTATAATGACTTGTATTTCTACAAGTAATCATTTGCTCATGGCCGCATGCCCGATCATCCTCAAACCACCTTATCTTTATGTTTTATAGTTAGTTTCATCATTTTCTTTCCTTTTGTTATCGTTGACCTAGATTGTGACGTTTTGACATTTTTATATACAAGTCTGTCAAAACTAAAAATGTTTAAAATATACTGTAGGGGAGATATAGTAGTTGAATCCCTGACCAAGCCTTGTTGTACTCTTTGCATTCTAATATTTCTTTTAAATTGATAGTCTTCAATGCTTTCTTTAACGAAGTTTTCAATGCTTTTCTTTCTCTCTCACATTTTATAAAACTAATTTCTCTCAAAACGTGAAAAGAGGCTACATCGTACCGCAAGTTTGTCTGTGACTTTCAGATTTCATACAGGTGACTTGTTCATCGAGCTAGAACAAGTGCCGCAGAATTACCCGTCCCGTGTTTATGAAAAGTTATGATTGTGACACCGCACGCCTCCTTGGCCTTGCGTGCCTTGCACGTTGTTTGCCTTTGCGTGCAGGTTGTGCGCCTAACATAGGCTTAAATGCGGGCCATTAACCTCTTTCCTTCTAACCCTTACACCCAACTCACCTTGATTTGCACATCACTTGGCCAGCCTCCAACACTGCGTAGAAACAGTTTTTCATTTAGAAACTTAACTCCACTTTAAAAATCAAAACTAAAAATTTATAACTCTTTTGGGAAAACTTTCTTCTACAAAGTTTCTTGAAATTTTATTTACTTTCTATCCTTATAATTTCAGCTTAAAAGTCCATAACTATATGTGTGACGACCTAGACTTTTCAGACCTTGTCTAAGTCGTTACGTTACTCAAAATTGTTTGTTGACAAAAGACATAGCAAAATTCAGTTGAAACCGTAAGAAAACGAAGAAAATTTTAATCGGGCCCTATTTCAAAATATAAAATTTCAAAATGGTGTTTACAAAAATAACTGTCTGTAAACCTAGTTCAATCAAAACTATTTTTAAACCGTCAGCGGAAGCAGATTAAAAGACAGTCCTCTATGGCAAATCACGATTCCTTCTTGTCCCTTGTCGGTCAGCCCCTCAAGTTACCTTTGTCTGAAAAGTTAAACATAAAAAGGGTGAATATTAATATACCCAGTAAGAGACCCACTACTGGTCCCGTTAGGGAAAAATAAATTATTAATTTCTTATGGGATACCCTGCACAGTCACAGTCTTGTGATCCCGTAGGATACACATAATCAATCTAGTGTTCTGCAGAAACACATATCAGTCTAGTGCTCCCGAAGAATGCACATATCAGTCTAGTGCTCCCGAAGGATGCACATATCAGTCTAGTGCTCCCGAAGGATGCACATAAGGGGGGTGATCCCGTAGGACACCTGCAAGGAAACTACCCACTAGGAAACCAATAATTTACCCCTCAGTCCCTTTTAAACATCTTAACAGTCATTTATAATACAGTCAAATTCCCTTATCACATAAGCTCTCCATTTAACCTCAAAACAACCATATTATCCAAATTTCACCCAAGGACAGTCAGAAACATATCACTACATCAGTCAACAACATAAATAGCCCAACGGTCACAGCATACACTAGACAACAAATCCACATCAATCCATGCATACACATATAAATTTCACTCAGTCAAACACAATATACTTTAAACTTTTAGTCCACACCCAAACGCACATCATAACTGTCATCCCTACTCAGTCCAGATATAACATTTCAGTCCATATAGTAAATACATGTAGCATATTCATTATTTCAACTCAATTCCAATATAATTATACAGCCCAACACATCTCAAGGTTATAAGTGAGTCCAGTAGGAAGTCCCTTACCTCAAAGTAACTCCATTTCTCGAACAACTATATCAGACGACAAACACCAAAGTATTAGCGAATCGAACTCCAACAAATCTACAATTTTTTTGTGTATCCAAAGAACTCAAGCGCTACTTTCAACACCTTCAAAAATAAGTTAACAAATTAGCCAATTCTTCCAACCATATCGCTTAAACAACTTTGAAACAAATTTCAACCCATATTTAATTTGTTTACCAACAAAACCGCTTCGAAAAATTATCGTAAAACAGAGGCAGCGACACTCCATGCGCACGGCTGTCAGTTCGCGGAAACCCTACGTGTGGGTCGGTCGGCGGTCGGCTAAGGGAGGCGTGGCGGCTGGGCTTCACGGATGGAACCCAGCGCAGACGAATGGCGGTTGGGAGATGAAGAGTCACTCGACAACGCGGCTTCACAGCGCATCGTTTCACGTACGACAGACGGATTCGCGAATAGAGGGGTTTGCGAGGGAGAGGCGGCGCCAACGGTCAGCAGCCTTGCAGATGGTAAGGCGACGAGGCTTGGGCGGTCGTTGGCGACGGCGAATAGAGACTGGCGTGAACGGCTGACGGAAGAAGACTCGCTGCAGCGCTTGGGACTTGACGTCCGGCGTTCAGCTTGAGCGACCCTAGCGACTCAAGGCTCCGAGCGGGGTGGTTTTGTCGAAACGAAAAGGAGAAGAGAAAACAGATCTGAGGGGGGGCGTTTCGGCTGGTTTCGGCTGGCGGACGATAGCGGGCAGCGACTGGGACAGACTGCTGCGTGCGGCTGGCTTCGTCGGACGGACAAATATGAGGGGCGGCCGGCTGCTGTGGTGGTTGGCGGCTAGGGCAAAGAGAAGGGGAAGAAGAAAGAAAAGAAAAAGGAAAAGAAAAATGGAGGGGAGGCTGTGCACGCGAGGGAGAAAGGAAGAGAGGGGGGGGGAAGGAAATTTTAATTTCCCCCCTTTTTCTTTTGTTTTATAAAAATAAAATAAAAAAAAATAATAATAAAAAATAATAATAATAATAATAACTATTATTACTATTACTTTATTTATTAAATTCCTATTTCTTTTCTTTTCCCTAAATTTATGGTATACAACACCCAAAAAAAATTTTAAAATCTTTAAATAATAAGGTAATTCTATTAAGATAAAATACCTTAAATTCTGGGGTGTTACAATATGGCTTCCAAAAAGTGCACACTACAAAGGTTGCTTTAGAAAATGACATTTCTCTCTTTCTCCAGCTTAAACTTAATCTTCCTCACCTCAAATTTAGCCAGCACCCCTAGTCTAAAAACCAGGTTCAATTTGTGAAGTTTTTCAAGTGGTTTGAAGCAACACACAGGTGAATTGAGAGAATGTCCTTATGAAGTTACCTATTTATAGTGAACCTTGCATAAAACTTTATTGACACCACCTGCTTGTCAAAATTTGAGTCATGCAGAGACCATCTATAAAGCACCCGCCGACCTGCCTAGGCCAACCACCTCTCTTACTTCCCCACCTAAACCTCAAGTAAAATGCCTAATGCTTCAACCATGCGACATGCTAACCTCTTTCCAGGCTCCCAACCTTCCTCCCGTGCAAGGCTTCTCGCCCAACATAGGTCGCCTAGCCATCTTGCCTTGTCCTTTACACAGCCCACTAACCTCACAATAACAAGGTTCTTTTTATCTAGATGCATGTTGGCCGCATAGACACATCCTTGGAGGTTTGCTCACCTAATGCTTTACCAATCAAGATCTTGGTCGCCTATCTATCCCATCTCGCCTAGCAACCTCTTTAGAGGTTATTTGCCCTTATTTTGGCCACCCACCAAGCCAACTTGCTTAGCATGGACTTAGCGAAAAAAATTTCCCTTATCAAAATAAACCCTCTTTACAATCTTAACATATTCTTCCATCTTGCCAACAACCATGTCACACATAATATGACACTTCTTAAGTCTTTTCTCAATCTTAACTCAAATTTTCCTAAGGTCTGGGGTTTAAAATAAGCAAAGAGAGAGGTTTTCTAATGAGGTGTAAACGAGTTGGATTGGATTAGATTGGAGGACATTTCCAACCTAACCTATATTTTTGGGTTGTTTGGGTTGGCAACTCGAATAACCCGAATAATATTCCCAATCCAACCTTTAAAATATGGGTTGGTTTAAGTTGGCTTGTCGGGTTGTATTGTTTTTTTTTTCATTCCTAATGTTTGTTGAATAAAAAAATTAGCATATTCAATTAAAAAATTAAAATAGAATCAAAACACCCAACTTCCAACAATTATAGAATCACAAAAATACATTGTACTCAACTTTCAACAATTTATGGATAAATCACAAAAATACACTAAAAAAACACCTAACTATCAACAATTACAAAATCAAATCTACTAAATTGTTAAACTTACAACACACAACTACTAAAAATGCAGATCTAGTAAATTTTAAATGAAGAAAAAAAACTCAAAATAAATAATTACTTACATGAAGTCCGAAAGGTAGACTAAGAGAATGTCGGTGGAGATGATGAAATGAGAAGCCGACAAAGACGAACAATGAGAAGGAGAAGTCGAGACGAGAAGGAGAGGGTAACTTATTTCGATGACGGCGTGAAATAAGAAGTCGAGACGAGAGGGAGAGGGTAACACCGACAATGACATGAGATGAGTAGCCAAGGCGAGAGGGAGAGGGTAACGCCAGTGATGACGTGGGACGAGAAGCCGAGACGAGAGGGAGATGGTAACATAGTGAGATGTGAGGCGACATGAACTTGTGAAGTAGCAAAGTAAGGTTGTCGTGTATGACCTAAATTTACTTTTACTAAATTAATAATAAAATATAGTATAAATAAATAAATATAGTATATGAGCCATTTTTAAAAATAGCAAAATAAATTAAAATATTTACAAGCTATAGCAATTTTTTTTTATTATATCAATGATAGAAACTGATAGACTTCTATCATTGGCTATCAATGATAGAAACTGATAGAAAGATATCATTGTCCATCAAATGTTTGTTATTGATAGTCTTCTATTAGTTTAATTACAAATTATCGCGCATGCATGGAATGAGTCATACAAAAATCTAGTCAAACTTCTAGCAGAGTAGGCAAAGCTTTAACAGGTACCAAAAGCACGATCTCTACCTGTAAAAAAAATAAACATTGAAAGAATGAGCTATAAAGCCCCGTGAGTGAAAACTTTTAAAACAAAACATGTATACTAAAACAAGTATGCAACACATACAATACAATCTTATAAAGTACTTTTCTAGGCAAATATTTCTAGCAAAGCAACTCATGGCTTAGAAGCAACTAATTGACTTTGCTACGTTGTGGTAGAGTATGCTCGATGTAGTAAGGCACACGTAAAACCTAGTTCTTAAAGTTACTTAAGAATTCTAAGTGTTAAGTTGTGAAGAGTTTAAGTGTACTTGTTTGTTCATTGTTAGGTGGTCAAGAGAAGTAGAAAAATGGCTAAGTGTTAAAGGCTTGAAGTTGGCTGACAAAAATGAAGAATAAGGCTTAATGTTTGATTTTGGTTAAGTGCAGAGAGGTTATTTGTAAGATGTTAAGCATTTTGGAGATGGCTTAGGTGAGAAGAGTTGTGATGGTGTAAAGAACCTCCAAAAGACAAGGCCATGTGTAGAGGTTACTAGGCGATTTGGCTTGAGACTAGGCGAGATAACCTCTTAAGGAGTGTCCTAGGAGTTTTGGGTGCTAAGCGAAGAGGTTTACTGGAAGTACCTTGACGTTTTGGCTAGGCATTTTGGAGCTAGGTGAGAAAAGCTTGCACGCGAGAAAACTTACGAACAAAGAGGTTAGTAGGTGGGGAAACTAGGCGAGTAGGGAAGCTTAGGCGGGACAAAGCTAGTGGTCAAGTACTTTAGAGGTTATTTGATGAGAATACAATGCTTTGGGTGAGGAGAACGGAAGGCTAGGCGTTTAGTAATGCTCCTAGGTGCTTTGGACAGTTGGTGTAGTGGTTTCTAGGTGGCCTTAGCATGCAAAGTCTGGTTTTAATTCAAGTAGGAGGTGACTAACTCCACTTTGCAGAAGTTTTTATAAATAGGTTCACTTCAAAAAGAAAGTTCTTCGAATTCCCACATGCATTTTATGCAACTCTTGTTGGATAGGCTTCCTTTGTGAGTCTATTTCCAAGTTTGAGGCTTCCGTATGAAAAATATTAAGGAAAGGTTGAGTTTGAAAATGAGAACACAAGAAGGTTCGTTCTTGTAGGATTTTGAGCAGTGCTGGGTTCTGAAGGTTATAGAACTCAACTCTTTGAATTAGAAGGTGAGATTTTGAGGTAAGGTAGTTGACTCAAATCTAAGAAAATTTTAAAAAGAAATTTTTGCATTTTGAGTTCAAGTTAAAAAGTTATAAGCGTTTGAAGTTGGTATTAGATTTATAGAAATTTTCAGTGTTCTGGGTAATTGCTGTGATTGGCTGAACTTCAAGGAGAAAGGGCTTGGTGTGAGTGCAAGGTAAGGAAAAAGAGGTTTTCTTGGGCTTTAATGTGGCATGCGACACAACCAAACTCATAGCCAGGCGGTAAGGGGCGGATGCCAGGCCATGCGACAAGGCCAAGCGTGCAAGGGAAGAACGTGGCAAGGCCTCCTAATGGCCTATGTGCATGCATGCATGCCTGTCGCCTAGGCCAGCCCGCAATGCCATGACACTCATTTTGGGGCAGTTTTGTAATTTTTGGAGCTTAGTTTGGAAATTTTTTATTTAGAGGATTAATTTAAGTTAAAATTCTCTAATTTCAGGATAAGAAAGTATTGGACAAATCTATAGGTTGGGAGGCTAAGCGAGTACCTGTGAGTAACCTTAATTTTTTTAAAAATATTTTCTAACTTATTAATTTTGTCTTTACAACATGCTTTCCTAAGTGAAATATTTGCTATTGAGCTTTAGAAAAATCTTATGTTTCAAGGTATGAGTTTTAGTAAATGATTTTAGTATGCAAGTGTTATTAAAAGTCAGAATCATTGTTTAGCATGTTTGTGCAAAGCTATTTTAGTACGTAAAGTTTAAGCATGATTTGAGATTTCTGAATAAGACTTTCATAAGCATGAAATTTGAATGTTTTGGTCTATACCAAGAAGAGTTCTAAGATACATATAGCAACCCTCTAGGGATATTATAGGTTTCTGTGCATAAAGGTCTTATGATGAGGGTATTCAGTAGATACCTAGCTTTTCCATCACTATGACTAGGTTTGAGATGAGGGCCTCTACAGACGCCTAGCTTTTCCATCGTCTCGTTATCTACAGAATAGCACACTACTGATGCCTAGGTTTTTCATTCTGTAAGTATCGTATCATGAGATATGGTTTCCATGCGAAGCTTCTTCATCTTGATTTATACATAGAGATATATGGTATAGCAAGAAAGAGAAAGTTTAGGTTGTATTATTTCATAAAGCTATTTGATAAATACTTGTTAAGAAATGTTCGTGTATGATGAACATTTTTAAACTTTACACCTTTTCTAAATTATGATTTAACTATTTTACTTAAGCATCTATATAAAGCAAGTTAGTTATTGAACTAGTCACTCACTGAGCTACTCAGCTCGCACTTTTCAAAATATTTTCTAACTTTTCAAGTAGAGATCGTGGAACTGGTACCTGACTCCATTTGTTGATCTGCTAGTGGTGAGTTTTAAGTTTTTAGGAGTATGTGTTATTTTGAGTTAGTCTTATGGGTAATATATAAGATTGAAGTTTTAGTTGTGGGTCGTTCGAGTCTGTTAGTTTTAATTTCGATGTTGGTTTATTGTACATATGTCTATGTCAAACTCGTGTTGTTGTATATTTTGTAAAGTGTGGGCTAAACTACAGTTCCTATGTGTTTTTAAATAGTTGAATGTATTTTATGTTTTCGTTGTGTTATCAAGTTTTAGTTAGGAGTAAGTTTAGGGTCGGTAGGTATCGATGAAGTTAATGGGGGTATCTGTTGACCAGTTGCACCGTCTCTTAAGCTGAGAGTAGGTGGCCTGGGAGAGGGTGTGACAGCATGCCTAGTACTCTTAGGGCGTGTTTGGGCCCCATATAATTACTGTGGGCTTGGGTTATAATAACCCTAACCCACGTTTGGGGCCCGTTTTAAGGAAACCCTAATTTTAGGGTTTCCAATTTTTTATTTTTGTCCTTAACTCATTGTCTACCCTTCTTAACCATTCACGATAATCGTACGGTATTCTTCATCTCAACGCGTCTTCACCCTTTCTCCACCTGTCTTTACCATTTCTCCACTCGTCTTCAACATCCCATTCACCTTTCCTCAACCCGTTTTATCCTTTCCCGATTTCCATACGAAATCATTCCCTCATCTCTTGAATCGTTATCAATCACCTTATTTTCGGTTTAATGGCTGGGAAGAATGAAGCCCTCTTTTTCCCTCAACTCATCTTCAACCTCGTTTGTTGTTGTTCTTTGGTATGTGTTTTCTTGTGTAAAAAAAAATTATGTCTTCCCCTACTATTTCTTTCTCTCCCACTCTTCGTCATTGAAAGTTTCGTTGAAGGCTTCTATCACTGCGTTGCCTCCGAAACAAATGTTTCCCTTTTAGGTTTCGTTGAACGGTTGGGTGTAGACTTTGCCTTCGAAAGTCAAACGATTGCATGTTCACCACTCATGTCAGTGAACATGCAGTTTCAACTCGGTTTTCCCCCCTTCCATTTCCCCTTGCCGCTTCAACTCCCATTTGTCGATCGGATTTCTTTTGCCACTGATTTGAACACTTGCTACACTATTTTGTGCATATGGGATGTTCGAGCAAGGTATGGTTGGAGGTAAGCGGTCGAAACTCGAGTTTATTCAAAGCATAGCCGATGATGAGGATTATTTTTTTTTTCTGATTAATTTCGTTTTCATTCAATTTCCTTCCACATATGTGCATAATTCGACATCTCGATTAAAAACCATCTTGTTTTCATTTTGAAATTGTTTGAATGAAATTGTTTTTATTCTTCTCCTCGTATTGCAATTTCTGCCATATTCTGTAATTCGTGCCTCTCATTACTGAATACTTGCGTGCTTTTTTTTTTTCGTATTACTTTTGTCTTCATTCATTTTGCTTCCATCTATTTGCATATTTGGGCATCTGTAATAGAAATTACATTGTTCTCTTTTTGTAATTCTTTCAATCAAAAGTTTTTTTCTTTCTGCCATTCATAGTATTGCAATTTTGGGCAATTTTTTTTATGGGTGTCCCTGTTATTTTTCCATTTTACTCCTTCTGCCATATGATGCTTCCATGTTTTCGGTTCTTTCGGTTCCAATTTAGTTGCAATAAATATGCCTACTGTATTTGGTTACCTATATGCAATCTGTTCTATCTATTTCCAATGAACTCCCATCCATCCATGACCTTGCAATGTATTTGTTCAATCCTGTCGTTCTGTGGTAGCTGATGCATTTGTCTATTCATAGTCTTTCTTTGCCCTCACTGTGGTAGGTTTTGACTATCCTTTACCTTTTATGTACATAATTGTTTCTTTACAGAGATTCTCTTTTTTATTTTTAATATTTTTTCCTTTTTTAGGGTCAATAAAAGCATAATTTATTGATCACCTATCCATCTATATATAACTCTTCATTTGTTGTTCTGTTGTGTGCTATTTTTCTTCTTCTCGTCCCGCTTCCTTCTCTGTTGCTTCTTATTTTGGTAGGTAAGTTACTTTTGCTTTATTTTTATTCATGTTCTAGCCATCCTTCTACATTTAGTTAAAATCCATGTTAAGAATCATGTGTGTGGCTGCAGTTGATTTTAGTTTTGTGTTTTGTTTAGGGCATAGTTAAGATCCATGTTAGGAATCATTTGTTGTCTTATTGTGTGCCGTTTTTGTGCTATTTTTCTGCTTCCCGTTCTGCTTCCTCCTCTGTTGCTTCTTATTTTGGTAGGTAAGTTACTTTTGCTTTATTTTTTTTCAAGTTCCAGCCATCCTTCTACATTTATCCAAGATCCATGTTAGGAATCATGTGTGTGGCTGCAGTTGATTTCAGTTATGTGTTTTGTTTAGGGCATAGTATGTGTCATGACTTCCTTTCTTTATGCAATGATATACCATGTTTTACACAGCCCTATGAACTTGCAAATCATACTTAACTATTTATTGCAAACTCTGATTTCATTGGTTGTTCATTATCTAAGATTGTTTGTATGCATTTCCATCCCCATACTTTGGTTGTACCTCCATTTCATGCATACTTTATATTGATGTTTCCACAACTAGATCCAGTTCGTTATATTGAACGGATTTTCCTCTGAGGCTCGATCTTTTTTAAAATAAAACGGTGCCATTTTCTTAATCCTTTGAAAAGGTTTTTCTTTTCATTTCAACATCAACATTCTTCCAAAGTGTACGATACGTAATCCCTACATTTTGTCCTTATAGGGTCTTTACTGCTTCTTGTGTTTGGCCGGAAAACTCATTTCGTTACTTTCTTTTCAGGGGAGCCGACTCCATATTTCCGCCGTGAGAGGTACAAGACATTGGTGTTTGTAATAAATATTTTGTCAGTTGTTCATCATTCTCGTTTTTTCATAATTACTTTTAGCAATATGTAGAAACTTTGAGAATTAAATCGATTTTTTTAGTACATATCTAAAGTGTAAATCAAATATCAACAAATTAAATATGACTCCACACTTTATTTATTTGTATTTGTGTGGGTGCACATTTATAAATTATTTTAATAAAAAAATAACTACAAATATATGACATACCTGCAAAAAAAAATTCTTGTGTGTTAAAGGCTTTAATAGACCCAAATAAACGTGTTACAAGTGTGACGAAAATGTCTATCTTATTGTATTGAATATGAAAATTAAAATTTTGTTGTATTTTTAAATAAATTAATTGTAATTGAAAATTATTTTATCTTATATATTTTTTAAAATTTAAAATTGTAGATAATAAATTATTGCTTAAATTAAAAAAAAAAACAAACAAACAAACAACTATAACATAACTAACATATAATAAATAATTTATACATAATTGGAGTTATGGTAATGGGGTTGGAAGAGTTATTAAATAAAATAAAACGAAAGAGAAAAAATGTTTGGCACATCCGCTCAAAAGTTTGGCAAATACCATAATCCGTGTTTGTCAATCTACTAGTACCCTCTTGTAGAGGAATGTACGAAACGTGCGTAATCGTTTTAAAATAAAACTTTTGAAATTTATTTTAAAAAGTGTTCACCACGATCATGTTTAAAATCAATCAATAAACCATGGATCAAAATATCGTTTTTTTTTTATATTTTAAGTTCACTCTATTTTTAGTTTATGTAACCTATTCGACTTTTTTTAAAACTTTTAATAGATTTTTAAATCAAAACTAAGAAATATCTGAGAGTATATTGTAGAAAAACCTATTAGACTTTTTTTTACCAAATTCACATGACTAAGTTTGAACTTTCAAAATCACATGTACTTAAAATAGAAGACTATGACTTTGAAGAACTCGTAGTTACGCATAATGCATACACTATTGAAATAGTAGATTATATCCTAAGAACATAAAAATGTTTTTTAGTTTTCCTAACGCATTAAAAAAATCTTTTCAAGGGGTTCTTCATTGACTTTTTTTTAATAATGGATTTAGAAATTCTGATTTCAGTTACGAAAAAGGTATAATATTCTAATGCAAGCACTGTATGTGTGATAGCATTGTAGTCAGAACAGTAGATCGTCAGTTTCGTTGTCTCTACCATCAAATGGACCAAGAAAACATACACACAATATTAACCGTGTTCATAGTCATCCAACTCAGTTAGTGCTGATTTTGGAGGCACTGAAGAACGACAATAAGCGCGTGACACATACACCCTATGAGACTAGGCATCAAATTAGACAACTTACCTACTTTCGTATGGTACACACCTCTAACCTCGCTTGTCGCCAAAGTACTAGAATGGACAGAAGAATTTTTGCCATTCTATGTCACTTACTAAGGACAAGTGCTGGTCTGACGTCGACAGAATGCGTCGATGTGGAGGAGATGGTCGCGATGTTTCTACATATATTGGCGCACGATGTGAAAAATAGAGTCATCCAACAAGACTTTGTGCGGTCCAGGGAGACTGTTTCTTGCCATTTCAACCTCGTGCTGTTAGCTATGATACGACTACACGATGAGTTGCTGAAGAAACCACAACCAGTAACAAACACTTGCACCGATCCACGATGGAGGTGCTTCGAGTTTGACTAGTATTCTAATCCATTCTGATAAGGTAGCCCGAGTTCATAGTACTTAGCAAAATTGTCTCGGGGCATTGGACGGGACTTACATCAAGGTGAACGTGCCCATTTTTTATCGTCCTAGGTATAGAACGCGTAAGGGCGAAGTTGCCACGAACATGCTCGGAGTTTGTGACACGAAAGGCGACTTCGTATTCGTGTTGGCTGGTTGGGAAGGATCGACAGCAGATTCCCGCATACTCCGCGATGCTATATCACGTCCCAACGGACTGCAAGTTCCAAAGGGTAAGTGGTGTTCGTACTCATACGACATCACATTTAGGGATTTACATATGGTCAAATTAAGTAATGTCGCTATCGTGACAGGGTATTACTATCTATGCGACGCGGGGTATCCTAATGTCGAAGGCTTTCTTCCTCCATACAGAGGACAAAGATACCACTTGCAAGAGTGGCGTGGATCTGGTAATGCGCCACAAAATGCGAAAGAGTACTTCAACATGAAACATTCGTCAGCACGGAATGTTATTGAGCGAGCATTTGGGTTGTTGAAGGGTCATTGGGCAATACTACTCGACAAGTCGTACTATCCCATGCAGGTTGAATGTCGTACGATTTTGGCATGTTGCCTTCTACACAATCTCATAAATCGAGAGATAGCGCATGTCGATTTTTTGGACGAACTAGACGAGGGAGACTCGATCTTCACCACGATCGGAGGTGAAGACATTCACTTCATTGAGAACTCCAATGAATGGACTCAGTGGAGGGATGAAATGGCAGCAGAGATGTTCACTGAATGGCAGTTGCGTAATCAGTAGATTCTATGTATCCATTTAGTATTATTGTATTATAATTAAGTTCTATAGGGTTTGTCGTCCTTTTATTTGAATGTATGCTTCCATTTATAAAATTAATGGATACATATGAAATAGACTACTTAAATTACCATTTTATGTCATTAATTTTGCTTTTGTACATATTTAATTGACTGATTTGTGTGCCATCATTTCAATTGTTAGTATGGCAACTTCGTCACGTTCACCGAAGCATGTGTGGACAAAGGAGGAGGAGGGAACCCTCGTAGAGTGTTTGGTGGAGTTGGTCTCAATGGATGGATGGAAGTCGGACAACGACACTTTCAGACCAGGGTATCTGGCACAGCTTCTTCGAATGATGGATGCGAAGTTACCGAGTTGCAATGTACGTGCCACTATTGTTATTGACTGTCGCATTAAGATGTTGAAGCGCTCCTACCAGGCAATTGCAGAAATGCGGGGACCTTCTTGCAGTGGGTTCGGTTGGAATGAGGATGCAAAGTGCATAGTTGCTGAGAAAGAATTGTTCGACAACTGGGTTAGGGTATGTGAAAAATATAACCGTACAATGTTATTAACTTTTACTAACATCTGACAGTAGTCTCATCTATGCAATTTTTGTTCATGTATGCAGACTCATCATGCTGCCAAAGGGCTCCTTAATAGGCCATTCCCATTTTACTACGAATTGTCCTACGTCTTTGGAAAAGATAGGGCAACGGGAGTGCGTGCGGAGTCCTTTGCCGATGTCGAGTCCAACCTTCCACCCGGATTTAAGGATTTTGCACACGTGGATCTTAACGATATGGAAATTCCTTCCATGCCCCGCCATGGGTTTAACATGTCTCCTGACGACATCCCACGATCTAGTCGAGCAAGCGATTCTAGGACATGTTTGAGCGGCTCAAAGCCAAAAAGGAGAGGGCTGAATTTGGAAACAGTTGATGTAATTTAGGATGCCATGGCCTGCCAGATCGACTAGCTGAGGCTCATTGCAAAGTGGCCGCATTTGGCACTCGAGGATGAAAGCACTACCCGTAGGGCTGTCGTTCGAGCATTGCGTGCCATACCTGAGCTAAGTAGGTTGGACAGGGCGCAATGTAATCGAGTACTGATGAACAATTTAGCTGACATGAATGGTTTCCTCGAATTGGCAGACGACGAGAAGCTTGACTACTGCACGATTCTACGAGACGCTACCTGATTGTTTCGTTTACCTTCCACGGACTATTGTTAATGTTTTTTTATGACTTTACCTGTTAACTGTTGTTGAATTATGTTTGTAATGACTTTAAACTTTCACGTTTTTAATTTCGATTATTCATGTTTATGTAATGCAGTTATGGAATAGTTTAATTTCAATATATATATATGTATTTGCAATCATGTTTCCGCTATTACGTGGTGAGTCACAAAAAATTAATGAAATTATGAATATAATCAAACGTAACAAATAATCGCCAACTAGTTCATATGGGCGTTACCAATGCAAGAATTAGGTCAATTGCTTCACGCAACATCAGACGATTTGGCAAACAAAAAAATTATTCACTTTGTCTATTTGATTTTAAATATGAATTTCATAAAAAAATTAATTACAAAAAATAGATACATCACATCACTACCAACATAACCCTTCCCCCAAACACATCTTATCATAAACCTATCATAACCCTACCCATATAACACTTCCCCCAAACACATCTTATCATAACACTATCAAAACACTACCTAAATAACTCTTCTCCCAAACACATCTTATCATAACACTACCTAAATAACTCTTCCCCCAAACACATTTTATCATAACACTACCCACATAACCTTTCCCCCAACAACATATTATTATAGCACTATCATAATCCTACTCACATAACTCTTCCCCCAAACACCTCTTATCATAAAACTAGTTTTATCATAACACTAGTTTTATAATAACCCTAACCCCCCATAACCCAACCCTTCCCCCAAACACACCCTTATTGTCTTCCTTTCTAACTTTACTCTACGATGTAGTAGGACACGTCCAGTACTCCCATCGTCTTTGTTGTAGTGGGGCACGCTCAACACTCACAACTGCATCGTTGTCATAGAGTATACTCAACATCGACAACTGGATAATCTTCTCTATGCCATAATATCATTATAATCGTAGTCTCAATCTCATTCATGTATCTAATATCACTCTTAGAAATATCAGAACATTTAATCATGCTTTGCTCTTAAGATTTACTAGCTTAAGTTTCAACTTAGCTTAACTCGACTTAGCTACTAGAGCTCTTTAACTTGATGTCACTCTTGCATCATGCCTTGCCTAAACTTTATGATAGGAAACTGGTACGTACTGTAGAAATTGTCTACTTTGACTAAGATGAATACTTGTGTGTTGTTGATCTTTTGAAGGAAGTTATAAAGTATAAAGGCTTTCAGGTACAATATAATAATCCAAATTTTTATGTTTTTTTGCTTTGTCAAAGATATTGCTATAGCTTTTGAGTTATCACGCTCATGCAAGTTTAGAGTGATTTACATTAGATGGATAAAGTTAGTAATCTAATTTGCTTAATCTTTTATTTTGTAGATTACACCTAGTGATTTAGAAGCTATAATGATCACACATCCTGAAGTTCTTGATACTGCAGTAGTAGCGTAAGTATTATTCTAATCACCACACACAATTTTAAGATATATAGTAAATATCTTCTAGTAAGTTATTGTGTCATTTCAGTTAAAATTAATACACTTTAAAATTTAGAGCGACATTAAATTATTCTAAAAGTGTCTACATATTTAACTTTTAAGTGTAAATATAAAAACATCCCCTTTTTTGTATAGTGAAATTGGTTCTCTTTGTTCTTTGGCTATGAGTATTATCTGAAGGATGTTTTGTGTAGCTCAATTGGTTCTTTTTGTTCTTATAATGGGTCACTGAAACTCACATTTGCAACACTTATAGACTATACTTATGCTTATGTAGTTGGTGTTTTTATTTCAATGAATTCATGAAGTTAGCAATGTGAAGGTAGGATTATGTTTCTTTTATCACATAGCCCTAGCCTAGTCGCCTACTTAAGTCACATACTTAGAGCCTAAGATGACATATTCAAGAAATAATTTGGTAATTCAATTAAAAAATAACAAGCATGAGTTGTATCCATAATGTTACCAAAATAATGTACCTGATCTTATCCCTATACTATAGACCCTTTAAGTTGTATCTCGAACGTTGATCCTTGTATGTCTCTACATACAGTTTAAGACTCATCAAACAATATTAGGATGTTAGTTTATTGGACTTAGGTTATTAAGACAAAACTAATAATCAATAACAGTTTATTGAAATTACAAAAACAACACTTTATTAATGACGGTCAACAGATTACCTTTACTATGTATGAGTTTTAAGACATAAAATCCAACACTAATTACATGCTTTTTTTTTCATGTAATTAGGTTATTTAAAGGTAACATTTCAAATGTTTCAAAAATTTTGTTAATTTTGTAATTTTAACTTACAAAATAAAACCAAAAACAATTTTCTCTCTCAACTCTCAACCTTAAATCTTACCTCCAAATTTCATCTCTCTCTCAATTCCTTCACTTATAGGATCCCACAACTTGGTTCATAGTACAAAGAATAGTTGGCAAGGACTAGTAGTGGTCCCGAATTTGTGTTTGTGAGAAGATTATGAAAATCGAAAAACTTCAAAGGTATGAGTTTTCCTCAACTCTAATTTCATTTAATTAGTGTAATGTTGCATGTTAAATTCTAAATATTTTAGATGCAATTAGGATAAAATTGATTTGTAATTCTGCTGCGCATGTCTCATTTTACTATCATGCGGTATCTGTGAGTGGCATAAATCTCAATCTCAAATGTTGAGCTTAACCTTTTAGGAAATGAAATTTCCTTACAGAGCTTCAAGTCTCGTCTGCTGCTTACATTTGCTGCATGTCAGCTATGTATTTCTTTTCATTCTCTAGTAACTAACTCTTTCTAATTCCCATGGAGCAAACTACTTTGATACCAAACTGTCACACTCCCCTCTCGGACCACCTAGTCTTAACTGAGAGATAGTAGAGTTTTTTGCCTCAATGATACTTGTTGACCCTAATTCTTTAACCCTTACTTAAACTTAGCGGAAGCATAAAACTCATTGTTATCGTATTTATTACATGTATTTGTTTTCCGTAACGATAACTCTGAAATTATTTTTTTTTCCATAAAAAAATTCCAAGCATTTATAAACAATCCAGGAGTAAATGAAACCTTATTTGAAATATTTTGAAGTGTTTTTCTTTTATTAAAGCTTGATTTCACTTTACTTCAATTGATGCAATAATCAATTCTTTTTGTTGTAATCTTCAACTCATGAATAAGATGGCTTATTTCATATCAAAAGCAATGCAATTTATGTTATTAGCAAATACAAATATCAATGAGATCATGGTTTTCTCTCAAACCAATGGTAACTTTGAGAAAATATGAAAGGTCAAAGACCTACCTTTTCATCTTCCATCGAAAGATATATATTTAGAGGAACTCAAAACCGTCAAAGACAATTATAGAACACCAACATATGTGTTTGTATATATTAATACAGTATGAAAATTACATAAAAGAATTGATGAATTCAATCCTTGAACAATAATTACAAACAGATTAATGAACTTGTAGAAATCAAGAACAATAAAAAAAGGAAACCTACCTCTCGGTCTCTTCTTTCTTTCAAGAAAGTTTGTAGACTTCTTCACTCAAAATGAACTCCCCCCCCTCCACTTTCCATGTGCCCTCTTATAACAAACATACTTCTAACTAACTCTGGCCCCATTGTGGTCCCCTTTGTCAATGCCTAAGTTTTTCTTCACATATGCTTCCCCTTTCCTACCCCTTCTACTATATTGTAGAATATTATGAGCTCTATCATTACACTCTTCCTCCAATTTCACCTTGTCTTCAAGGTGAAAGGCCAGAAACTGATGTTGGAAATCAGCACAAACTTCTCATGTAGCGTCATGCAGTGGCAAGCCCCTCCAACTGATCAATGCTTCCTATTGCCATACTGCATTCTTTCTATAGACAAATACTTCTTTCGGATTTGCCTGCATTCATGATTTGCTGAAATATAGGGGGCTATCAGATGTACCTTAGTATGGTCTTGTAACATTCGCTTGAGTTGAGAGACATGGAACGCTGGGTGAATGACTACTTCAGCTGGTAATTCCCTCATCTACTTCATAGAGTTCTGTAATTGTAATTCCTCCATCTGATGCTCTACATTCAATTAAATATCGTTGGTCTGAATCTAACCAAGACTTCATCATCCTTTTCAAACTGACTCTAGCCTTTGTTAAGCTTGGGTCCCTCCTTATTACTATTTTGTTCTTCCCACTATAGAATTTCATGGTGAGATTTCTTCAGTTCATTTCAGTTATTCTCAATGAATATAGCTATTGCATTCCTAGGATGACATCCTCTCTTCCAAGCTCTAGTGGCAAAAAACTTTCTACTACATTCCATTCATTCAATAACAGTTATACTGCTTCACAGACCCCTTTCTCTTTCATCGCAGTCCCTGTCCTCAATATAACTCCATAGTTAGACATTCCTTCGTTGGTATTTGCAAAGTCAAAACAACCTTCTCGAATATGAAATTGTGGGTAGCCCCACAATCGATTCGATTATTAGGCAGTAGAATAGGATCATGAGATAAAAGGTGCAATCCTACCCTACATAGTTATATCGCAAAATGTAATCGTTATCGTAAAAGATTTTCTCTCATTCGCCCAAGTGCAAGGAAAGAGGGTCGAACATAAGGAGCTTAAGTTCCTATTTTACCTTATCATGCTACCAAAATTATGCGGAATATTTCAACTATCTAAGCGCTCTAGAATGCACTTGAAGGTTCGAAGCAATATAAAGCATACTTCAACTCGAAATTAAGGCGAGATGCATCTCGGCACTCTACCATACTTGCTCTCCTTTCGGGATTCAAATACATAGAGTTGACTTATGATTATCATGATGTAAGTATTTTAAGTTGCTTTTACTTGATTAAGACCGACAATCTGTTAGTGCTTTTGCCACACACTTTGTCATTTCTGCAATGTATGTAAAGGATGAACTTGACCAATCAAAATACATTACTACACTATTTTTGCCAAACGCTCAGTTAAATGTGTGTTTTCATTTGTCAGATGATCACGAACAAAGACATTGTTCCTCGTTTGAATATATAACATCTTTGACACTCATGTTTAACTCAGCAAAACTTAAAATAAAAACATCATGACCTTCAACGACTTCAAAAATACATTTTATTAGCACAAGCTAGTTAAACATAGTAGAGGAGAATAGAAAATATAAAATATAATATATTGAAAACAATAATTGTAGGCCTTTCGGCCATCCAATGGATACTACAATACAATACAATATAAAAAGAAAGTGAAAAAGAACAAAAAGGGAAACACCTTAGAGTATGATTTCTCATCCTCTTTGGCTCTGATTTGTGCCTAATATTGAAGGGGAAGTGAAGGATATGAACTCTCTTCTTCTCTTTAATCCAGACTTTCACCTAGAAACCTTAGAGACAGAGAAATGAAGATGCATGAGCTTGCTCTCTGGCTAGAAATTACACGTTGAGCTTTGAAGTAAAAGGCTCTATTTATAGGCAAAAGTTGATGTTGACAAGATGTCATGCATCATATAATGCTCTGAAAAGCTGCAGTGGCGCTTCACAATTGTCTTTTCGTCCTTTTTTAATTTTCGCACCAATAAAATTTTTGTCTGCTAGTGCAGTTGAATGCCTTGGTTGGACGCTTCTTTTCGTCTATTCCTTGAATCGTCGAGCTTCACTTCTCTTGCCTAGAAATGCTACGATTTAGTCACTGAAACGCGGTAAAATAGGGATAAAACTTTTTCACGCTATGTTATTTACAAGTTAGCTAAATCGCTCACATTTTTCTTCGTTTTCTTTTATTCGTAAATGTTTAGACCTCATTATTTTACATAAAAGCCTACAATAACTTGTATTTCTACAAGTTATCAGTAATTGCGGCAATGGTGCTATTAATTTATCAAAGAGGTTGCAATAGTCTTCCACAATTATTTCCTGTTTGATTGCTAAGAATAGTCCATAGATAGATCCTCCCCTCATTGATCGGAAACGAACTAACAGCCTCTGCTTCAAAACCAACCACTTCTTTAATGCATCATATTTCATCTGCGATCGATACCAATCTAATGTGGCTACATCGAAACTAATGACTGGAATGATCAATTTCTCAAAATTAGTCCGTTTGTGTACTTGGAAATATCAATTAGCCCAAAATAACCACGAAACGGGATCCTTGCCGCTAAACACTGGCATCTCTACTTTCTTGAACTTGTTTCGATCCCTCACATTCTCTTTAATTTCTATTTTCTTCGTTCGCCTTTCGTTCTCGGTTTCTTTCATCGGCGTACTTCCTCCTTCGATTGTGCTCTCCATCATCGACATTTGACTCGTTGATGCTGTGATTCCTCCACTCATTGCCAATTTTTCCTTCGCCATGCTTTCAACGCACTTTAACGATAATTGTTGTTGTTTCTCTGCTTGAACCTCTAACCTCTAACCGCTCAATGAGAACATCAGTTTTACTTCAATTGCCAAAAGTTTGTGTAATTCCACACGAATTCCTGAAATTTCCTAATCGAACATCTCCAGCTTTTCTTCCATGTGTTTTTGCACCATTTTCCTTCGATTTCCTAAAAAATGAGTGCTCGAATACCAAATTGGTAGAATACCAACAGATGTGTTCGTATATATTGATATAGTATGAAAATTATAGAAAGAAATTGATAAACTCAATCCTTGAACAACGATTACAAATAGATTAATGAACTTATAGAAATCAAAAACAATAAAAAAGGAAACCTGCCTCTCTGCCTATAAAGAAAGTTTGCAGACTTCTTCACTTCAAATGAACCCCCTTTCTCCGTTTTCCATTTGCTCTCTTATAACAAATATATTTCTAACTCGTCTCCTTTCCACACGTGCTTCCCCTTTCTTACCCCTTCTACTACATTGTAGAATATTAGGAGGTCTATCTGACAATGTTCAAAGGAACTTTAAAAACTTCCATTGAAAGATAGATGTTTAGAGGAACTCAAAATCGTCAAAGACAATGCTCAAAGGAACTTTAAAAATGGAAGATGATGTTGATAGTAACTCTAAATAGTTGAAATTCCTCAAGTCTTGAGTCTTAAAGGGAAATTGTTCTTCAAAGAAACCTTAATGTATGGTTTTCGTATAGATGATGACCTTTTTAAAGGACCATGTGTATAATTTAGCTCGAGTTTAAAATAGAATGATACTTGATCTTTATTAGCACATAATTTGTTACTGCTAAATTATGATTTAACCAAATCTTTGATCATTTTTATTTATTACTACATTTTTTTTTAGTTCAACCAGGGTGTAAAGTTATGATTTAACTAAAAGTCTTAATATTCATGTGCATTTATGAACATTTTTTAAATACATATATCTACAAATATTTTAGAAAACAAAGCTACTCATTCACTTTTTTTTTTCTTTTTTGTAGTTACCATACACAACATCATGATACCTTCTATCCATAACTCTAAGATACTCATCTCTAATACATTAATAAATGGAAATCCTCATTTTCAACAAAATCAGTAGTAGAAAAGCTACCGGGCCATGATCATTATCTGTTTTTAGATTTCACTGGAACGCCTTTGTACATATCAACACGCTCCTTTAATGCATCTCGTCTTGGCCGAGCAAGCTTGTTGTTCGGATCGAAAAGAAGAACTTCTTCAAAAGCTTTCAAAGCTGACTTGTATTCTTTCTTTTTCTCATATGCATCTCCAAGATTGTTCCAAGCTGTAACATATCCAGGTTGAAGCGTCACAGCAGTTTCGAACTGGGCAATTCCCTTGTCAAGCTTATCATCTCGCACGTAACTAACACCAAGCGCATTGTACACCTGCAAACATCGAATAAAGATAAGATCATTAAATATCAACCCTTGATCTACTCATGTCAACTAATGCTTGGCTCCCATTTGTCTTCATGGAATTTTGCTCAATGAATTGCGATAGAGAACACAGAATTCAGTTCGTTAGTGGAAAAGATTACTAGTTTCCAAGTAGAACACACCTGAAAATATGGAACATGATGAACAGAACAACGAATTTTGGAATCCTAGACACGAGGAATTGTTTTCTTGATTCATTTACATGTTAATCACTCATCCAGTTTGGATTAAAACCAAAGATGAGAATCAAATTTTATACTATATGATAGGATGCTCCTGATATTCATATTATAAGATTCAGAAATCAGTGAGCTAGAGATATTCATACTATAAGATTCAGAAGTCAGTGAGCTAGACAGTTTCAAACCTGCGCAAGATCTTGATCATCCCCGTCCCACTTATCGATTGCCTGAAGCAAATACTTAGTGGCCGCAGGATAAAACTTCCTCCTCAGCATAACTGCACCAAGTTCAAAATATTCCATAGCACTGGCATCACCACTTCTCACTTGTTCCTGTCCAAATAATACGGAGGGAAATTGCGTTAGCAAAGCTAGACAATCGATGTCCTCCAATCACCTACTTCAAGGGGGATTTCAAATTCAGATTTTTAAGAGCTCAGTATAAGTTCATGGGGCTTTCAGAGACTAGTATATCCAAATTTGAACTAACAGTTTACCCATCAAATTACATTATCTGTAAATGTGGACTCTTACTTGCAGTTCTTTAGCAGAAAGATCGAGTTCTCTACGAACAAGAACTTGACGTATGACAAAGAAGGTACCAACCCCAAGAAGACCTAATAGTAATAATAGATAAGATAGCTGTATTCCTAGTTCAAATAACTCTCCAATCTCGTAAACTGTATTCGTTTTCATGTCTTCCCCAGCCAATGCTGCTTCAGCAGAAACTAGCCATAAAGATTGCCCTGATGAGAAAGCAGATACAAATAATGCTAGGCCTTTTTGTGGTTGACAATCTGCAAAAATGAAAATTTTCCTTCAAACATTCACCACAAAAGATATTATACTAATAACTTAAGAGCTAATTATTTTATATATGTATTTAAAATTCTTTCAATTGAATTACAACGGATGTTCACAAGCAGAAGGAAATTCAAATTCATAAATTCTGGATAGTTTCAGGGAAGACAAAGTGCAATGTGGATGGCAAGCGGAAGGTTAAAAACTGTGGATGTGATAACTCAAATTGAGTTGTTTTTGTTGATTACATGATTGAGGTCAACATTTAGGACTGCCATTAGGATAGAGGTAAGAAATATTATAAAAGTGTTAAAAGTATATTAGTCATTATTCCAAGTAGGGAAGATGAGACATAGGCTTAGTTGGTTTGGGTTCGAAATACTTTGAGAGTTGTGATATTGCTTTACCGTTTATCTTTCACTTAAATTTCAGCCCTTCGTTCTTATTACTGAGTTACCCAATTAAATGAGGTATGTGTTGAATCTAGTTTGACATATCTTGCACTATATATATGAGTATTGTTTAAATGATCTATGAATCAAGTCTAATTTAAAGAAGTATTGATTAAATTGTGAATCAACATGTCCATTTTGGACTTCAATCATAACCTACAGATCACTTGAAAGATATGAGCCACAAAATTAATGGAAATAATTGTGAATCAACATGTCTATCTTGAACTTCAATCATAACCTACAGATCACTTGAAAGATATGAGCCACAAACTTAATGGAAATAATTTGCTTATAAAGAATGTTGAATCAGAGAACAAAATACTCTGAAACATTGCCGATGATTGAGATTCCATTGCCAATTCCCTTTGAAACATCTGCCTTCATCCAGTGTAGGAAAAAAAGAAGTTAATAACGAGACAATTTGAAGAATTTTCAATTCAATGGACGAATATATGTCACCTTATGGAACATATAAGTTTAAGTACATATAGAAAATGGAAAAATTGTGTACACAAATACTTAAACATAGCCCATTTTGTATAGTAACAAAGTTAGCAAATTACAGTTAGCATTCCAGTATTTATTAAGGATTTCAAAAGTGAGGAATATGACAGGATGTTACCAAGTTCTGAAGGGTGGATAAAAGTGCTAGTTTCATCAAAACGCATGGGGAAGGAGAAAGTTCTTCGATTCAATGAAGATGAATGTGGGAGACTCTTACAGGGGGCATAGAAGACATAAGATTAAGAAGATTGTTTGGAAGCTTGTATTCAAGTAGAAAAGAATCTCTGTAAATTCCTTCCTCGTGAAATTGTGATTAAGGCAGCAGAAGGAAATGAAGCAATGCAAGGTGGCAGCAAGTGTTCAAGAACATTTACCGTCTAGAAAAGGGTGGAAGGTTCATGGCATGTAAAAGAAGGAAACTTCAATATTATATGATAAAATCAAAGGACCCCATCCATTGAAAACCAAGAGAATGGGGTGGGTTTCAAAGTATTTCAGCAGGATGACGGCTACGAATAATTTGGATAAGGATACTAAAAGGATTAGTAATACTGATATTGTAGAGGAAATGCAAAGAGATATGTCTTTTATTTATTTATTTTTTCTTTTTGCCCAAAGAGGTGTCTAATAAAGGTGAATTATACAGGGTCGAGGGAGAAAAAAATGTCAAATCTCTAGGGAGTGAACGGCTATTTGGAGGAGAAACCCCAGTAGATAAGGCGTTAATGTCGAAAGTGTAGGCCTGAAGGGCCTAGAGAACTTCAATGAAAGAAAAAAGGAATAACTAGTAGGAAAGAAAGCGTTGGACCATGTTTGTGTTGAAATAGGAACGGGGTCCAAACGAGAAAAGGCATTGTCTAATTAAGGGGTATATTTTTTCAAATAATGAAGGCAAATAATGTGGAGGTAAGTATAAGTGGTCGTGAGAAAACTATTTGAGGACCCAAGTTGGCTTTAACGGAGAAGAAGGCAGGTTTTGGAGAAGTGCTTAGTGAAGGGACGTGGATTGTCTTCAAACCCATCTTGAAAGAAAGAAAGAAAGAAAGAGAAGTTAGGTTATGATGAAAAGTGAGATGAAGTTTGTCCATATGTTGAGATTTGAGTGAGACATTAATAGCACTGAAAGAATAGAAGAGAAGATCTTATTTGTTGTGGAGAGGAGCAAGAAAGTTTTGAATGAGAAAATTTTTCTAGAGCTGCGATGCAAGAGAAGGAAAAATATTGGCTAGCGGAAAAACGTTTGCTAGTGGGCAAGTTATCCTAGATTAACGAAGGGTTAAAAATACAGGAGTTTAAAAAATATTTGGCTATTAACTGTGAGAGGTTAGAGTAATAATAAGTAAATGATATTTTTAAGGTTTAATTACCAGTTTAGTCTCTAAACTTCAGTTGTGTTGAATAGATCGTTATATTTTAAAAAATGTCTGGTAGATACTTAAGGTTTTAGTTTTGTACTGAATATGTTTAACCTTTAAAAGTATCTAATAAGTAGATAACCTGACCTGTTAGACATTGTTTAAAATTCCATGACTTAACATAAGATTGAAAGGCAAGGGTCTTTATTGAACAAAAAATTCAATTTCGTGCCTAGCAAGTCTAAACTTTCAAAAATGTTAAAATGATTTCAAATATAGTAGACATAAAATTGAAAATTTAGGGATCTACTAGATAATTTTCAAATTTAGGGATCTATTAGACACAAAATTAAAAGTATAAGGATCTAGTAGACACAAAATTAGTAGTTTAAATTGTTGTGTAATAACCCAACCATCATCTAGAAAATCATGAAAACCCAATGCCCCAGGAGTCTATAGGCAAGAGTCAAAAAGTCAGATAAATTTTCCACCTGAAGAACTACAGAACCCTTAAAAAAAGCTTATTCAAATATGATAGCTGGTTGGTTGTTCTAAAATAATCGATAATTCTAGTGACAAGAAATACCTTAACAAACATAGTTTCATAAGTTACAGAAATATGAACTCAATAAGTCAATGCTTTTTGAACAAATGCATACCTGAAGTTTAGAAAACCTCCTAACATTAAGTCTACATCCCTTTCTAACAGTCTGCAAAATTGGTACGTCAAAATGATGCACAATTTCCTACATAGAAACAACATCATTCAAAGCCATTAAAATGGTGAAAGTGTCCATTAGAGAACAGTCTTGAAGAAACAGAAAGGATATTACTTGGAATCTGATATTATGATAAAAACAAGTTCAACAAAGAAACAAATAATGAAATAACTGCCTGAAACGAAACAGATGAAGTGTTGAACAAACAATTAAATACCAAACCTGTCCGGACAAAATGATTTCAGAAATTGGACGTTTAAAAAATGCACACTTAACTTAACGGATTGTGTAGCATCAGAACAATGTTCACTAAAAATATGAACATGTCAAGACCAAAAGAGAAGTTTTATACTTAAATGAACACAAACAAACACAGTCATGTTCAAGACCCAACAAATTCTTAAAAGTTCCAACCGTGTGTAAGGTGAGATTTTTAGAACCGTGAATTTTATTTTTGACCAATTAAAAACACTTCTCAAGATTTATAATTTTATACAATCAGAAGTAACTTTGAAAATCCTAAAAAACAACTTCCAAGCACCTTTAGTGGAAATAGTTTAAAGAAAACGCTTCCATACAAAGTGCTTTTCACAAAATCAAAACTCTGAAACAGTCATTTCAAACCCCCTCAAAGATTGATGATCTTTACCAACTTATAGAGAACCAGCAGATTTCATTTCATGCTTCAACAAATTGGGAGTCCAGGGTAGAAATCTACAAAGGGCTGGTCTCAACTCTCAAGAACAACTTATGATTGAAATCCAAGAATAAAACGTAATTCCCCAGCTGACGTACTATCCAAAATACGAGAGTTCAAAAATAGAATCCGAATTTCCAGCACCACCTTCCTCAATTTCTCAAATTTCAACCAGATTTCAACAAGTGAAGCTCACAACCACATACTTTGAATTCTAAAGTAAACAGAACCATCCATGAGAAAAATATAGTAACGCATAATAAGAAAACATGAAATCTCACCTGAAGAAGGAGATTGTGAGGCTTGAGCTGGAGAGACCCAAATGGAAGGAAGGGGTGAGAAGGAGAAAAAGGTGGTGAACGATGAAGAGACAAACTCGTCTGTAAAGCCATTTTGAGGGATTTTAGGGACTCAATTCAATAATCTGGGTGGTTCTCAAAATTGAAGACAGGATGCTCCTCCAGACTCCAATTTTGTTGGGTGTGGTTTTGAAAGAGAGAGCAGGTACTACACTGACCAGAAGATAATGGTAAAAATCAAATACATAGAAGGAAATACGAAAGGCTGATTTTTCCCCTTTTTAGCCGTTTATTTTATCTGATAAAATCTGGGCCGTTCATACATCATCCGCATAGGAAAAGACAATGAAAAATAAATATCACATTTTGAATGTAAAAACATTAAGTTATCATTTTCCTTTTTTAAAAAAATGATGCCTCAACTTTACACTTGGTCTAAAATGCCATCCAAGTTTCAAAATTTTCAAAAATACTCATAAATTTTTATAAAAAAAAGTGGCTGTGGCATACACATGCCGGTGTTCAAGTTTTTCTTTGCCTACAAACAAGCTCTTTTATTGTTGTTGCTTGTGAACACTTGACTTGGTCAAAATTTGACATCAACAGTTGGCGCCTGGAAAAAGATTTTTGGTGGGATTGTTAAATCAAAGGATACAAAAAAAATGATTCAATTTCACAAGTGAATTAGTGATACCCAGAAAGAATATCATGCAATAGCAATAGAAAAAATGCAATTCAAATAATCTAATTGAGTAAAAAAAAATTTCCACAACCTCAAAACTCTTCAAATAATATACCCAACTTACTACGAAAAAAATAGAGTAAAAAGGAATCGAATTCCAAGAGATTTCGTTAATAGGCTATACAAATCAAGAAGTTAAAAAATGTTAGAAAAAACTCAAGAATCAAGTAATGGTATGATATGGGGCCTAGGAGGATTTTGGTGACAAACAAGAAAAGTAAACAAAGCAATAAAATGTTTTCAAGATTTAGACTAGCACAACTTAAAGATATTGGTTCTCTCATATAGTAAAAGATGGGAATTGGATGTTTTAGCAAAGATTCTTATCATTAAACAAAAAGAAACATAGCAATTTTGATCAATCCTCAACCAATTGGTATCCTAGATTAATGAACTAAGACATGCATCAAAATTCATCCTAATCATAACGAACAAGTTTTCATCTTAGTAGTTTCTACATGCTGGATTAAAGTTGCATGAAGATCAAGAAAATCAAGTTGAGACTTCCTAAAGCGGGAATGTCTTAATCTAAAGGAAGATTGTTTTGGGAAATCTCAAATTGACAAATAAATCCTATTTAATAGGATACTTTCATGCTAAAAAATCAATCTAAAATTATCAAACAATCATATTTTAACTTTGTGCTTAGAGCATCTAAAATTAAGGTTATATTCATGTAATAACCCAACTTTACTAGAAGGTTGAGGTCATTACTATTTAAATAAGTATAG
>CM046883.1:13941449-14011557 GCA_025688845.1 Cucumis hystrix
CAATAAATTCAAAACCAATTTTAACAATAGAACTCCAATTTCCATAAATTAACCACTTATCCTTCCAAAATACTTAATCTCCACAATTTAAACAATTTCACAAATAACACCCAAAACTAAGCAAAATAAAATGATAATAAAAATAACCTAATAGTTTTGGGATGTTACAATTCATGCTTTCTTGGGTAGCTAATTCAATCAAGCAATAATTCTTTATTAATCAATTTAGCCATACTTTCCTAAAAAATTCTACTAAAAACAACAAATTTTGAAGAAGATTATCTTTAGTTCTTTATGATCATTAAAGTAGCCTCAAAGATTGGAAGAAAGAATATAGTCATTTCTAGAAGAATCCTGAGAGAAATTTATTGAATTTTAAGAGAGTTTGATTTGCAAGAAATTTGAATGCAAATTGAAAAATGAAGTGCTTAATTGAGTTTACAAAGTGATTTTTAGCTTAAATAAGTCCTTAGGTCCGTTTGGGGTCAAAAACACGCGAAAAAATGAGCATTTAACGCACTTTTGAGCATTTGACGTGCTTTTGAAATTTAGAGAGCAGCGATGTTAGTTTTCTGTATATTTACAAAGCTGCCACTAATCTTGTTTTTGTCTGTTTTCGTTTGTTTTAGCTCTAATTTAAGCAATTTTCATTGCGTTGGACTCGTTGTGTTATCTGGATTATTATTTCCTACAAATTTTTGAATTTAATGAATAAGTGGTGTGATATGGGGAGAGTTAAACTATAAAATTATGTCAAATATAGTTTTAACAACGTCGTCTATGTAGAAGAATACTCAATGGCAAGTTTGTGAGACCTTTGAAATATGAGTAGGAAGGTAACAAACATGAATCTCAGTGATGAAGAATGAGATCAAGAGTGCCATCATCGACGAATCCGAAAAGAAGAGGTTCTTTGACCTCAACTAAAGAACCGACCTTCGGAAGATAGATATGTAGAACTAGAAGCCAAAGTAGATGGAACATGAGAATATGTGGCATGCTCGCTTAATGTAATTGACCAACAAGAAAGTAAACACAATAAAGGGAAAGAAATTGAACTTATACGAGACCCAGCAAAAGGTAAGACACATTTAGTAGAAGGCATGGGGGAATCACACTATTATCAGTCAAGAGCAGAAAAATCAAAGGACTAATCCAAAGGACTAATGGCGGAGGAAGAAATTTATCCCTAAAATCGAAAGCATTGAGATAAAATCAAAATTGTCATATCAGAAAAACATGCAAGAAATAAAGTAAGACCAAAAGTGTGAAGCCCACGTTTTGGAGTAAAGGAGTTGTAAAGAAAGGAAGTTATAAAAATAACTAAGTATTAGGCATTTTAAGGAGGAGTGTACATTCTGGATAGGCATCACGAGAAAGGGAAATATATGTTTTGAGCTAAGCAATGATTAGCCATGTGAAAAAAAAAAGTTGAAAAGAGAAGGCAACAACGAAGACTTAACCAACTATCGAGTGACGAACTAAGGAGGAATTGGTTAAGTGTTAAACTTGAATGGTTAGTTAGCTAAACATGTGTTAAGCTTAAGTTAAGCATGGATTAAGAAGGATACTAAACTACCACATGTAAAGCACTAAGTAAGAGCTGACAAGCTAAGACGAGTTTAAGGATGACTAATCCAGTTTGAGATTAGTATAAATAGCTTATGAGTTCAAAAGGAAAGCTACAAATAAATTTTGAAAAGTGTTTAATCTTTGCCAAGAGAACCCTGACGACAAGAGGAGTAAGTTAGGAGTTAAGAAGGGGGGTTAGGAGGAAACGTATTTGTGAGTAAGCCTTTCAAAGAAAAGAGAAAAGTTTTTAAAGTTTTTCTTTCAAAGTTATTTTATGTTATGTATAGTGTAATGCATGTTATGGTCTTGTTTATGATTTATATGACAAGCATGGTTGTTCGGAAGTATATTTAAGTTAAAGTATGTGTCTTTATGATGATTGTATGCTAGTAAACCATTAACTTTCTTCCTATCAAGAGCTAGTTGTTATGTGCACATAAGAGTAATGGCAACCATGCGTTAAGTGGTCTACATGGTGAGAAGATGGTTAGATGTGTGAGAGGTTTGCATTCGAGCTGATCGCTTGGGCAATTGGAATTGAACGAAGTTCCACAAAGATACTGGTGGTGAAATGAGAATTATCACAATAATTTTTGCGTTGAGGAGGTTTAATGTCCAGGCGAAAGGAATAAGTAGAGGCTAATGTGGTGTTTCATATTCTCAACACGTGTTAAGGTGATGAGGAGTTGATCTTGTTAAAATGACTTTATACACGTACTTGTATTTCTCAAAAGGTTTTCCTAAATGTCATTCACTAAGCATTAGACTTACATTTTAAGTTTTCCTTCCTCAGGTAAGCAAAGAAAAAAGGCCGTTAAGAGAAGACGGGATGTTGCGTCAGACGTTAAGAGTTGTCGCTAAGACATTAGAATTTAGGAGTTTAGTTTCAGTTTTTGTTAAAATATTGCCTTGTATTTGTATCAAGTTGGTTTAAGAGGAAATAAGATGTTAAGTATTTCCAAGTTTTGGAAGTGTTGCATTTTCTTATCGTCAAGCTTGATTCTTTTAACTTTAAGGGCCATTTGGGGGAAGGGTTGGGTTATGAAAGGGTTAGTGTTATGATAAAACTAGTGTTATGATAAAATGTGTTTGGGGGAAGAGTTATGTAGGTAATGTTATGAAACTTTTTTTAAAAAATTTATATTCTAAATCCAGTACACAAATTTCGTGTATTTAATTTACCATATCGTCATAATTTTCGTAAAATAATTAGCCTTAATTTATTTAAGTACGACGTTCATTTTCAACATTTTTAAGTGTAGGCTAAGTTTCAATAAATTGATTTTTGTGAATGTGCATGATACGCAACTCATAAACATGTAAATAAGTGCAAATAACAATTGAAAATACAAAGTACCAGAAACGTAAAATAACAATCAAGGCTTTTACCAACTCTAGTTTGCTAGTGGAAAATTACCATGAATCTAGTTTTAGGTTTCTCTTCAGTTTATTTTAGTCTACTTTTAAAATATTAACTTTATTTTTTATTATTTGTAACCGTGATTTATATATTTTCAAAATATTTATTTTAGCCAGTATGCAATAATTATTGGGTAAAAAATTCATGAACCTACCATCCCTATAACAAAAGATTTGTTATGTTAATTTAACCAAGCTCCATTTAATAACCAAAATAACATTATGAAAGTGGGAAAATATAGACAAACTAACTCTAAACAATAGATTTATTGAAATTGCAACCACCACTAAATTTTAATTTAATTAAATAGTCCTTATAGTTTGCTAATTGTTGTAATCGATTTGAGATTGATAAATAATTTGAGATTGTTGAGATTTATGGGGTTATATTGAATTGGGGGGTTGTTTATTGAATTTGAGCTTGTTGTATATAAATACCCATTATTATACCTTCTTTTATTAGAAATAATGTTGCCAAAACGCATAAGAAGAGGATCAAAATGCGTAACTTATAATGTAAATTCATAAGTATTTAGAAATACATTTTACATAAGCATCATGTCTATTTTACGCGATTACAATGTCTAAACACATGATTAGCAGGCAAGAAGAAGCTAGTGAATCGCAACTCAAAGAGTGAACTAGGTAAAAATAATATTCCACAACCAAAGAAACTCTTCAATAAAAATACCCAACTTACTAATTAAAATTTTAGTAGTATAGAATAAGAAGGGGTCGAATTTCAAGAAGATGCACAGATCAAGAGACCAACGAATATTAAAAGAATTCAAGAATCAAGTAGTAGTATAATATTGGGGAGTGTTTGATGATAGGCAAGAAAGTAGAGAAAGAAAATCAAATGTTTTTTCTTTAATTTTTTTTAACCAAGAATTGCAACAATAACATAAGAATATAGATTCTCTCAAGTTTTAAAAGAAGGGAATGGAGTGTTTTAGTATAATTTTCTGAAGGGATAAAAGTGTAACGCCCAACAAAAAAAAAGAAAAAAAAAAAGGTAATAATAAAATAATATTATTTTATTATTAAATATTATTATTATTATTAATAAAAAAAAATTCCCTCCCTCTCTCTCCCTCACGCACGCGCCCCCCCCCCCCTTCTTCTTCTTCTTCCTTTTTCTTCTCCTTCTCCTCTTCCCCCCAGCCGACCGCCCCACCAAACTTCCCCTCCCTCTCTTCTTCTCCGATCGCCCGTCTCCACTTCGTCGCGCACAGCCGTCCGCATCGCCTAGCCGCCCAGCCGTGTCTTCCCTTCTTTATTCACCCGAAGCCGAAAACCCCACCTCTTCCTCTCCTCTCCTTCCGTCCTACAGGCGAAGCCGCCGTCCGTCCCAGCCAAACGCCGACGCCAGATCTGCACGTCCCGTCGTTCCCCAGCCGCACGCTGACGCCGGATCTGCACGTTCTGCCGCCCGCTGCCATCTGCATGCCGCCGCCTGACTCCATACGCGAAGCCCAGCCGCCGCCGCTTGCCTCCGTCTCAGATCTGTCCGCGCGTCCTTCTCCATCCAGCCGCGGATCCGACGTCATGTTCTAACTTCATTGGTAAGGATGAAATTGATGAATTTGGGGATATCCATTGAAAAATTCGATTTGTGGATGTTGTTAAATTGATTGCTTGGATGTTCGATCTTAGGTTGGGGGTAACGCTTGAAGTCGTTGGGTTCACAACGAACAAGTTGTTAATTGAAGCTCCTTTCGTGAATTTGAGTTGTTGGCAAACGTGGGATTCAATCAAGGGGTTAGAATAACGCTAAGGTAAGGGATTTCCTACTGGACTCACCTATAGCTTTGAGATGTGTTGGGCTGCATAATTATATTGGAATTGAGTAGAAATAATGGATATGGTACATGTGTTTGACTGTGGACTGAATGTTTGGTTGAGATTTTATTTCGACGAGAATATATATATTTTTGTATGGATTTATGTGGTGACTGACTGGCTATGTAAACATGCACATGTGGTTGTTGAATGACTGAAAACAGTAAATGTATTTTTATAGGGGATGGGTTAAGACTGACGGATGGTTGTTTAGGCGGAGTGTAGGATACACTGTCGTGGTTGCGTTCTTATGACGGAGGGGACTAACTAGTCATGCCCCTTGTGTTTGAAAGAGAATATTATAAGTTTTTAGTTCGTTGACCGATAGACTGATATGTTTTGACTGGCCTTAGGTTAAAAAAATTGGAAAATGAATGGTTGTTGGAGGTTAGGTGGAAAGTACGTGATGAGGACGTTTGACTGGGTTGTAAATGACTGTTAAGATGTATAGAATGGACTGAGGGGATAAATTATTAGTTTCCTAGTGGATAGTTACCCTGCGGGTGTCCTTCGGGATCATCCCTTTATGTGCATCCTTCGGGAGCACTAGACTGATATGTGCATCCTTCGGGAGCACTAGACTGATATGTGCATCCTTCGGGAGCACTAGACTGATATGTGCGTCCTTCGGGAGCACTAGACTGTGACTGTGCAGGGTACACCATAGGATGCTAATAATTTATTGTTCCCCTGACGGGACCAGTAGCGGGTCTCTTACTGAGTATATTAATACTCACCCTTTTTATGTTTAACTTTTCAGGCAAAGGTAACATGAGGGGCAGACCGACGAGGGACAAGAAGGACTCGTGAATTTTGCCGTAGGGGTCTGTCTTTAAACTGCTTCCGCTGACGGTTTGAAAAATATTTTGATTTAACTAAGTCTAAAATAGTTAAATTTTTTTGTAAACAGCACATTGTAAATTTTGTATTTTGAAAATAGGGCCCGATTAAATTTTTCTTCGTTTTCTTACGGTTTCAACTGGATCTTCCGATGTCTTTTGTCAACAAACGGTTCTGTGTCAAATTGACGACTTAGACGGTCAGTCCAAAAAGTCTGGGTCGTCTCAGTTGGTATCAGAGCCTAAGTTTTAGGTTCTGTAGACTGACTTATGATTTAAGTCCATGTTTTTATGTCCCTATGGCTAACACAATCCTTCGTCACTCGTCAGGTATGCTTTTATGTTTAATAAGTATGGTATTATTAATATAACCTTGCCTAAGTTAAACTAGACTGTCTGAGGTGCTTTGATGTTTAAGACTAAAACAAAATTTTTGGTGGATGTTAGGAAACCATGCCGCCAAGGAGAGGTGCACGTAGGGGTGGTTTTAGAGGCCGAGGTAGAGGAGCAGGGCGTAGTCAGCCTGCTGTAGGCCAAACTGACCCGCGTGTCTCTGCTGCACCTGTTACTCAAACGGATTTGGCAGCCTTGTCTGTTCACCTGGAGCAGAGAATCGCAGAGCTTATTGCTGCTGCTATGGCTCAGAACCAGTCTGCGCCAGTAAGTTCCCCAGTACCAGCAGCTCCACCTGCGTCTGTAGACCCCCCTGTGCAGGGATCGGTCGTACAACCGCCGCAGATGTTACCAAATCAACTGTCTGCAGAGGCGAAACACTTGAGGGACTTTAGGAAATACGACCCTCAGACTTTCGATGGATCACTGGAAGATCCTACCAAGGCGGAGTTGTGGTTGTCTTCTGTGGAGACCATTTTTAGTTATATGAGATGTCCAGAAGAGCACAAGGTTCAGTGTGCTGTCTTTCTCCTTAGGGATAGAGGTATTATCTGGTGGAGGTCCACACTGCGTATGTTGGGTGGAAAGTTGGACCAGATCACGTGGGACCAGTTTAGAGATTGCTTCTATACCAAGTTTTTCTCGGCTAACCTTAGAGATGCTAAAAGCCAGGAATTCTTGGAATTGAAGCAAGGACACATGACAGTTGAGGAGTACGATCAGGAGTTCGACATGTTGTCGCGCTTCGCCCCTGAGCTTGTTGGTAATGAGCAGGCCAGAGCTGAGAGGTTTGTTAGAGGATTAAGGGATGACATCAGAGGCTTTGTGCGAGCACTAAAGCCCTCCACTCAGGCTGAAGCACTGCGTCTGGCAGTGGATGTGAGTATAGGAAAGGATGAGGTTCAACCAAAGAGTGTTGACAAGGGAACCTCATTTAGTCAGAAGAGAAAGGCAGAGCAGAAGTTCATCGAAGTTCCTCAGAGGAACATGAGGTCAGGTGGTAATTTCCGCCGTTTCCAGCAGAGTCCCTTTGGGGTAGGTGAAACTGCCAGAGAGAAACCGTCGTGCAACACTTGTGGGAAGCGCCATCTGGGTCGCTATCTATTCGGGACAAGGATTTGCTTCAAGTGTAGGCAAGAGGGGCATACGGCTGATCGTTGTCCTTTGAAGCCTACTGAGTTGGGGCAGAGCAGTCAGGGAGCGAGAGCGCCACAGCAGGGCAGAGTTTTTGCTACTAACAGGTCCGAGGCTGAAAGGGCTGACACAGTTGTTACAGGTACGCTACCAGTGTTGGGGCATTTTGCCTTAACTTTGTTCGATTCTGGTTCCTCTCACTCTTTTATATCGTCGATATTTGTAACTCATGCATGCTTAGAAGTGGAGCCCCTAGATTATGTTTTATCGGTGTCTACACCATCTGGGGAAATTGTGTTGTCAAAGGAAAAGATTAAAGCATGCCAAATTGAGTTAGCTGGTCGTGTGATGGATGTAACCTTGTTAGTATTGGATATGCATGATTTCGACGTAATTTTAGGCATGGATTGGTTGGCTGCCAATCATGCCAGTATTGATTGTTCTCGTAAGGAGGTAGTGTTTAGTCCTCCTACCGAGCCTATTTTTAAGTTTAAAGGGGTAGGGACCGTGGTCCTACCTAAGGTAATTTCGGCTATGAAGGCCAGTAAGTTACTCAACCAGGGTACCTGGAGTATCTTGGCCAGTGTGGTGGATACGAGGGAAGTTGAGATTTCTTTGACCTCAGAACCTGTGGTAAGAGAATATCCTGATGTATTTCCAGAAGAGCTTCCAGGACTTCCGCCTCACAGAGAGATTGACATTGCTATTGAATTGGAGCCGGGTATCGCTCCTATCTCTAGAGCCCCTTACAGGATGGCTCCGGCTGAATTGAAAGAATTGAAGGTACAGTTACAGGAATTGCTTGACAATGGTTTTATTCGACCTAGCGTATCGCCTTGGGGTGCACCCGTACTGTTTGTGAAGAAGAAGGATGGATCGATGCGTCTTTGTATAGATTACAGAGAACTTAATAAGGTGACAGTCAAGAATAGGTATCCACTGCCCAGAATCGATGATTTGTTTGATCAGTTGCAAGGAGCTACTGTATTCTCTAAGATTGTTTTACGCTCGGGTTACCATCAGTTGAGGATTAAAGACGGTGATATTCCTAAGACTGCTTTTCGTTCGAGGTATGGACATTACGAATTCATTGTAATGTCTTTTGGATTGACAAATGCACCTGCTGTATTTATGGATCTGATGAACAGGGTGTTTAAGGATTTCTTAGACACTTTTGTAATAGTCTTCATTGATGACATTTTGGTTTATTCCAAGACCGAGGCTGAACGTGAGGAACATTTGCATAAAGTTTTAGAGACTCTTCGAGCGAATAAACTTTATGCTAAGTTCTCAAAGTGTGAATTTTGGCTGAAGCAGGTGGCTTTCCTTGGTCATGTGGTTTCTAGTGAGGGAGTTTCTGTGGATCCTGCAAAGATTGAGGCTATTACTAGTTGGTCTCGACCCTCTACTGTCAGGGAGATTCGTAGTTTTCTGGGCTTAGCAGGTTATTACCGGAGGTTCGTAGCAGATTTTTCTCGTATAGCTACTCCCTTGACCCAGTTGACCAGGAAGGGGACTCCTTTTGTTTGGAGCTCAGCTTGTGAGGATAGTTTTCAGAACCTTAAGCAGAGGTTAGTTACTGCACCGGTCCTTACAGTACCGGATGGATCTGGGAATTTTGTGATTTATAGTGATGCTTCTAAGAAAGGGTTGGGATGTGTTTTGATGCAGAAAGGTAAGGTGGTTGCATATGCCTCTCGTCAGTTGAAGAGTCATGAGCAGAACTACCCTACACATGATTTAGAGTTGGCAGCAGTAGTGTTTGCACTGAAAATCTGGAGACATTATTTGTACGGTGAAAAGATAGAAATCTTTACTGACCATAAGAGCCTGAAATACTTCTTCACCCAGAAGGAGTTAAATATGAGACAGCGAAGGTGGCTCGAGTTAGTAAAAGATTACGACTGTGAGATATTATATCATCCAGGTAAAGCGAATGTGGTAGCTGATGCTCTTAGTAGAAAAGTATCACATTCAGCAGCGCTTATTACCAGTCAGGTACCGATACATCGAGACCTTGAGAGAGCTGAGATTGCAGTATCTGTGGGGGCAGTTGCCTCATAGTTAGCTCAGTTAACAGTGCAACCAACTCTAAGGCAGAAGATTATTGATGCTTAGAGTAGTGATAATTATTTGGAGGAGAGACATCGCCTCGTAGGGACAGGACAGACTGATGAGTTCTCCATATCCTCTGATGGTGGACTGTTGTTTGAGAGACGTCTGTGTGTGCCAGCAGACACTGCAGTCAAGACCGATGTACTGGATGAGGCCCATAGTTCTCCATTTTCCATGCATCCTGGTAGTACGAAAATGTATCAGGATTTGCAACGAGTGTATTGGTGGCGTAATATGAAGAGGGAAGTGGCCGAGTTTGTTAGTAAGTGTTTAGTGTGCCAACAGGTTAAGGCACCTAGACAGAAACCAGCAGGTTTGTTGCAGCCTTTGAGTGTGCCAGAGTGGAAGTGAGAGAACGTGTCGATGGACTTTATTACAGGACTGCCTAGAACCCTGAAGGGTTACACAATGATTTGGGTTGTTGTAGACAGACTTACGAAGTCGGCACATTTTGTTCCAGGAAAATCCACTTATACTGCTAGTAAGTGGGCACAGTTATATTTAACTGAGATTGTAAGACTGCATGGAGTGCCGGTGTCTATTGTTTCTGACAGAGATGCACGTTTTACTTCCAAGTTTTGGAAGGGACTTCAGACTGCCAAGGGACTTCAAATTTGAATGAATATCTCTGCAAAATCTTATAGATTTAATTAAATCAAATTTAATTAGATAAAACTAAACTATTAATTAATTAGAATTAATTAATAGATAAATTAAATATCTTATATTAAATTTGAATCATATTTAAATATAAGTTTATCTCATAATCAATAATTTAAATATGAATCCAATTCACATTAAATTAATATTTGAACTCATTTAAATATTTTATCTCTCATAAATTAATTTTGAATCATATCCAAAATTAAATTTATATAATAAAGTTTAATAAACTTTATATTATAATGTATCACTATACATTATACTAATTCCCAAAATAAATTTGAACATTTCAAATTACAACCAATATAAATAAATCACATTACCCTTTACGAGTTTGGAAGAGGACCTAATGGACCTACAGATCAGAAACTACAATGATATGGGATTAATTGGCTAAATTCATTAACCACATTAATCAATATTCGTTAACGGTGTGTACACTTCACTAAAGACACACAGTTGAACTCTTCTCACTGTAGATATATTTCTGTGTCCACAGATATAGACTAATAACAGTAAGTTAGTCCTTTACGAGTGTTCATAACACCAACTGGGTCAATTTACCGTTTTATCCCAGGGTTACCTCTAATCCTTAAATATCAGTGCTCCTCCAATGAACAACCTGTTTATGGTCCTACCAATAAACAGAAACCTCTCTCGTGCCATAGAGAGGGTAGGGCTCTTTGTTCAAGACCTGGAGACACCATTTAAGGGAACACTTATCTACTTACCCTAAAGTAAGGAATGAGTGAATTCCATCTTGTGTAATTATGTTCCCAGCTCCCCACTCGGTCTTGTCCCCAAAATGATAAGCTTATTGAGTCGGCGATATGGCCACTCTCACTTGTACAAATCAAAGGACAATCTCTCGTGAACAGGAGTTCATAACACACTCAAGATTAAGACTAAGTTACGTAGGTCATCCTAGTAAAATAGAAACCTAACTAGTTAACGAAGTTACATCTAGTTGTTACTATTTCGCGGTCCGGTCGTATGCAAACTCATTGTATAGGATACCCTCACTCGCATGTTAACTACACAAACCCGTTGGATCATTGTGTTTGTATCAAATACAAAATGAGTTGTATCAACAGTGTTACCAGGATAAGGTATCCTACCTTATCCCTATACTATAGACCCTTTAGGCTGATCTTGAACATTGATCCTTATATGTCTCTACATACTGTTCAAGACTCATTAAACAGCTTAGGATGTTAGTTTATTGGATTTGGGTTATTAAGACAAAACTAATAATTTAATCAATAAAAATTATTATAATAATAACACTTTATTAATAACGGTCAATTGATTATATTTACAATCTACGAGTTTTAGGACATAAATCCCAACATTTTCATCATTGAATCAAAAAGATAATTGCTAACATCATCAATTCTCAATCAATTGGCCTTAAAGGACCAATTTCCTTAAGCTAATGAACTAAGGACATGCATCAAGATTCACACTAACTCTAACAATTATGTTTTTCTCTTAGCGGTTTCCATATAATCAATTGAAGTTACATAAAGAACAAGGATATCAAAGTGTGACTTCTTAAAGCGGGATAGCCTCTATCTAAAAGAAGATTGTTTTGAAAAAATTTCAACTAAAAAATTAAAGACAGTTCAACATGATTTCTTTATGATAAAGAATTAGTCTAAAATTATTAACAATCCTTCTTTAATTTTGTGTTGAGCACATCTAAAATTAAGATTAAACCCTAAATTCATTGGGTAAACAACCCAATTCTTGAAGGATTCTTTTCTTAAAATGCAAGAAAGGAAACAATCCTAAAGATCAATTAAAGAAAACAAAATTAATCATGGATTCTCGAAGAACTAAACTAAAGACACCTAAATTCTCTAGAAGTTAACTTTAGTTCTTCATGGTTTTGGAACTAGCATCAAAGATTGGGAGAATAAAGATAGACATTCTTGAAAATTCTTGATAGTTTGATTCAATCTTGGATAGACTTTATAATAGATTTTAAAGAGTTTTTTATGGCATTCTAAGAAATTAAGACTTTAAAATGTAGAAAAGGGGGTTAAATAAGGCAAAGGCAGTTATATGGCAAAAGACGCGCAAAAGTGCAAGTCAAAAGTTCAGAGCGTCGCAACGCTTGGACAATTTTGCAAGGCGATACAACGCTCAAGGTTGGCATCGTGTTAGATTGGAAAAGAAGAAGAAAACGTTATAGAAGGCGAAAAGGCTATTCCTTTCCGCCACTCTCTCCCTAGGGATTGGCGTATTCAAGCATTTGTCCCATATATGCGTCCAACTGGCCCATGCAGGCTCCCCTTGGGTCTGTTCATACCTCTTTGCTCTTAGTGGGGATGAAGTCTTTTTATAGGCAGATTTCAGCAGGAAACTTATGTTCTTCTGAGATTGTCAGAGTCGATTGCAGCCTTATGAAGTCACATCAACTTCAACTACTATTCTTGTCCTCTAGTGAGCCTTCCTCGCTTGATGACGTGGTTCCTCGCTTAGAAATGTTATTCACCAGGCGAGTTACCATCGCTTGGTCTTTGCGCGAGATGTCTCCTGCGATTCACTAGCTTCTTCTTGCCTACTTCTTTAGACTATTGCATGATATTTTATTTCATATGTGGTATCAATTCATGTGTGCAATAGAGGTATTTCCTACATATTTCTTGATCTCTAACGACCCACCAAGAAACTCCTTTTAAGAATCCTAATCGACAGGGAAAGTTCTACAGACGTTCTAACCCTAGATGCATTTGAAAAAATGGGATTAGATAGAAGGAAATAAAGGGATGTGCAACTCCACTTGTTGAGTTTAAAGGAGAGACAATGCAACTAGAAGAAAGCATCGAGTTGTCAATTACATTTCACTAGCAAAAATGGTAGATTTTCTAGTTGTGGACTATCGTCTTTTTATAACACAAAATTGAAAAGATCTACTTGTACAACTTGAAAGCGATTCCTTTTAGAGATGGCAAAAAAATTTTGGGATTGCGTCCTTACCCTAATCGAGGTGGGGAATCCCCAGTTTGACTAGGAAACAAATTCCAGTTGAGGGTTCTATCAAGGACCGCATCTGAGAATTGAGGGGAGAGGGACGATATCCCGACCCCAACCCTGATCTACTACCATGACCTAGTTACACTACAAAAAATTAAGTTTTTAGTGGCACACAAAACACGTCACTAAAACGAAAAAAAAACGTTGCAAAAAGTATTAGTGACGCAGAGCCATTCGTCACTAGGATTGTTGTTGTATCCATGTAGCTAAAAGTTTTGGCGACATAACAATTACGCGCTATAAAAGATGTACTTTTAGTGACATGTGTGCATTACTAAATACTTACTTTTAGTAACATATGTTCTGTCACTCTTTATTTTTTATAGTGATGTAGTGTACGTGCCACTATAGGTGAAGTTTTAGTAGCAAATAACGTTGTTGCTAAAGGTTAATTTGTGACCATTACAAATAATGCGACTTTTCAAGAAGTACTCCAAGAGAATGTGGTGATGAAAGAATAAATTGCCAGCCTCAACACAACTGTAACGAGGCTCAATGCTAAAGTGGATGGTTTAGAAACCACAGTCTCCCAGCTTAATTCAACACGCCAGAGTTGGAATGTTGGTTGTTCTCTGTCACTCATAAACTTGTTCACGTGCTCTTTGACTAAAGGACGTGATTTAGCTAAAATAGAACTTCTGCACAATTTTAGCGCACGATTAAGCTAAACAAGAAAAACGTTAAATTCCCCTGCAATGACGCCAACAACTTGCTTGTTATGTTTTATGTTTATATTCTGAGTGTGTATGCACATGCAAAATAATCATGGATGTGGCATTATGAGCTCTAATTGAGTGACTAGGTGGCGACTAAATAGGAGTATGGGTTAAAAGGTGCATTCTTATCCATGCGTTGCTATATCGTAAAATATAATCATTATCATGCAAGTTTTCCTCTCATTCGCCCAAGTGTAAGCTAAGAGAGGTTTCCTGGTAAGTCTAGAATCGAACACAGGGAATTTAAGATCCTACTAAAGCTATGCGGTATGATCTATACAGTATGATGTATGAACGATATATTTTTTATTCTAATCTATTATGTACACTACGGTGCTTTTGGCGGTACAAGATGACACGACGAGATGAAGGAAAACGAATAAAGAACTCATTATAGGCATGGCGGAGAAGGAGTAGTTTAACTATCTAAACGCAATAAATAGCATTCACAGATTCAAGGCGACATAAAGCATACCTCAACTTTGAATTAAGGTGAAATTCCTTTCAAAACTCTACCATACTTGCTCACCTTTCGAGATTCAAGTGTAAAAAGTTGAGTTATGATTAATATCTGATCATGTTATAGGTATTCTAAGTTGTTTTTTCTTGATTAAGGCAGGCAACCTCTTGGTGCTTTCGCAACACACATTGTCAATTCTGCAATGTATGTAAAGAATGAACTTAGCAATAAAAAAACATTGTTGCAATCTTCTTGCCAAATGCGTAGTTAACTGTGTGTTCTCATTTATCAGATGATTACGATCAAGATCATTGTTTTTCTTTTAAATATACAATACTCTTGACATTCACACTTAACTCAGCAAAACTTGAAATACAAACATCATGATCCTCTAATCATCGACATACATTTTATCAACTCAAGCTAATTAAACATAATAATGGAAAGAAGAAACAAGAATATGGGTGAATGGAATATAAAATGCAATAAATTGAATAACATAACTGTAGACCTTTCGACCATCAAAACATAATACAATACAGTACAATATAAAAAGTAAATGAAAGGAAGACAAATGAACTACGTCTCAGGGTATGATTTTTCATCCTTCTTGGCTTTGCTTTTTGCCTATGGCTGAGCGGGAAATGGAGGGGATGAACTCTCTCTCTCTTTTACTTCAAGCTCTCACCTAGAAACTCAAAGAAAGGGAGATTGGTCGATATTTGAGTTTGCACTCCAAACAAAGTTATGCACACCAAGCTCTGAAGTAAAGGGCTTTATTTATATGCAAGAGTTGATGTGGACAGGAGCCCACACACCATTAAATGCTCTAAAAAGCTGAAGTGGCGCTTCGCAGACTGTCCTCTTGTACTTTTTCAACTTTTGCACCAACCAATTTTGTCTGCTAGTGCATCTAAACGTCTGGCTTTCTTCGCTGAACGCCTTGGTTAGATACTTTTTCTCATCTAAACGTTAAATCACCAAGCTTCACTTCTTTTCCCTAGAAATTCTGCAATATAATCACTGAAACGCGGTAAAATAGAAATAAGGCTCTTTCACACTATGTTTTAATAAGTTAGCCAAATTGCCTACTTTTTCCTTCGTTTTCTTTTATTCTCATATGTTTAGACCTCATTAGTTTACATAAAAGGCAACAATAGCTTGTATTTCTACAAGTTATCACAACGCCAAGCACCTTAGTGTAAATAGTTAGGATAAATAGTATACTGTTCATATCTATATTGTACAGTTTATACCGCATAATTTAGTTAGGCGATAGGATAAAGTAGGAACCTAAATTCTCTGTGTTTGATCCTGAACTTACCAGAAAACTTATCTTCACTTACACTTGGACGATAGAAAGAAACACTTGCATGATAATGCATATCTTTAGCAAAGTAGCACCGTATGAATAGGAATGACCTTTTAACACATAGCTCTATTTAGGCGCATACAAGTCGCTCAATTAGAGCCTAGCATGTCAAATCTACGACCATAATGCATGTATAAAATAGAACACACATGAAATCAAGCATGTAACTAATTCTTTTAGTGATGCAGATTAAAAATGTGTGCTAATAGTAACCTTTTGTGGCATTTTTTTTGCGTCGCAATAAACGAACTTTTACTAACAAAAACTACTTGCGCCACTAAAACTTTGTCACTCAATAATGAATATTTTGTAGTGTTAATTTTTAATATATATACCCACACACACATAGACCATTAGCCCAAAGTCCCAAATTTTATTAAAAATATCCACAAGCCCATTCCCTAGCCTAAACTCCCATAAACCCTAAATTTCATTTTTCAATATTAACAAAATATGAAAATAACTAAAAATTACTAACCCTCCAACACATCATCTCCCTCTAGCCTCTCCTCATGGCTCACACACATCATCTAACCACATTCACCTCTCCACGCACCTCCAGTCATCTTCCAACTGCCGTCCTTCCATTGTTGTCATTTCTCATTAGTTAATAGTTCTTAAGATATGTTGCCTGTTGTCATCCATTCACCCTCCCCTCGTCATCCAGTGGCCCACAACTAGCCATTGATGAGGTCCATCGTCAAACTTTAGATATGTCCGTGACATTAAAGATTGGATGTCTTTTCCATATGAAAAACAAAATTAAGTAAATAATACATAATATATAATATTTTTTGGACCGAGTAAAAAAGAAAAATGAGAAAAGTGTAGGTTTTAAAGTCTATATTTTGTTATTTTTTTTAGAAATAGAAAGCAAAGAAGTATAGATGTAAATGTTGTTTGCTTTTAGAAATAGAGTAAATACTTTTTAAATTTTAGAAATAAAAAGCAAAGATATCTTTGATTTAGACATTGATTTAAAAGTTATAAATGAATGATATTTCTTATGTTAATGATATTCAATAAACTGTTTAATTTCTTAAGATATATTGATTTCTAGTGTTTTTCTAATATTTAATTAAATGAGATAATTTATAACTACCTAACCAATATATATGCTTTTGTTGTGTTGTATTGAATATACAAGTACCTAAACGATTATTAGTTTAATGAATTTTGTAAGTGTTTAATTTTCTAGGTTTAAAAAATGTCTTCATCACCTTCTACAAATAGATTCTCCAAGTCCAAATGTAACTCCAAGTTCAACCCCAATTCAAAGTCCAAATATAACTCCAACCTCTTCAAATTACTATAATTTGAATGTTGATGATTGTGTTGCTCTTGGTGAGGATACTAAGTTCTCTTTGTTTGGAACTATTTTAAGAAAAAAAAAAAGGAGTAGACAAGGTGGTTTGTAATTATTGCAAACGAAAATTAGGAGGTGAGAGTAAAAATGAAACCAAACATTTGCATGACCATATAAGATATGCCCTTATAAAGGACAAAATGCCACACCCTCTCCCAAACCACACCTACTCTTGACCCGAGAGACGTTGTGAAGTCAACCGGTATCGCCTTTTGCCTCAATGTTACTTCCTGAACCTAACCCTTAAACCCGTATTTAAAACTTAGCGGAAGCATATAAGTGTCTTTTAGAGAAAGAAAGTTTAAGTGCAGCTCATCTTATTTACAATTTTTTTTTTAAAAAAAAAGTACTTACAAAGGTTCTGACAAAACCATACTTCTAATATAGTCAGTTTTCATTAGCCACAACATAGTCACTTTAAACATAATAACTTTACAACTTCTCCTGTTAGATTGGTTGGTGTGGCAATAATGAGCTCAGCAACGAAAAACATGATCAATACCTGGAAAGTGAGAAAACATTAGAAAGAATGAGCTAAAAATGCTCAGTGAGTGTTATTTTTCTAAAACATGCTTTCCAAATAGTTATGCTCAATGCTCAATTTAACATATAAATCATTGTAAACTTGACATAGTAAAACTTTAGAAAAACTTCATAAATTTCTTAGTCATTCAGAAATACTTTAAGTTATTGCAAACCAATTGCTACTATACATCCATAACTTATCATAGGTCAGGTTGAACTGAAGCTTCCAAGCATAGGCACTAAGACCTTCAATGATGTAATCGACCTAGGCTACTCTATAAAGCCTTCACATCAGTAATTGGGAATCATATGTGCACATTAAGAGATAATTTGAATAGTAATAGCATAACTTAATGAAAAACTTTTAAATGCAAGTTGATTGTGAAGCATGAAATTCAACTTAGAAATCATATGCATTTAAGTAAATTATTCAAATGCAAACTATCATAAGTTATGGCTTGTATACCTTGAAATCATATATAATAAATCAAGCTTGGAAATATCCTTTAGAAATCATTTTAATGCAAGTCATTCACAAGCTATTGCTTATGTAACTTAAAACCATGTTTGATAAATAACTTTTAAAACAAGTTTCACTCACAAACTTGAGGCTTTTCTCCTTGGCTTGAGAAATTCACAAAACTTCACTTGTCGTGAAAATAAGGTATTTATACTCCATTTAGTTCCTAATATTCAGAAAATATCTAAACTACAAGCAAAAATTGCTAAAACACCAAAAAATGTCCAAAACTGTTCTGTGGGTTGGCTAGTGTGCAAGCAGGCTCAAAGGGCTTGGTTGCATACTAGCCTCGTAAGCCCTGGCATGTTGCGCGCTGCGTGCAAAACTGGCCACATGTTCCATGTGTCACGGTCGTGTGTTGCGCATAAAGTCCTTGTCTACGCGCGCATGGAATTCTGCATGGCCTAAGCGTGCCCCTCACATGTAGCCTGGTCATGCGGTGGACATGCTCCTCACATGCTCCGAGGAGATATGGCAAATCTATAGGTTGGAGAACTAGCCAAAAGTTGTGAGTGACAAAAATGAAGCTTAAATGAATTTCTAAACTTGATTTATGAAACTATATTTTAAAGTATGATTTGAGTTTAAGCATTTGAATATGCTAGATTTACGAATTTATTTATGAAGCATAAGTTTCAAGTTTAGAAATGATTTCATGAGAAAACATGTTTGAGCTAAATTTTGTAAAACATTCAGATTGAGAAATGTTCCTTTAAACATGAAATTTATTATTATGAATTTGAATGTTGGATTTCTGAAAGTATTTGAGCAAAGAAATTATTTAAGAAAACCTAGATTTGAGACTTGCTTGGTGCAAGAGATTTATATGAGCAGGCTGACTTATTTGAGTTAAAGTTTTAGTATGTTATTTCTGAATATGTTTTAGCCTGTATCAAGATGTTTTGATTTGATAGCAACCCTACGGGGGAGATTGTCTTGTGCACAAAGGTCGTGTGATGAGGGTATCTAGTAGATGTCAAGAGTTTCCATCACATAAACAAGATAAGAGATGAGGGCCTCCACAGACGCCTAGACTTTCCATCTAATGACAGCTATAGCAAGATAGGGTACTATTAAACGCCTAGAGTTCTGTCTCATAAGTACCGTATCAATGGATAGGGCTTCCATGCCTAGAGTTTCATCCCATAAATACAAGAAAATTCAAAGTATAGCAAGAAAGAATGAGAAAAGTTGAAAGTTAAGTTTAAGAAAAGAAATTGTTTTTCTAAGTTTATTTATTCGCTCAAGGTTTTCATTAATATATTTTGTTTTAAAAGTTGTCACTCGTAGGGCATTATAGATCATCATTTCATTGTTTTATTTCCCTTACACGTAGAGATCGTGGTTTCGACGCCTGACTGCAAGCCCACCTACTATGCTAGAAGTTGATTAGATTTTGTACAACTCATTCTACCCATGCATTTTAGATTGTAATTAAGCTATTAAAGGATTAAGTTGCTTGTAAGTAATAGACTAGTAAGACTCATGAGTTATGTTTTGTATTCCTGTGAGTGGTTGAGACTCTAAACTTAGTTATGTCTATATAAGATTTGTTGTAACAGGTTTTGATAAGAATCGTGATGGACAAATTACAAGATCGAAGGCATCAAAGATTAACCAATCATTCATTCTTCATGTACAATAATGGATAGGATCAGTTCATAATGAATTTCATGTGCCACATACTAATACAAGAGACGAAGGACCATTTGAAGTTTTGAAGGCCAATGTTTTCTCGATTGAAGTGGACTATGGGGTAGACATTAAGCTTCCATGAAGCCAACAATTTGAAGATCTCATGACCTACTTAATCACATTTTTATTGTATTTCCATTTGTTTTAATTTAACAAGTTAGGGTAACTACCATTAATAGCTTAGTATTAAAGATGGTGGTTGAAAATTAGTTGTTGAAAGATAAAAAAATTAGTTAATGTTTTAAAGACTTTTTGGTATTTTCATTAATTAGGATAGAATCTTTACAAGGTTATAATGCCTTAAAAAATACTTTTGATGAATGCAATTTGAAATCTCATTTTGCGAGTTTTCTCTTAATTTGCAATTCTTGTGATAGAATTCATATGAGTCATTCAATCTAACCTTGATCAAGTTTGATTGTGGAGTGACTCAATTTAGAACAAGATTTTCAAATCTTATTTCTAGATCTTTGATTAAGAGGTAATCTAATTCTAACCTTCTCTTGGTTGGTCTAAATTAGTATAAGGAGGTGTTAGTTTCTTATTTCAAAGGTTCTTGCTACGTTAATAGATTGGATCTTTGGATTTAAGATTATGATTGCCTTATCAGGTTATCCATTAGTTTGATGAACCTAAAGATTTTTTTTATGAAGTTTTACATTTTCAAAATTTGAGACATTTTCTTTTTCGCACTTTTATGTTTAAGTTTTAAAAGGAGATAGATAAGAGTTACAAATTAACTAGAATCGATAGGTATCATTAGAAGAAAAACAATGTCGATTGGCTTCATGCCACATCTCGGGCCTAGTAAGAAGGTCCTCCGAGGTGGTGTGTGATAGTGAGCCTACGTGAAGAACTAGCCACACGCTCCATGGCATTTCACATAGCCTAGGCGCATGCCTCATGTCACCTAATTGTGCTATGGACATACTTCGACGCTTAGATAACCTCTTTTTCCTAACTCGCACATCCATCTCACACTGTCATCCTGGCACTCGTCCCTCCCTTGGCCTTGCCCAAAAACTTGATTTTCAACCATAAACTTTACTCAATTTTAGACCTTAATAACTTAAACTCTAGAACTCTAATCAAGAAACTTTCTTCTACAAACTTGTTTAGAAATGTCTTAACTAGCTTACCTCTTAATTTCAACAAAAATTTCTAAGTATTGAGTTTTATAGCTCCAAAATACTCAAAACTGTCCAATTTTCCTTTGAAAATGACCTTTGTGGCTTTCTTTGTCCCTTCCTAGTGTCTTCTCTATTTGGCAGTCCTTTCTTTAATACTAGACTCAATTTAAGATATTTTTCAAGTGTACAACGCCTATAACTTGCCCCTTTTTCCTTGAAAGGTTTTTTAGGTAATTCTTGCTACCTAGCTTAAGTGTACAACGCCTATGACTTCCTTTTACTTGCCTACTCTCTCAATCATCCCTTAACGCCTTCAATAAACCATATCTAGCATGCCACATGGCCCTCAGCTACATTACACTCGGTCGCATGGCCTTGGCGGCACAACATTATCCTCTCATGTGGCCAACCTTCCTCACTTAAATAATTAGCAAACCTTGTTCACCTAGCCAAACGCTTTGCATGTCTTGCTTGATCGCATAGTCTCCCTCTTTAGAGGTTATCTTGACACTCCAAGCGCCTAGCTATCATTGCGACACATGTCCTTGGCCGCCTAGCCTTATCCTAATAGAGGTTGTCTTGACATTTTCCAACCACACCAAATTAATTTTTTTGGCCGTTCAACTTGTGTTCTTAGAGGTTCTCATGATCTTTTTTAGCTAGGATGACATTTTTCCTTTGTCATTTTAAAAACAGTGGCACACTATTCACAACACTCATCAACAATTAAACTTCAGTAAAATTTCTTTCCATTTTTTCTTGGAACACTAATCTTAAACCATTTTTTGTCCAACTAAGCTCAACCTTAATTCCTCTTGAGTTCTTAAAGACTTGGGGATTCTTGGATCTAAGGTTTACACAAAAAGACATACAACAATCCATATTGAAGCCTAATAGAGAGAAGAACAACATATAATTGCGTCTATGTAACTTTGATTTGGAACCTGGAAAAAGAGCATTAACTAAGATGATAGTGAAGGGATAAAACCTCTTTGCAGCAAAAGTAATTAAAAAAACCATTAAAATCAAATTTAACTAGGATTTAGAAAAAACCAGTACATTGGAAAAAATTACAGAAACAAAACTTACTAAAACCTAAATAAATTTAATGGTTAAACATGCTTTAAAGAAAAATGAAAATATAGAGAAAATGGGACTTACTCTTGTTATTGACTTTGTATCAACTAATCGCCAAAATTGGTGTTACCACCACTTCGAAACCAACCTATCTTTTGACTAATTAAGGCTTTGGTTTGTGAGAACCAAAAGACCTTTTAGGAAGAAGAGGGATTTTTTTTTCTTCTCATTGAGATATTTCACCAAGAGCTCAAAATGCCTCAGTCTATTTGCGTTACTTACTTACATCTTCTTCATCCTCAAGCACTTGGGACAAGAAATTGGGATACATGGAAAGACATCACATGTTCCCTGAATAACTCCCACGTAAGGGAGTTATTTATTTAATTTAATTTAATTTAATTTAAGTTAATATAAAAAAATAATTTTATTAATAACTAATTAATTAAATCATATTTAATTAATATTTCATTTAAACCACATTTCACATAACCTATAGTTTAATTTTAATTAATTTAATTAAATATATTTTAATTAATTTAATTAAATATATTTTAATTAAATAGAATTAAATTAAACTATTAATTAATGGAGAATTGTCAAATTTGACAAAATATTTACAAAATATAGCAAAATTTCAGATTCTATCAATAATAACATTGATAGACACTAATATGCTTCTATTAGTGACATTGATAGATAATGATAAATATCTATCAGTTTCTATCATTGATAGAATCCAAAATTTTGATATAGTTTGTAAATATTTTAGTTTATTTTATTATATTTGAAAATGCCCATAATTAATCCTCCAATTAATTAATTGTTAAACTTATATTTAATTTAAAAGTTTTTTCAAAAATAGAAAAAATTGACAAACTATTTATACTCCATAGAACAAAACCATTAAAAGACAAAATTTATTACACTTTATTTTTCTATGAAGTTAAATATTTTGTCAAATGTTCTATTTTTGACAATTTTCGTTTAATTTTAATCCAAATATGAATGATATTCATATATAAATTTCTCAAATAACCTATAGTTTTAATGTGTATCATATACACATTAAATTTTAATCTATAATTTTAATAAGAATCTAATTCACATTAAATCAATATTTAAACTCATTCAAAAAATTTATTCTCTCATAAATTAATTTTGGATCATATCCAAAAATTAAATTTATATTATAAAGTTTAATTAAAATATAAACTTTATATTATAATGTTAATTTAGGAACTAATATAATGTAAATTTGAACATTTCAAATTACAATCAATATATATTAACCTTATTACCATTTACAACCTAGGAAGGAGACTTAATGGATCTACAAATCAAAGTTACAACGATATGAGATTAATTGGATAAACTCATTAACCACATTAACTGTACACTCCACTAAAGATTCACAACTGAACTCTTCTCACTACAAATATCTTTTTGTTTCCACGAATATAGATCAATAACAGAAAGTTACTCCTTCACAAGTGTTTGTAGCACCAGTTGGGTCAAATTACCGTTTTACCCCTGAGTTACTTGTAGTCCTTAAATACCAGTGCTCATCTAATGAACAACCTGTTTATGGTCCAACCAATAAAATAGAAATCGCTCTCGTGTCATAGAGAGGGTAGGGCCCTTTGTTTAAGTCATGGAGACACAATTTAAGAGAACACTCATATGCTAACCCTAAAGTCGGAAAAAAGTAAATTTCATCTTGTGTGATTATGTTTCCAGCTCTTCAATCGGTTTTGTCCCCAAATTGGTAGGCTTATTGAGTCGACAATCTTCCCATTCTCACCTGTACAAAGCAAAGGACAATTCCTTATGAACAAAAATTCATAATACACTCTGGATTAAGACGAAGTTACCTAGGTCATCTTAATGAAATAGAAACCTAACTACTTAACAGAGTTATATCTTGTGATTACTATTTCATGGTTCGGTCTTATGAAAACTCATTTCATATGATACCCTCACTCGCATGTCACCTACACGAATGCGTTAGATCATTGCATTTGTATCAAATACAAATTAAGTGAATCGTATTCATAGTGTTACTAAAATAAGATACCCAACCTTATCCCTATATTAAGACCCTTTAAGTTGTATCTCGAACATTGATTTCGTGCCCTATATGTCTCTACATATAGTTCAAGACTCATCAAAAAGCTTAGGATGTTAGTTTATTGGATTAAGGTGATTAAGACAAAACTAATAATCAATAACACTATTGAAATTACACTGTATCAATGACGGTCAACATATTCTATTTACTATCTACAAGTTTTAGGACATAAAACCTAACAATTCATGATGATAATCAAACATGGATATCATCTCTCAATAGTTGTGCATGAAGGTACGTTTTCAGAAATTTTGTAATGTCATCCAACTGTTGTTTTAGATGGTGTCAAGAAACACAATAAAGAAGGAAAGCCTAAATTTTTACAAGAATGATAAGTTGAAAACTATGATATGATTGAATGAGAAGAATGGAAAAACATCCCAATGGACATATAGATAGACTTCAAACCACCAAACAAAAGTTCGGTAGCTATCATGACACATTTTGTTGATTATGGTTGTATTTTGCAAAATGAAATAAATCAGATTCATCTATTTTAAATTATGAAATATTTTAATTCTAATTATTTGCACATAAATTGATTTAGTTTTTTATATATGTATGTTATGTTAGGTTTATCTATGCCCCTACTCCACGTAATTATGAAATACTTCATAAAGAAGTAATGGAATATCTTTGGATTGGAATATTAATCAGAAATTATCATCTACTTTTCTTGATCATCTATTTTTCTTACTTGTTCTGGTCTTTTGCATTCTGGCAGCTAAATAAGTTGTTTCGTAGTAGTTGCTCTAACACGTCTACAACATCAAAGTCAAGAAATGGATAAACTTTTTCTTGCCTTTCTTTAGGAGTTGGATGATGCTTCTCTCTGTCGTCTCTCTTCTTAGCTTTGGTCTCATTTTCTTTGGAAGAAAATTTCAGTGGGGTCTTATGATGGTCATAGATTTTTTTAGGACACTATCTTTAATCTCTTTAATGCATTTGATTTCTTTCTTCTCCTTTTTCCTTAAGAGATTAGAAAATCTTTAGTTCCCTTTTTAGCAATGCTAAACTCCATGTCATGAGCGTGAGTCTCTAATTCTTCAAATGTATGAGGTTTTATTTCCTGCAAAATATAGAGAAGTTTTCAGTGCATGCCTTGAATGCACATATCCACTGTAGACAACTCTGTGAGCTTGTCTTTGCAATCCAAACTTAAAGCTCTTCATCTATTTATGTAGTTGATGACTAGTTCTCCCTTCCTCTATTTGGTGTTTGTCAATTCCATCATGCTGACAACACGCCTAGTGCTATAGAACAGTTGAGGAACTCATTTTTCAGTTGTTTTCAGCTGTCAATGATTTCTGGCTCCAGATCGATATACCACTTGAAAGCATTATCTTTCAAGCTTCGAACGAACTGCCAAACCAGTTGATCTTCTCTTAAGTCTGCATTCTCGCATGTTTCGACGAAGTGGGCGATGTGTTGCTTCGAGTTACCCTTTCCATCAAATTGCTGAAATTTTGAAGGTTGGTACCCAAGCGACATTCTTAAGTTGTTGATTCTTTTAGGATACGACTTAGAGTACATGAAAGAGGTATGGGACAAGCCTTCATAATGATCCTTCCTTTAGGAGATTCCATAAGCGTTGTACCCAACTTTTCTTTGTGAGGACAAAACTTTGTTCTTGTTCTTGCATGTTCCTCCTTGAATGACTTTGGGTGACAAGTCTAGTGTAAATGTCGTTTGCAACAGTAGCTTTGGATGCAACTTTCCTCAATGTCATTAGTTGGTTTGTTGATTTGACTTTTGAGAGAGAGATGATAGGTAGAGAGGTCCCACTGGACGTGCCAATTTGTTCACACGAGATTTTCAAAGAAATTTAATTTGTGGTGGTGAACTTGTGCTTGTGTTAATTTGATGTGATATGATTCAATGTCTAGTATTTGATCATCTCATTCTCTCTCAATTAGATGTCTACGTTTGATTTGAGAAACTATAGCACATGATATTCTTAAAGTTGGAGTCTTGGAAGAAAACTTGTATTATCAAAGGAACTTCAATCTTCGAAAGTGGTCAACTTCAAGAGTTGGAGTCTTCTGGTTCTTATGAGAATTCTCTTTAGACATTTTGAACTAAAAAATTTTGTCTCCCACAAATAAGGAGAACTCTTCTAGTTATAGAGTTCTCTAGTGGGCTTTATGAGCTTGGGTTTTGTTGGTCCATGGATCAAACTCATTAGCCCAACCACATGGATTTAAGTAATATTTAGCTTTTGGACTAAATTAAGCTTTTTATTTTTACTCAATTGAACTATAGTCAATAATATTTAATTGGACTAAAATAATTAACTTGATCCAACGATCATGATGAAAACATGTAGCATTATCAGAATTAATCAATTTATATTTTTTTAATTAGTTCTGAATTCAATTATTTGTATGTTGGTGATCCCACTTCTCAAATCTATTAAAATCCACTAAATAAGAAGTAAAAACAAGCCCATTTTAATTGCTTATCACCATCCATTATGAATCAACAACATTTTGGTAAAAAAATCAATGATGGAAAAAAATGTACAAATCAGCTTCATTGTTCAAATATCCATTCCATTTCATATGTACTGAAAATCTGCTCAAATTAGCCAATTGAAAATTGAGTAAATATGAACATAAAACAACAAAATGGTATAATTGCTGTAGTGAGAACTACCTTGGAGAATTCAAATTTAAATTCAACTAGAACAAGTTAAGAAGATGGATCAAACGCGTACTGTGATACAGACATCAACGTGGTATAATCATCATCGATCATTTGGGAAAGTATCATCACATCCAACTTCATTAAAACTCAATACAAACATACATCTTAACTCAACACTCAATAAGAGAAGAAAACCCTGGTCATTCTCATTATGAAACCAAGTGCAAATAAGTGACTGAGAAACCACTCAAAATAACGTAACAATATCATTATGAAGAGATATTCTTTAAGAATACCATTGGGGTTGTACTTTCTAAAAGTGGTTTTGAAAATCTCACCATCATTGAACTCAAGGCGAGCACAAAAACAACAATAATCCATAGCTCCTACATTCTGGAGATATTAGACACTTCTTCTCCTTCCTTTCCCTTGTATTCATACCAACACCGCTTCCCTGAGTCAACAACCACCATCCATACATAATTTATGGAACTTGATATCCCATAGAAATTCAGTTTTTATCACAAATTATACAAAAATTGAAATCTAGCGACTACCACTACCAATACTAGAAGAACTGGGAAAGACCACATGAATGGCAGAAATAACTTTATAGGGTGACTCGAAAATAATTTTCTTTTCGACCTTCTTCAAAGATTCTCTCTCTCTTTTTTTTTTTCCTTTGTTTTAAACTTTTTCATCTTGAATATCGGCATCAGTGAAGGGTACTGGAGTTTCAGTTGCATTTATAGTCTACATTGTTTCTTCGGCAATAAATGTTGCCAAGTCATAAAAATTTCTAACTAATACACAGATCTGAACAAATTTAAGAAAATCTAGATAGATATGAAAATATGTGAAAGCATGTGTAACGAACGGAAGTTACGGCGGTGGAACAAAACAAAGAAGCTGAAATTGAAAGGAAGAACAAAACATTGTTTATTAGATAGTTTTAGGTCAGAACATATTCCCAGATTTGCTGTGAGGAAGAAAGGGGAATTAACTGCAAGGCAGAAATTCGAACCATATATAAAATTTAACCCTGTCAAAGCCAATGGTTTGAACATAAACAAAGAATGCAACATTATTAAGACCTAAAACCTTGTTCGTTGCCTGTTGGTGTATAATTTCGTCGAAAAAGCTTCGAATACCGCACTCGACGGATCTAAATCTCGAAACTATCAGGGGTCCATGCCTGAACGGCACGCAAGGGAGGTCAATGCTTGGATTCGCTGAGAGATGGGGAGGAAAGCGCCGTCGTCATCGTTTGCTACTCTAAATGGTCGATGAAGAAGACTCAAGGAGGGGGGCGGCTGCTGCTATCGTGAAAGAGGAGAGGGAAAGCTAAATGAAAGCAGTGAGGGGTGATTGGCACGGATGACCTCCATTTTTGTTATATATGTTTGCCAGTGGCCAGTCGATGCTCAATGTTCAATATTTGTATGTTATATATATGTTTGCTCGATGCAATATTTAGAAACAGAAAAATGAAAAGAAAAGAGTAGAAAGGCTGAAAAAAACAAAAGAAAAAAGGACACGAGAAAAAAAAGAGTATAAAAACGGATGAAAAAGTGAAGTAAAAAAGAGAAGTGGTAATTATTGGTTAATGTGGTAATTTCATTTGGGCCTTTAAAAAACAGAAGATTAAAAGTGGTAAATGCTTATGACGATGCACGCGATGCAAATTTTATAGAAGTGATGGTTATCAATGTCTTGGCTTTATATGGTATCAATAATAATAATTAATTAATAAATAAAGTAAAAAAGAGGATCTAAAATTGATTGGATCCTTTGGCTCGTAAATGTGTAGAAACTTGACATCAAACTCCGTAATCTTGCAAATGTGGGCATTGCGGCAATCAAACTTGGTATGACTACCTTTCTAAATGACTAGACCGGTTGGAGATGCTGCCACTGTGGGCGGTGATTGCGTCAATCTTTGTCACAATCTCTTTTGTTATTTGCTTCCTTAGTTGATTATTTGTTTTTCTTCTTTTTTTTATAGCTAAATAAAATTAAATCAAAGCAATACAAATCCATTTTTTTTTCCAATTTGTTGAGGGAGAGAATAGGAGTCCAATTGGAGGGAAAAAAATTTTGAGTAGAGAATTGGTGGAAGAAGCTCTAGCTCTCATAGTGGTTTTCGATGTTATTTGGCCTATAATGGTATCAATAAGAAATTATAAAAAATGCAAAATTTTGGATATATTTGCTTGGTTATGGTATGGATAAAATTTAAACATTCTGGAGCAACAAAGATAGTTATTCTTTCCACAATGCCAATAGACGAAGTGCTTTGTTTCAGATCAATTCTTTGCTGCAAATGCTTCGATCCACCCCCGAGGTGAAAAATCGTAATACGCCCTGAGGAATTCCTACCAACGGACTTCCCTGTACTCAAAGTGAATTATCTAAGTGCTCTCCCTCTTGTCTTTGTCTCTTTGTCGAGATCGTAATCATTCTCTTCTGCCGCCCCTTAAGAATAAAGGCAAATCTCATTCCTCAACAATTGAGTAGAATATAGAAAAAAGATCAGAGAGATAACTTAGACAAGGAAGACAACTTTAATCGTCCTCCTCTTGAAAAAGAAAAAAAAAATTCTGAAACCCCTCCCTCAAACCTCTTCGATCTCGTCTTCATTTTTTTTATCTCAAAAAATACTTTTTTATTACACAGATATGAACTTGCAAAAATAGCAAAAAAAAAAATATATATATGATAATAAGGTTCATGTCAATATATTTTCTAAATTACAAAAATAACAAATTTAAAAGTCGATAACCCTATGATTATTGTATCTGATATCACTAATTTTGCCATATTCATATTATGTAAAAAATAGGTGTCATGAGCTATTTTCTTCTAAATATGTTTGTCATTTAATGCAATTTCCCTATAAAAAATGAGTTTTTTTAAAAAAATAAAACAATGTATGAAAATATTTACACCGTATAAAACAATTTTAAAAAAGAAAAAAAGTCCACAAGCCAACGTAGAATAACAAAAAGGGTTTTAACACTATAGCCTAAATAGGGGTGCCTTATTACAGGTTGGACAGAATGTTGCTAAATTTTTCATAAATGTTCTAATGGGCTTCAATTTTACACAAATGTGGAGCCCAAAAGACCAAACTACCAATCTTTATTATTAATAATATATTTAAAAAAAATAGAAAAATGAAATGAGAAAAGTGGATAATGATTAAGATTTTCATTTATTAGATAAATATAGTATGTGATTAATTATATTATGGTAATATCATAGTTAAAATTAGGGGTGTTTGCAAAAATAGCAAAAAAAATTATGATAATAGAGTTTATGTCACTCCATTTTCTAAATTGCAAAAGTAGCAAATTTAAAGTGGACAGCCCTCTTATAGCTATACAATAACTCTCTGATGTATCTAATTACTTGTCATATTTGCAATATGCAAAAAAAAAAGTGTTATGGGCTACTTTTTTCTATTTTTTTTGTCATTTGATGCAATTTTCCTTAAAATTACTCCTTAATTATTTTTCTTTTGGTGATTTTGTCAAAAAATTCTTCCCTCCATCTGATCTCTCTCACTTTCTAATCTCTCTCCGTCCATTCTTTCTTTTGTTTTACATTGTTTTTCATATATTCTATTTAACAATTTATTATATATACTTATTATATTGCATCAAATTTGGATTGATTTTTATATATTGGAAGTTAATTTGTAAAATTTTACCGTGACGAAAATTGTTTTTGATTTAAATAGATCATTATATACCCATGTATACTTAACATAATATTAGATAACAATGTATGTGTGCATATTTTATATTGTATTTTAATTTTGTAACAAATTTATCATTATGTGAACGTACAAATTTATATCAATACATTAATTAGGAAAATGTATTGTTGATGATATTTTATATATATTGTATAATATATGATATATTATGTGTCTACTACTTAAATATATATTATGTGTGTGATGTTTAATGTTTAATGCTTAATGATATTTAATATATATTGTAACATATATGAAATATTATGTGTTTGTTGTATAATTATATATTATGTGTATGATGCTTAATGTTTAATGTTTAATGATATATGATATGTACTGTAAACTATATGATATTTTTTATGTTGTACGTTCGTAAGGTGCACCAATATTGATCTTAAAAAGGAATAAATGGTCAAGAGTCCAAAAACTTTAAAAAGAAGTTCATTATATATTGTATACTATATTTCACAATTCAAGAAAGAAAATTAATATCATGAAACTAATAGTTGAAGGAGATGACCGAAAAGTTGATCACAATGTGGATTTTTTTTATCGAAAACTAGAACGGACAAATAAACTGAAATATGCATTCATCAAATAAGTGAACGGAAAAAAGGGTGAAAGACGTCGGATAGGACATGATCGAAAAAATAAATATTGATCAGTGAGATATAAATCAAATGAAAATTGGGTGAAGTACAACGAAAAGTAGATGGAAAATTGTGAAAGACGCCAGAAGTAATAAACCGTAGATATAAAACCTTTGTTCAATGTACAATTAAAGACAAATACATTAATTTTGTGAAAAATATTCAATATATTATTACCAAATTTGACTAAAATATGTATAATTAATTTGCATATCTAATAAATGATATAATATAAGAAAAATAAAATAAGATAATAATATAAGAAAAATAAAATAAGATAATAATATAAGAAAAATAAAATAAGATATAATATATTTAATTTATTAAATAGGTAGATTCATACTAATTGTGATATAAGTTATAAATTATGGTATATATTATTATATAATCCCGAAAATATATATTATTTGTAATTAATGTGAGGGATAAAATGGTCATTAAAAATCTTGAAATCTTAGTTAGAAAATTAATGAGATTTTGAGATTTTTGTGTAAAATCATGTGTAAAGTAGGTATTATGTCTAAATTTTTCTAACAAAAATACCCTCGCGATGAGTAAGTCACACACACGTGAAAAAATAATTTTGTACTTAATCTAAACGATTTCTTAGCAACGATCTCGTAGCAAGTCTAAACGATTTTGTACCCTTATACCAAGTATAAACGATCCTGTACCATTCTACCTAGTTTAAACGACCTCATAGCAATTCTAAACGATCTCGTAGCAAGTTTAAATGATTTTGTACCATTGTATTTAGTCTAAACGATCTTGTATCCAGTCTAAACGATCTTGTACCAAATCAAAACTATCTATTAGTAATAGTGGTCTATCTCTGTCCATTTGAGTAGACAACAGATCGTTTAGATATTGATACACGATCATTTAGATCATGTACCAATATCATTTAGATCTTGTACCAAGAAGAGAAAAAAAAGATGAGAAATGAAGAAGAAGAAAGAAATTCTAGAAGAGAAAATGAAGAAATTGTAAAATGTAGATGAAGGGAAAACTTGAAATATATGAAAATATCATAGACTTTTTGATTTTGTTACAAGAGCCGTAAATATTTTGGTGTTTTGTTATATTTATGAAAACTAACCTATAAATGATCTAAAATAAAATTTTGAGATTTTATTTCCTACATTTAAAAAAATATCCAAAATTCTTTTACTGTATTCGTTCGATAACAGTATTGAAAAAAAAAATGTAAAATTTAGGTATTTTATTTGTTCGTATCAATAGACAAAAGTATTTACAAAATATAGCAAAATTTCAGATTCTATCAATTATAGACATTGAAAAACATTTATATGCTTCTATTAGTAACATTGATAGACAGTAATAGAAATTTATCAATGTCTATCATTTATAAACAATAACAAAAGTTTGTTAGTATCTATCATTGATAAAATCCAAAATTGTGCGATATTTTGTAAATATTTTAGTTTATTTTATGATTTTTTTTAAAAAAATATAACAAACTGGTAAAATATTTACGCTCTATAGAACAATTTTGAAAACGAAAAAAAACCCACAAGTCCACAATGAGAAATACAAAAGATACATCAATCAACATACGATTAATTGGCCATATGCCCGTGAGAAATTTTTTAAACGAATAATCTACGATCGTTTCGATCATGATACATGATCGTGTAGTTCTTTTTAACGATGGGAAAAAAGCTTCAATTTTAAATGATCGTGTTGACCATGCTAAATGATCGTGTTGACTTTGGTAAGCGATCATTTAGATCATATTCACACAATTGTGTAGTTCTTTTTAAACGATGAAAAAAATGTTTCAAATCTAAACGATCGTGTTGATCATGCTAAACAATCGTGTTGACTATGAAAAACGATTGTTTAGATCATATCCACACAATGTAGTTCTTTTTAAACAATGAAAAAAAGGCTTCACATCTAAACGATAGTGTTAGCTATGACAAGTGATCGTTTAGGTCATATCAATACAATCGTGTAGTTCTTTTTAAATGATGGAAAAAAGACTTCAAATTTAAACTATCGTGTTGACCATGGCAAACGATCGTGTTGGCAATGGTAAAAAATCATTTAGATAATGTCAAAATGATATTTAAATGAATTTGATATTTTCGAATATGAGGAAGGTGAAGTAGTTTCAAAGAAGATGAAATGAGAGATTTAAACAGAAGAATAATTTGTTCAAAAATAGAAGAAAGAAAATCTGAAAAATAAGATGAAGAAATCTAGGAAGGGAAGATGAATAAATCGTAAAGAATAAGAAATAAAAGTGACGAACCATGAATATTTGTGTGTTTTATTATATTTATGAAAATTAATTTTTATTTTACTATATTTGAAAATGTTCCTAAAAAATTCAAAATTTTGAAATGTCATTTGCCTAATGAATTGATAAAAAAACTCAATTCTTTTTTTGTTGGAAAATAGTTAAGTAGACAACACCTAATCAAATGACATTACAAAATAGTTAAATAAACGTGTTTAAAAGCAATTTGATTATCTGTATGATTGTATCCATTAGAATTGATTAAGCAATCAAAATTCAATGCATTTATACCATTTTAAAATTCGGATGTGTTAACAAGGTACAAATGTTGTGTTTTACTCCTGATAATGCAAATGATTAATTATAGTCTAATTAAGCCACCATAAAGATCTAATTAACTACTTATACAAATTTTCATCCATGCTTATAAAGTTTTTAGAAATTTCTATCATTACAAATATTTCTTCCTACTTCAAGGCATGGATATTTCAAAACTAGCTTCTAACTTGTAGAGCTGTTAGTTATATATATATCCCTTCTATTGATGGTGGATGTTGAAAATACAAAATTAAAAAGAAAAAAAACAGCTTCAAGTTCGTGGAAAGCTCTGTACAAGAATGGCAGTCTCAACCTACCCCAGTCCAAATTCCCTTTCCATTATTTAATTACTCCTTCACTTCTTGTTTGTCTTCAGAACAAACAATCCTTCCATTTCATTCATTAATCTTAAGGTCAAAAGGTATATACATTTCATTCATCCACTCCATTGGAGGAGAAGAAGAAGAAAGAAGAATCATCCAACTTGTATGGGTCCCATTCCACTCTCTTTCCTGTCTTCTTCCTCTAATACTCTGTTCCCATTCAATCCACGGCTCTGATTTCTCCAATCCCTTTTGACGGCTCTGATTCATGGGGTTGACCCATCTTCCAAACCCCACCTCAGCCATTTCCTTTTCGAACCTCAGACTCGAGAAAGTCTTCACAGACTGCTCCTCTTCCTCTTAAGTTACAAGCCAACTTCATTCTTTCTCTCTCTCTCTCTCTCTAGGATTTGGAGCAGCCATCGTAGAAGTAATTGAAATCGGTAAATTTCTTTCCAAATCGGTCTTCTCTGGATTGAGTTTTTCTTGATTTTGTTTATTGGTGTTTGTTTCTTTTTTTTTTTTTTCTCTGTTCATTGGGTTGGATTCTGTTTTGCTGCAATTTTGGGATTTGTGGCTATGATTGGAAGATGGGCTTGATTGTTTTTTGATGTTAATCTGGAATTTGGGATTTGTGTTGTGGTTTAGATTTGATAAGTGGAGTATGTGTTGGATGTTCTGTTTGGGGGAAATCAATTGAATGAAATGGATTATTGAAGGACTTTGTAAGGATGATGACTCAACTTGGGAATTTTACTATGAGAACTTGACTTTCCTTTTGAATACTTAATTCTTTTTTCCCTTTTTATCTTTTTGATCAATGAACATGAACTCTTCTGTGATCTAAATATGTTTTTGTGGTTTGGAAATTGGATTTCAAGGGAGTTAATTTTACCAAAACTTATTTATTTGTCTTTGTTTCTTTAGTTTTTTGGGTTGATCATGGTTATGCTTTCGTTTTCTGCCTTTACAAATTAAGCTATCTGAACTATTTATTGCTTAGATTTGAGTTTTTTTTAATACCCTTTTGAAATTGCAGTCATTTTTTTATTATGTTTTTCTTTCCAAAGCTACTTTTCAAATTTCAATATTTGGTCAATATTTTAGAAGCAGTACTGAATTAAATTAGAAAAAACAAAGAATTTTTATTCTCTTTTGTAAATAAATCATCATTTTTAGTAACCGAAAACTGGTAAACAAAAAGCTTTATCAACTGGGATGAACCAAAATTTGCCTCATTTTACTAAATTTGAGAATTTGTTTGTAACTTGTTGCAGATCTAAATCAAACATTGTTGAATCTTTGTAGTAGAGAAAAGGTTTTAGAGATGGAACCTGAAGATAGTTTGTGTAGTTCTGAAGTTTGGACAAAATCTTCTTCTTTTCCTAATAATAATGTTCAGCAACCTCCACAAAAATGGCCAGATACTTCCATTTTAGACTATGCTATGGATCAACCTTTTCAAGAATTTCAAGAACGGACCGAATCGAAGGCCTCCCTAACCTGTAACCCGAATCAACAAATTGAAATCCTAGATAAAGATAGTAATCAGATGAATGCAGCACTTCTAGCCAGTAAAATTCAAGATTGGGACCCAAGGGCCATGCTAAATAATCTTTCTTTCCTTGAGCAGAAGATTCATCAGCTTCAGGAACTCGTGCATTTGATCGTTGGTCGAAGAGGACAAGTCTTTGGGAGGCCAGATGAACTCGTAGTTCAGCAACAACAGCTGATAACTGCAGATCTAACTTCAATTATTGTTCAGTTAATCTCCACTGCGGGTAGTCTGCTACCATCTGTAAAGCATAACTTGTCTGCTGCTGTTCCTCCAGTCGGGCAGCTGGAGCCGTTTGACAAGGTTATTTTCGCATCTGGACCCGGGACCAATGGTGGTGTTCAGTCCCAACATGGTGATGGAACTAAACTCCCCGAGCTTCCAACCCAAGTGGACGGTAGTAGCAAGTGTGGGAAGGAACAGAACATGACTGTTGAAGAACACGAATCAAAGGACGAAGAAGATGGAGATGAACACGAGAACCTACCACCCGGTTCATATGAAATATTGCAGCTAGAAAAAGAAGAGATTCTAGCTCCTCACACCCACTTCTGTGCAATATGTGGAAAAGGGTTCAAGAGAGATGCAAATTTACGAATGCACATGAGGGGCCATGGTGATGAGTATAAAACCGCAGCCGCTCTTGCAAAGCCGAACAAAGAATTGGGTTCCGAGACCATGCTAATTAAGAGGTATTCCTGCCCCTTTACCGGCTGCAAGCGGAACAAGGATCACAAGAAGTTTCAACCTTTGAAAACTATTCTGTGTGTTAAAAACCATTACAAGAGAACTCACTGTGATAAAAGCTTCACTTGCAGCAAATGCAACTCTAAGAAATTCTCAGTAATTGCTGATCTCAAAACACATGAGAAGCATTGTGGGAAAGATAAGTGGCTTTGTTCTTGTGGGACTACTTTCTCAAGGAAAGACAAGCTCTTTGGACACATTGCTCTCTTCCAAGGCCACACTCCTGCAATTCCTCTCGACGAGTCAAAGGGAGTCACCGTGTCCTGTGATCGAGGAGAACGCTATGAAACAACGAATAAGCTTGGGAGTATAAATTTCAGTTTTGGGTCGATTGCTTCTGGAGGAAGCTCAGTTGAAACCATAGCAGATGCAAAAGGTGGTGTTGATGATTCTCTTAGTTATTTCTCACCTTTGAACTTCGATTCGTGTAATTTTGGTGGCTTTCATGAGTTTCCTCGACCGCCATTCGAGAACACAGACAATGCATTTTCGTTCCTTATCCCTGGATCTGGCAATTACACCCAAAAATCTGGTGCAGAATCAAGCTCTAATAACCTTGAATGAATGTATGTTTCCTTTTCTCAGTCCTCTTGGTTTTCTGTAAAATTGAAATATGATGTACTTTGGTGAGTTCTTCAGTTCCTAAATGAATTATTTTTATTAACTACCTGCGGCTGCATTATTTTCATCTTGCCATAATAAGAAAATCTTGTAAAAAATGTTCATTCTCATTCTAACAGTTATTGCTATTTATTCTTCGTCTTCTTCTTCTTCTTCTCCTTTTTTTTTTTATATAGTTTTAATCTTTTAACTTCCATTTGAATTACTATTAATGATGATATAGTCGTTTCAAAATTGAACAATCAAGTCATAATTAATAGAAATGCTTATGTGAATTCTAAAAACTAAAATAATAAATTTTAGATAAGAATAATAATAATATTTAGGGACCATCCTCTGCATTCCTTCCTGTTCCCTTATCCCCTCCAATTCCTTGCAAGTATTCGCACGATTCTTAGAAATTCTCTTTTTTGTTTTAGCTCAAAGGTGTGGTGTAGGGATTTAAAAGCCCGAATTGGTTCCAAATTTGGCAGATCTTACTCTTATAAAATCCTTGATTTTTACCTTGTATTATTTTGTAATTATAACTCCATAAAAGAGTTATCTTGGGCGGATTAATCGTGCCAGCGAATGGTATTTTATGATCTTCAATAGTTTATTTATAGGAAATCAAGTATAATGAGTACTGTAGGCAAAGATTAAAGAACTAAAGATATCCTTGGTTTAAATCCTCCCACTCTCATTTGTATAGAAAAGAAAATCAATTATAATGAGTATTTAAAAAGGTTTAAAGAAAAATGAAGTCCAAAGTAAATAGGAGTTAGTTTAGGCAATTGGATATTAAAACCAAATATTGATTATTTTGTGTGATGGAAGATCCAGTGCCTTGAAAGGAAAATTCGATGTAACATCAGTAGTAAATCGCATATGTCGGTTGCTCCTTAAGATTAATACATCTCAATTCAAGCATGCACTCGTCGGAATAACGAATGAAATCAAAGAAAATTTTGCTCAAAGAAAATCGAAAACTTGGAAAAGAACGAGAAGAACACACACCACACCAAAATCTTTTTCTCAAATTTATAAGAAAAGAAAAACAATTACATATTAAAAACATAACATTATAATCATAAAACGATTATAATATTTATAACCATCAAAACAATAACAATTATTATTATCATCATATTTTCAATTGTAACATTAATGGGTAAATCATTACAATGATAGTCATTCCTATTAATCTTCAGGAATGACTAGCATTCTAGTTAATACAATAATAGAACATTTCTCTTATAAAAAAAGAAGAAGTATAAAACATCAATATCTTTCAATTTAAATTTATGCATGGTGAGATAGGACAACAATCTAATTAAAAAAAGTAAGTTAACCTTTTCAACTTTCAATGACTATGGTTGAGATCCCTATAACACGTTTTACTTCTTCAATTTTCATCGATTCCGTAATAAAAAGGTGTGTTATTTAAGGCCAACATAGAACTCGGGTCAATGTGAAAACTCTTTTTAAAAATTCTTAAATTTTTTTCATAATTTTTAATTCTTAAAAGCGACCAAGCTTTCATGCAATCACGTTTATTGCTTCATCGAGTCTATCATAATAGACCACTCAAAAACTATGTTATAAAAACTTCACATCTAGTCCATACCAAAATCAACTTCATCAAGCCTGTCAAAGACAAACTACTATGAAGATTTTAGAGTTATCGTCCATCAAGACCATACCAGGACCACCCAGATAAGGGCTATGAAATTTTTAAAGGTTTTGGTTTTGTACATCAAGTTCGTATTTGACCAACAATACAAGGCTACAGAACATCAAATCTATCATAATAGATCACCAAATAAAGGGCTATGGACCATCAAATGTTTGAGTCCCATACTTGTTCATATCACTAGATTTCCTCTCTTTGTTAGGTCTTTAATTAATAGAGGATCAACTAAATTCTTCTTAGACCTTTCATACTATACTCCAAGGAGATAGTTTTCTCTTTCAATAATTTTTTTTCAACAATTGTTCCACAACCATATGTCATCTTTTGGCATTAAATACATTGTTCTTAGCAATATCTATGATAACTTGTGAATCATAATAAAGAAATATTGGTATAGAAGTCCTCCACAATGGTACATGTCCAGTAAGTTTCTAAGTCACTCATACGGATGTTCCCACACAATGGTACATCTCTCATTAAAAACACACACAACCATTATAAAACTATTGTCATTCTATATTACTAGGTTTTTTTGCATGAACTACTTCTATATTGAGAAACATTATCTTCCTTACTTTTCTTTAAGACTCATACTAGCATCACAATGTGTTTCTTACCTTAGCATTATCAAAGAATTCAAATCTCTTAACATATTTTAATGTGTGATTGATATAAAGAAATTTCATTTTCAGTTTTTATTACTTTAATACCAAGTATCAACATCACCCTCATCTAAATCTTACATTTCAAATTGTGAGGACATAGATAACTTACATCATGTTTGTATAAAAAGTCAATATATCATCAACATACCAAGAAATAATCACACAATGAGCTCAAACAAATATGAGTGAACACGTGTATCAAAGAATATTAACAAATAATATTCACATAATCAGCTCAAATAACTTTGAGTAAATGACTTCTTGACGTCCATGTGATGTATGATACAAATTCTATCAAGCCTTTATAGTCACTATTTTAAAATATTTTAGTCAAATGAGAATATGCATCAAAATATTTGAAGATCCATGCATGTAAACCTAACTAGTATTCCTTTCCAATAAGAAATTTAAGATCAAGGTGTTAAATCACATAACAACCATAAATCATCCTATTTATTTTCCTTTTCAAGATCGAACATGCTTAATTAAATAAAGACTTTATTTATACTTCCAATCAATTAAAATTACAAATTACACCTAATGTACCCATAACGATCTTATCTAACTAATGTGAAACTTTGGTCGAATTTCTAATGATCCTCCTCTCAACCAAAGTTCCAACTAAGTCTTCCCTAAAATAGACATCCATCCATTTAACTCTTATCTAGGCTAACTCATTTTCACCAAAGTGTATACTTGCCTATTTGATAAAGTTCAACCATGGATCACATCACGACTACTTTCAAGGTTCCTCTACAACTTTGTTCAATACCTAAGGAGTATATCAAGATGGCTAAACTAGAAATATGAGTTTGGTACCACTTATTTAGAGACAACTTTGTGTATAAACCCTTAGGCCATATCACATATTTTATACATTAGACAATATCTCAAATTTCCTTACAATTCTACAAGCTTCTAAATAGAAATAATGAGTTTTGATCATTCTCAGCTAACCATCAACAAGCTAGATAATAAAGAAGATAATAGTATACGACCAAATTAAATTAAAAGTAATAACAATACATTTAAAAACTTCATGAAAATTAATGGCCAAGCGCATTATATTTTGAACACGACAATTTATAACTTGAATCATGCACAAGCTTTTGTCAAATATTACACATCAATCAGTATTCAAATCTATGCTAACATGCTAATTATTAGACATTCTCAAGTAGATCCAATGACATTTTAAAGCAATACAATAACAACAACATTATTACTTTCTTGTCATATGTGTCGTGTGATAATTTTATACTATGAAATATTGAACTATATATACCTATCAAGTATTTATGGGATATATAGCAATTATATAAAATTATCAATTCTCATACTATATACATACATATATAATATATATAAAGTTATGTAGCTGGAACAAATTAGCTACCAAAACTGATAAAATCTCGCTGCCAACGTTATTCAAATTTACAGTGGTTTGAAGGGAAAAAAATAGAGACGTTTGTCGAATAAATCACCAAAAACACAATAGAAATGCAAATTTTCTATCACAAAGAAGCACATATATGACAATTTAATTGGTTAATCCATTTCTTTAATTGATTGATTGTATCCAATATTTACCCTCCAATTTTATTAATTACTTCTCGATTTGGAATTAAAGTGTCTCCTAATTATAGATCATTTCTTGGTTTATGGTATTGATGACAATACAATACAAAAATAAAAAAGCAAAAAAATTTATGATAATAAGCCTATGTCACTACATTTTTTAAATTGCAAAAGTAGCAAATTTAAAAGCAGATAGTTCTCCGATATATCTAATTATTTGTCATATTTTCAATATGCAAAAAATTCGTGCTATGGACTGCTTTTTTCTAATTTTTTTTGTTACACTACAAGAAATCTGAGCTTTGCGAAAGCAAAAATGCATCACCAAAAAGTCATTGTGCGTCGGTGAAGGTTTCACCGACGCACAGAAACACGTTGACACGGGCGTCAATTTAAATTGAAAGTTTCCCATTGACCACCAGAGCAATTGGGGAACTTTCTATGGCTTACCTGTTCGGTTCTCAATCTTGTCATTTTCTGCTCATCTTTTTCCAATCAATTTTCTGGAACCATCAGAGCAAGGATCGCTTCTCTTTGAAGCAATCTCATATTTCTTTTGACGCAGCTCGTAATAATGTTCCAACTTTTCTTTTTTGCACATTCTGCACATGTCCCTACTCTTGGATTCGAGGTCCTCAAAAGAAGGTTCTTGTACCTTAGCTCTTCTACAGTCTCCTTATACTCTTCATTTTCTTTCTTTGTTGCTTCAGTAGCAGATTGTAATTCTAAAATATACGACAAATTTAATATCAAACATACATACAATCTACAATCTATACATACAATATAAATACAATAACAAGAATCTATACATACATCGAGAGCTCTTCATCCATGGATTTTAACAAGAACAATCAAACCCTTATTTTCTTCAAATTTATACATATACAACCAGAATTTACACATACAAACTCATACAATTTTCACACATAAGTTACACATACGTACATTACACATACAATCTAAAATTCAAATAACACATAATATCAATACACACATTACACATACGTGTAATTTCATCAAATTCATCATTTTCATCAATTCAACAATCTACCATAAACATTCATACAATAACAATTTAAATTTAAATTTACTTTAACTTCTTCATACAACATATTTAATAACAAACATACATACAAATAACAATTTCAATTTACAATTTAATTATAATAAACATATATACAAAAAACAATTTCAATTTAAAATTTATGATAAACATAAATACAATATACAATTTCAATTTACAATATACACATACATAAATATAATATACAATTTCAATTTACAATATACATATACATAAATACAATAAGGGAAGTTGCATTAGATGACAAATTTTTTTAGAAAAAAACAGCTCTTAACACCTCTTTTTTGTATATTGCAAATTTGACAAATCTGACGATAATCTGTTTTTAAATTTGCTATTTTTACAATTTTGAAAATGTAAGTGACATGAGCTTTATTATCATAATTTTTTTTTGCTATTTTTGCAAACTCCCCATACAATAATTTAAATAATCAACCAATAAACATATATACAATAACAATTTCAATTTCAATATACATATATATAATACACAAACATACAACCTTCCAATTTACACATACAATATACACATACAACTTACAAATATATACATATACAATTAATTTACAAATATATACATATACAATTTACAATTTACACATATACATAATACACATATACATATACCATAAACACACGAACCATAAACCCTAAATCCTATGCATACAATATAAATACATTAATCCACAATCTCTAAACCCTAAACATACATACAATTTACAATATACATATACATACAATAATACAAAATTCCTAAACCTTAAACATACAATATAGATACAATACACATACAACATCCAACATACAAAATGACATTTTTTTCCAGTAGGAGTTTGGTGGGCGACGACAGACGGCGACGGACAAACGACGACAAGGATGGCGGCGGCTCAATCTCCCTCTCTCTTTCGTCTTCCCTTCCTCCTTCCTTTTTTCTCTCTTCCTTTCTGTGTTCAAATGAATACAAATAAAAGAAGTAGGGTTCTCGCGACACAACCACTTACGACATCAGCATTTTCCTGTCAAATCAATCAAAACGTCATTCGTCATAGTGACTGAAATGTCCAACCTTTGCCAATGCGATCAACCATGTCGCCATAGATCATCCATTTTAATAATATATTAAGCTTTGCTGACTTCGTCGTCAGCTACGTCACCGTTAGGGTGGAAACGCCGACGCGGGCTTCCATGGCGTCATTAGAAGTTATAATATTATTTTTAACTGATGATCTTCAACAACGTCGTCATTGTATTGTGCCGTTGTTGCTCCTATTGTCGACGTCATTGCAACGACGTCGAAAAAAAACCCGTCTCTTACGACGTTCTTTATCCCGATATGTTTTCTTGCGTCGGAATAACCCTGGATTCTTGTAGTGTCATCTGATGTAATTTTCCAATAAAAAATTTTCAAGTCAAGAAACATAACCATCAAATTTTAGTAAATAGCCTTCATCAAACATGTTAGGTTCTTAATTCCAAATTAATTAATTTTATTTAATCAATTAATATTTTGATGATAGCAAATTCGATTCTATTCACTAAAAATTTGAGTGTTATGAAATATCTATTGCATAGAGTTTGAAACAACGATTTCAACACAATTTGAATCAACTAAATTGGAGCTCAAACGAAGAAGTTAGAGCTAAAACAAACTTAATGGAAAAATCCCTTACGATGAATTGACAGAAATCTTCTAATGAAAGTGGAGTGGATCAATTGGAAGGTGTCACTTGGATCTCCACACATAACTTTTGATTTTTGAATTGCCTTTAAGAAAAAAATAATATTATTGCCGACTTCGACTTTAAAAGATATACATTATTATACTATTTTTAATTTGTTTATGTCTCATGGCTAGTTTAGTTTAAATCACCACTATTTAATTCATTTTACCAACATGTCCAAAACAAATTTGGATTTCATTATCATATCTTTTTCCAAACACCTCATCTTCTCCAGAATTATAACGACTTTCATTATTTTCAATCATCGACAACTCACAAAGCTTACATTGTTGCTTTCTTCAAGTTTCTTTTCTTTCTTTTTTTCATCTAATTCTCTTAAGAGAGTTGTATTGTGATGATTGATTTGTTGAGTGTTTTAAATTTGTAAGCATGCGTTTTGAGAGAGTTTTTCCTTGTCTTGTTCTTCGTTTCCAAATCATTTGATAAAGGGGTTGCTCGTAATCCTTAAAAAGAGTCATTTGTGACCGTTTGTAAATGATAAAGTTTGCTCTTGAGCTTGTAAAAAGAACGATGTAGCAGTTGTTTCTAATTCATAGAAAGAATCAGTTCGAAGTTTTAGTGACATACCCAAGAGGAGCTTGGAAAGTAGATATAGGTCAGTTTTGTCGAACCATTATAAAATTATCGGTGTCTCAATTTCTCTCTCTCTTATTTAGATTTGCAATTAATTTGTTGATATAGTTCGTTACATATAATTGCCTACAATTTGCTTGAATTATTGTCTAAATTACTTATTAGCAAAAGTTTATTAATTTGCTTAATTGGGTTCACTTAAAACAAAGTTTTCATTAATTTGCAAAAATTCTATTCACTCCCCTAGGGTTGCCATACCGGTCCTATAATACATATTTGGTATGTTAATTATAATGAAGTGAATATAGAGCATACATGCCAGCGATGGGCAATTGCATCTCCAAAAAGTCTCAACCACACAATAACTTGATGATAAAAATGAATACAGCCACTTTGTAATATAGTTACATCCAATAATAATGTTGATAGATGATCATTTACAAATTTAAAATCCAGCATGATTTAAGCACTAAGGTAATGTTTGAGTTCTCCACACAAAATAGGATCGCAAGATTTCAATTGGTTTGAATGAGAAAATTATAAAATTAAAAAATTAAATCCAATGAGTATTATTGTCAAAAACAAGAAATCTCCAACATACCAAATTTAGCTAATTTTAAGTACATCCAAGAGAATGCAATCATCCATGGACTGTTGACAAAATGTGAATTCAACGAAAAAATCAGTTTCCATTTACACCTTAACCGCAACAATCTCCAAGAACAGTTATAGTTTATAATAGCAAATTAGATTATCCACAAATTAAATGGTGGTAGACATTATAAGCTTGACACAAAATAACATAATAAACTTTTACCTAAACATAACATATTAGGAATTTCATGGCTACACACTATCATACTTGTAGTCACCATATATTCAACATCCTCAAAAGACAAAAAAAAAAAAAATTTACATTCTAAGTAAGTAATCACATGTAATCATTCTTACAACAATCACGCAATAATAATAGTCATGTAATCAAAGTATCAATTAAACAACTTTTTCTAACTCATCTTTTCTTTTATTATTATTTTTGTTTTATGAAGAAACAAAACAAACTAACAATCCGAATGCATGGATATATGTAAAAAAAATTACCTTATTATGTATTTTCTTATAAACATTACTAACTTCCCACTCATTTGCATTAGCAAAGCCCATAAATTAATCAAGTTTTCTATTTCGAGCAATAAAATATCAAGTTCAATGTAGTAGCTACTAAAACGGACTTTAACTGATCGAGCAATAAAATATCGACTGATCATTTGCATGGCAATCCATGACCAACGACAAGTTATTAATTAGCACCTAATTTCTCCACCATTGACATATCACATCCAATACATCTCCACTTTGCACTCTCGTCTCCACCTTAACATTGCTTAGACCCTTTGCATGATCTCTTGGCCTTCTCCTTTAATCTCTTTCGTTGGAAAAATTCAATTCGCATTGCTTGGATCAGGCAGGCATTCCTCTCCATGACTTTGCTTCCCTTCACGTCACAGTTGAAGAAATTTTCACTCTTCATGCCATTTCCAAAATTTCACTCGCTCCCTTAACATTTGGTAGAATAATTTTTTATTTCAAGTTGTTAGAATCAAATATCGATTGTTTGTTGTTGTACAGTGGAAGGATCCATTGCTTTAAACAAAATTTATCCCAACCTCGTTGCTAAATCACAATAAGTCAATTGCTCTTCAAAGTTAACATAACAACTCAATTCAAACGTGTTGAAATAAGTAATGAAATTAAAAAAAAAAAAAAAATCTTACTATGAGACAATCAAAAGCTTGAAAAAGAAGGAAAAGAACCACACCACACCAATATTTTTTTTTCAAATTTATGGAAAAAGAAAACGATTTTAGATCTAAATTCATTTTTAGATTTATAATGATTCATGTATTGAAAACATAACACTATAACCATAAAACAGTTATAAAATTATTATTATTATATTTTTAACCGTAATATTAACTATAAATCATTATAATATGATACTCATTCTCAACATTGAACTTGAAATAAAACAATAAGAACCAAAATATTTGCGTAGAGTGTCTTGATGTTCTGATTGATCGATTGTGTATGAATAAAAATTATAGGAATAAATATGGTTTGACTGCATGCATACATGGTCAATCAAGTAAAAACTTGTTTCCAATTTAAATTCTTCTAAGGCAATGCTTTCAATATAGAAAAATTGCATCAAATGCACAAACATTTAGAAAAAAACAGTTCATAACACCAAAGGATTATCAGACGGTCATCATAAGGTTATCGGCTTTTAAATTTGTTAATTTTGCAATTTACAAAATATAGTGACATAGATCCTATTATCATATTTTTTTTTTTTTTTGCTATTTTTACAAGAGCGCTTTCAATATAACCAAACTTATCCAAATGTAAATAAATAGTGATTAGGTTGGATGTTAATTAAAAACAATTAACAAAGCAGAATAAGTTGGGGATACAACTTAAGGACAGTAGGCCTTAGGTAATGGATCACATCATATCTGGAAGTGACTTAATCATGAATAGAAAACTCTTCATGTTGGATCTTGTGCCAAGTTCCTTTAGGAATCTAACTAGCAAAGCCTATATTACTACGGTTAGCCGAGCTTTAGATTAATTTCATGCTATTTTCCCTTTTCTTTGGTGACCTTTATTTCTAAGGCTACATGACCGTCTTTGTTTTTTTTTTTTTTTTCTTTTTACGCTTTTAGTCTCATATTCCTTTAAGAGAGAGGTATCTATGTTCTAACCTTCTCGGTATTAAGACTCCACGAGCATCCAATTTAATTTAACAATTTTTTAGCATACACTCAACAAAAGAAATCCCCAAGTCAATTAGCATTTGCTCAACCTATAAAATCTTAGGATATCCACATGACTAAATCATTTAAGAAATTTAGCTCATGGTTAAAAAGAAATGAAATAATTCACTAAATAAAAAATCATAGTTACAAGCTTAGTCGGTTCAAACAAATGGAGAAAATAAAAAGAAATAGAAGAAACTAGACGAATGCTAGAAAATACAAAAGGTAAACTCCTTGCAACAATCTCCTACTCTTCCAAGCTCCCTGGGCCAGATTCTACTTTTTAATTATGTATTGATTCTCTAATTATTTTTCATTTTTATAGATATGACATTTGTGATATTTACATCAAAATATATGTAAAAACCTTATATATGATCTAATTATAAGGTTTAATTAATTTTGTAAATTATAAGGTTTAATAACCTATAATGGAATGCCCAAAGTTTTCAGATAATAGTTTTGCAAATTATAAACAAACTTTTATATATAAAATAAGTTTTTGACGTAAAATAATTTACCACATGCATGACATGTGCAAAGAATATCTGCCTGTCCTTGTGAAAACTCTCTCTCAGATTTAAATATTTTTCGGTTAAATTACTAGTTTAATCACCACCAAACTTCGAAGTAAGTTCATAAATTTTAACAAAGTATGGTCCTTGAGCTTACATTTTGATGTTGAATCCTTGAATTTTGGACTACAAAATGGTTCCCCTCGTTTTTGAAGTACTCCAAAGGTCCAAAAATGAATCAATTAGAACATGGTGTTACAAGAGAGAATAGAAATCTCTTTATCAGAACATTCCATAATGGGAGTTGTGAAGCAAAATAAGCTTCAGACCCTTGGCTCCTTCTGCTCCTTTCGATGACCTCAACCAGCATCGGTCGTAACGTTCCCTCAACACAATATCATCGGGGCAAGACCATGTCAGGCCCCTTGGAGAGCTCTCGGCCCACAAGAACCTCTCTGAAAATGGATTCACTAGGCTCTCTCTGAACTCTTTTGCTGTTTCACAAATTAGTCCCTACAAAATTAACCAACAAGGCATGTCTTAAGAAATGATTTGAAAAATGTCTTCTGAAATTATCAGGATTGACTTGTCTACATTATAACTTACATCAAATACAGCTTTTCCACAGAATTCAATCAATATGAAATAAGAATATAGTAGTAAAGAAAACTTGGGTTGAGGAAAGTGGTACCTCAGCCATGGATTTTATTTTCAGCGTCACGTCGTCGCTTATAAGAACAAGTTCTTGTCCATGTTTCACTCCCCTCCTAAAGTAAAGTGCACAATCAAGGATATGATCTTCCGGAGTTGGTGAAAGAGCTTCCATGAAACTTCTCTGCTTTATGGATTGGATTGAGCTTGTTCTCCAGAATAAACTCTGACTCCTCCCCTCAGTATATGGAGATTGAGGAGTAGCAGGAGGTGTCACAGGAGGCACGCCTTCTTCCGAACTCTGAACATGAATCCACCACCTTGTTTGCACCATACAATCTTCTATCCATTTAAGAATTGAAGCTGCCTCTGTCCTTTTTGGAAAGAGGCTTCCGTGTCTCCTCAAGCAGTCTAGCTCCCTTATGACTGATTGAAAAAGAATTAAAATATATTAATCATATGAACAAGCTTTTGATGAATAGATTGAGCAAGAAAAATAATGTGTGAAACTTCTTGAGCTCTTTACCGATGCGTGGAACAATCAATTGTGTTCCTTGGAGACCTTGTAAAAGCTGTAGTGACTTCATCGATTCCTTACTCAGAAGAGAATTGGTGTCCACAACCATAGTCCAACACTTCTTTTCTTCCACAGTGAATTTATTCTGCAAAGAAACATTTATTAAACTTGTGTTCTTTATTAGAATTGTTTGAAAGCATGTAGTAAATAGTTGATAAACTGACCTTCACGGCCCCTGTGCAAACAGATGTATTACTCTTTCTGGCAGACTTCTTAACTAAAGCAGCCTCCAGTCTCTTCTTTCCGGCAACATTTGACTGCAAAGATTGAAATGGAGCCCATTCACCTCCTCCTTTCTTTGTCATTGTGTTTTCCTGTTCAAACCTCCTCTTACAGAATTGTTTTGACAGTTTCTGTTCTTGGAGAACTCTGGGAGTTTGGTTCTCTTTGTCTGATTCTTCACTTAGCTCTTCTTCTAGTTTGATTTTATGTCTAGACTTGAAAATTGATGTTTGGGACTTGGATGACCTGAAGCAATTCCCACTGTCTTCTATGCTAGCCTTCTTTTTCAACGATTTCATCAAAAGTGTGTTTGGTGTGAAATTCTCCTTGTCTGGAGTAAAGATTTCTTCCTCCTCCTTATCCAAATGAGCAAGAGTATTTGTTCCTGATTTATCTCCTACTATCTCATGATTAAATTCATCTGTTAACAATGTCCCTGCTCGATTTGTTCGACTCACACCTGTCTCGATTCGAGGAAAACTAGTTGGTTTACCTCTTCTTAACCAAATGTTTCCTCCCATGGCTGATGCACTCTCCGATCTTATGGGCAAGGTCAAGTCCAAGTTCTCATGTGGTGTCTGGCATTCTTTTTCGACTGCAATCTCTGGGGGAACTTCCTCATCTTCCAATGCACAAGATATAAAACTGGACTCTGAGAGTTCCTTATGTTCATTATCTTCCCCTGGTATGCTGCTTTTGCTTGGTCCAAGCATTTCAAGTCTTCCATTATATGTTTCTTCAACGCAACATTCAACATTCTGTGTCATTGGCGAGTTTGATGTTACCTCGGATGTGGACTTCACAGAACTATCATTTTTGGGTTCCAATAGGCAATCCAGAAAACTTTCAGTTACCTGCTGACACAGAATGTTGAATGTTGCATAGTCTAGAGTAGCTTCAATATCATCAACCACAGATAAGATGTTTGATTTATTTTCCAATGCTGGCATATTACAAGAGGAACTCTTGCTTTCACAGTCAAAGAATGAAGACATGATGATGCTTTCAACATTGAAAGACAGATTCTCAGCTGAAAGAGGCAGAGAAGGTTGTTGAGGGCTCTCAGTTTTACTGTGGCACAGTTGCTTTCCATACAGAGAATTGCTTGATATATTTTCCATTGGTATGTTACAGATTCCACTAGTATCGTTCCACTCAAACATACTACTCGAGGAAATCTTGTTGTCACTCCCAAAGAATGAAGACATGATAATGTTTTCAACATTGAAAGACAGATTCTCTGCTGAAAGAGGCAGAGAAGGGGGTTGTAAACTCATTTCCAACCCTTTTAATTCATTTCCAAAAGGTATGCTTAACAAACTAGTTTCCACTTGTTCACATTCAATTCTCAAATCACTCACACTTTCTACACGGTTGACCAAAGGCACAGCCATTTCTTTAACTTCACTCAATGGAGGTGCTAAAGGAACCTCTCTCATCATCTCCGTGTTCCAATTCTCATCAGGATATAGTGGCTCAATACTATCAAAAACTGAATCCACCGCCCTTTCTTTATTTTCATCCAACAATGAAATCTCCTTCTGCACAACAATTCATTTAATAAAAAAAAAAAAAAAAAGACACAAATCATATTCAATTCAGATAAAGAGATTTCTATTCTCTCTTGTAATACCATGTTCTAATTGCTTCATTTTTCGACCTTTGGAGCACTTCAAAAACGAGGGGAGCCATTTTGTAGTCCAAAATTCAAGGATTCAACATCAAAATGTAAGCTCAAGAACCACACTCCTTAAAATTTATGAACTTCAAATTTTGGTGATTAAACTAGTAATTTAACCGAAAAATATTTAAATCTGAGAGAGCATTTTCACAAACACCTTACAGGTAGATATTACCTCGCAATCCTTCACAGCCTTCTCCTCTACAATTGCTACTTCATGTTCCTTCTTTTTTTTAGGAACTTCAAAGTCATAAGCGCAGCTCAAAGGAACCCAATGAAGCCTATAAACTCTGCTCGAACCACCAACCCTCAGAGTATCTCCTTCCTTCATCTCCACTTCATCCCCAGTTTCAATCCTCTTCCCTGAAACCCATGTTCCGTGCACTATACAAGACCCAAAGCCCATTACAATCCATAAATCGTTGAAACAAACAAGAAATGGAGAAGGGTATAACAAAATTACGAATTACCTGACGATAAATCCACAACAAAAATCTTCTGGGAAGAGGGGTTTGAATGGATTTGGAGATGGAATCTGCTAATGCTTGGATGTGTGAGCATTATGTTGCAATCCGGGTGTCGTCCGAGGGTTATTACCTCCTCTTTCTCTCGATCTGCAACATTGTTGACAATGAAGATGTTCTTGAGAGTTGCGCCGTTCTTGAGGACGGTGAAGACTGGGACTTTCAACTCGTTTCGATCTGGGGTTTCTTCTTCCCTGCCAGCCATTTTCGAAAAAGACTCAGCTCAGGGTTCTTCGATTTTCTTGAGAGGGAACGAGACGAAATGGATTTTGAATTTTGTAAGCACCCAATGGGAGAGAGGAGAGATGAATTGGATTGATATTGTTTGATGTTTGCATTTATGCTTTTACTCGCTTCTAATTTGAATATTCGAAAAGGCGACCGTTGAGTAATTATTTAACGGTTACGAAGCACTATTTTTCTTATTCATCTTTAGGGCAACCGCACGTATGGCAATGTACACAAACTTATAGCAAATTACATACAAGTTAATAAACATATTAATTGTTATCTCTAGTGGAGATCAATAGATATATATGAACCATACTCCATAGGAATCTATCATTAATTATTTGCATGCTGATTTGTTATTGTGTTTGTTATTATCCTTACTTTAAAAATTGTTTTGAATGGTAAAATTGTTTAAAATATATAAAATAATCTACATTTCAAACACATACTATTGATAAAGATTTTTTTGTCTCAAATATCCCCTAAAAGAGTGTTTCACACTTTTTTAGTCCTAAGGTTGATAAAGATCAACTTATTTATAAAAATGTCACATTATTTTATTTACCTAAATACCATTAGACTTGTTTACTTAATTATCATTAAATTAAAAACCTTTAATATTTTGTCATTTTCAACATTTATGTATATACATATGTGTATCAAGTATATCAGGTGTATCTAGTAATCTTCCTGTCCTCGTCCCTGCCCCTATCTCATTCCACATTTTCACAAATTTCTCCACGGGGAACAGGAGGGGAATTCCGTGGAGATCGGGTTCTGTGCGTGCATGTGTGTAACATACAGATTTTCTTTTCTTTCGGGTGGAGCGGGGCCAAGGTTGAAGAATGCAAAATGGAAATTATGTGTGACAAGCTTGCAAATTCCTAAACTCAAATTGTCACCCACACAATTTTCTTATTAATAATCTATAGATAATATACATAGAAATTGTTCATCAACATTAAACATAAAAATAGTGTATAAGCAATACATATATATAGTTGCTTGTTTGTTTATATGCAATGAATTTTGTGTTATCATGGATATTGAGTTTAGGTTCTAATTATGCAACTAGGCTAGGTGACTAAGTTAGGGTCATGCGATAAAAGGGGCTAACACCTACTTATGTATTGCTTACTTTCAAAGATTTGTCAATTACGTGTAAGTTTTTCTCTCTCTTGTCCAAGTGTAAGGGAAAATAGAGGTTTCATGGGTAAGTCATGATCGAACACATGAAATCTATGTTGCCTATGATTATAAAGCGTAAGTGAACTTCATACGGTGATTGTACAGTATTGTCATATTCACAGTATGAACTATCATAATACTAACTACACTACGTGCGAGGAGAACAAGATAGATGTGAATGTGGTGGTTATGTGTGATGTGAAGTGGTGGTAGTCCCTTAGGTTCTTTCTTTAAGTGTGGGAATTCATCAAGCAGTTACTGTAACTTCGGTTCCACAACCTCAGGTTGTTCTTCTTTGGACTTATTAACAATAATCATTCCTAGGAGGTCTTGTTCCCTTTCTTTAAGTAGCTTTTTTCCACTAACAGTAATGAATAGATGCCTATCAGTTTTATGGTGTTTTGTTCCTTCACCATTTTTTCTTGTTAATGGGAGTAGAACTACTTTCTTTCCCATGCACTGAAATTCATCCATGTTTTCTCTCCCCTTATGTTAGGATCAAGCATCATGTTGCCAAGGCCTTCCTAAGAGAAGGTGACACACTCCCATCTCAATGACATCAGATACAATTTGATCCTTGTATCTGCTTCCAATGGAAAGAGGAGCTATGCAAATTTCGTTGATCATGGCTTCACCTCCCTTTTTCACCCATCCTATCTTATAGGGATTTGGATGAGGTTCCACTTTCAAATTCAGTGCAGTTACTAGTTTCTTTGCCACAAAGTTCTCATTACTTTCGTTGTCGATGATCACATCACATACTCTTCCATTTATTGTACACCTTGTTTTAAATAGACTATGACACTATGGGTTTCTTTCTTCTTTTGGGGCAATGAGTACTCTTTGGATGACACAAGAGATTCTATCTCCATCATCAGCTTCAATTAATTCAGTCTCTTCTTCCAGTTCCTTGCTATCTTCGTTTATCGAATCATCTTCTTCATTTGCCAATGCTATAGTTTTTCGCTGGGGGCAAGTATTAGACAAGTAACCAGATTGGCCACATCAAAAGCATTTGCCTAATGAGGGTCGCGTGGAGTTGTTTTGGGCCTTGCCTTTGTTCACAACTTCCTTCTTTTTGTCATTGGCTAAGTCTTGACATTCAACCTCTTTTCCTTTTCCTTGCGTTGAAGTTGAAGGTTGATCATTTGCTTTATTATAATAGTTTGGTCTCTTAGTTGAGGTTGCCTCCCAAGTTATCTTCCGGCTTAAGAACAAGTTCTTGGTTCGAATGGCATTTATTTCTTCTACTGTTTCTTCAAAAGAGATTGCTTTCAGATAGGAAACAAAATGGTTGTAGCTTCACCTTTTCTTTGATATAAAGTCGAAGACCCCCTACAAATCTTGTGATTTGATGCTGTCCATTTTCACTCAAATTTGTCCTTGCACTCAAGCGATGGAACTCTTCAATATAATCGGCTACTGATCGAGTACCCTGGCGGTAGTTTTGGTACTGATTGTACAAGGTCTGTTTATAATTTGGGGGTAGGAATTGCGCCTTCAATAGGTTCTTCATCTTTTCCCAAGAGTGGATAGACTGCTTTCCACATCTTTGCGTATTGATCCTTAGTTGATCCCACCACACCGAAGCACCAGCTCGAAGTTTTAAGGCTACTAAATGAACTTTCTTTCTTTCGTTCGGGAGTATCCATATAGTTGAAGAAATTTTCAGTGTTCTTTACCCAATCCAAGAAGGATTCTATGTCACTCTTGCCACTAAAAGTTGGAAGATCAATCTTCATCTTTGTAATCATGGTATACTTCTTTTCGTTATCTCCTATTGTTTCGCCCCATTCGCATTTCCTCATTGGAGTTCCAAATATTCTCTTGTTCATCGCCACTCGAGGAATTTTCTTCTTGAAGTTCTTACCATGCTTCTTGATCTTCTTGAATATCTTCTTCAAAATATTGCAGCAAAACATCACCGAATCTCCCTCTATGGACACCCAGTTGATTATTGAAGTTCCTCTGGTTTTCACTTGCAGTTCGTCGGCCTCGTCTGTCTCCAAAATTGTGGTCGTTCAAAACATTTGCTTCAATTTGCGACCGCGCTGGTGGTTCATCCATTCGCCAATTTAGAACTTCAAAATACTCCAACATCCTATCAAATTTGTTAGGAAGATCTCCCAAGAATTCTTCGATGGCCAGCAAGTGAATCGTCGATGTCTTTGGAGAGAAGGTGACAATTTTCTCCGATTCTTCTTGCACACAGTCATCCTCGCAACTGGGTTTATTGCTCTCCGACCAGCCATTCGTCCCACAAGATCGGGACTACTCTGATACCACTTTAATGTAATTCAAAGTAGAACTTATTTTCCAAATGAATTCTCTCCCCTCAAAGACTAAGAGCACTATTTATTAAGAGGTTTGAATTAGTTTGTTACAAGGTATTTATGGGAAAGTTGTTACAAAACAGTTAAAATGGTTAACTATTTAACTATCTTATACTCTTTAACTATCTTATTCTACTTATTACATCAAACACCCAATAAACTATACATACAAATTCATTAAAACATTTAAGTCCTAAAATCCCTTGGTACTACTATATTCTATTTATTCTTATTATAGTCAATATACTTACTAAAGTGTTCAGTTTTACTTATTTATTTATAAAACTTTTCAATATTTAAGAGATATTTTAAAACAAAACTTTAACGGTTTAACATTTTTATTAAAAGTTTAAGGACATTGTTTGAATTTCTGAAAAGTTTAAAGGCACTTTTAACCCAAACTATAAAGTTTATAAACATTTTTATAATTTAAACCACTAGTATAACTGTTACATGAAAACGTAACGTTTGAATGTTACTTTAGTTATACATTCGAAATATTCATTTTGATTTTTAACTTCACTTCATTATAGTTTGTTCATTTTATAGTCTCATTCATTATAGTTTGTTCATTTTATAGTCTCATAACAATTCTACATAGACTATAGTTGCAACATCCCCAAAACTTTTAATCATGAAAATTAAATTGTCATAGTTACACAATAAAACTTTTTCAGAACATAGTCAATGAATCTACTACCATATAATATAAAAAATAAAAAATAAAAACACTTCATATTCATTTCTTTGAATTGTTTGATTTGGAACTTCAAAGTTTAAAAATCCAATTGAATCTTCAAAAGGTTTAGCAAACTAGATAGTTATTCTAAAACTACAGTTGTAATTAACCAACAAAGAGTTCCAAAATTAGAGACTCCAAAGTATGACTCTGTGTAGTAGAGGGTAGAACTTTCTTTGGAATAAAAAATAATATTACATAGAAGAATAGAGAAAATAAAAGAATCCAAAATACCTTTCAATTATTATGAAATAATAAAAGTATTTCTATACACAGAACTGAAAATCTATTATCTGAAACCTCTCACAATTTCTACAACTATTTTAAAGCTGTCCTCTGACATTAACATGCTATTACCCTTATATATTTTCACATCCAAAAAGAACAAACCCTTAAAAATTTCCTTCAATTCATCTCATAACAACAATCTTCTTCTCCTTCACCCATAAACACTACCAAGCACACGAATCAAATCGGAAAATGGCATGTTATACCTTATGCATACACTAGCAGTGATTGTTTTTCTTGAACTTCAATCCATGATGATTATGAAAAGCTTCGGATATTGTCGACTCTATCGATGACATCCAAAGCTTTCATGCGGTCAATATCAAAATCAATAACTGGGACGGAGTTTGGCCTTCGAAGGGGGAAGGGATCCTTTTTGTTTTCATTGGTTGGGGAATGGTTGCTGCTTTTACTTAGCCTATGGTGCTTGCTTAACCTGGTTTTTGCTGAATCAAATTCCTGACTCTTGCTTATTCCTGGAGTAAGTTTCCTTTTACTCACATATTGAAGCATCTCTTGGTCTTCTACAGTCAACGTTGGAGATCGAGAACTTGGTTTCTGGTTCGATAACTGAATCGTCCGCTGATTTGGGGATCTAATTGGGGATTTGACGGGAGACCTTATTCCAGTATTACAAGCTCTAGCTTGGCTGATTAGATGGTGAAGCCATACCACCAACTCAAGAATGTAAGATTCGGTCTTTTCTTTATCTGCATGATAGAGTGTCTCAATCCTTAGTAACTCACTCTGGCCAGAAGGTTTTCGGTTGGCTTCAGCCCTGAAAAAACAAATTTTTGGGTTAGTAAAAGAAAAAACATGCAGGATGTGGAAATTATGATACAAGAAAGCAGCGTACAACTCACCCTGTATTTGCCCATTCACCAACCCAACCAAATCCATGATGAGCCCTGGAGAACAAGAAGAAAAAAAGATATCAACCACAAAACCTTAGCCGACCACAACCCGACTTGCAACTGCTATAGAAATCCAAGTCCAAGAGCATCAAGAAGTTAAGATTGTTTGTCAACAAAACTGGTAATATATAATGTACATTCTGAGGATTTTCTTTAATCAATGTAAATAAAAGTACATCCTACCGAGAAGAGACGATCTAGTTTTGTTAAGAGGAAACAAGCCTCTTATTAATGATAATAAAGAGACTAAAGCTCAAAGAAAAACTACGTCCTACCGAGAAGAGACGAGATAAATAAAAAAACTCAGAAACCTTCATAAGAACATGTATGAAATTCATGAATAGTAACAATAATAAAATAAGAAGAATAGTTGCTCTAGATCAAGGGTAAGTGGTTATACTTGGTAGTGTTATTGGCAATGGGAACAAGCCAATGCAAGGTTTTCTCCATCTCGGCTTTGATTTGAGGAATTGTAAGCTTCATACGTAAATTCAGAAGATTAAGAATGGCACAAGGCAAAACCAATTAAGTACATTATTTTAACAAAATAGTACGATGAACTTTCTCTTTAGAAAAATACCTCTTCCTTGGGCTGAAATAACTGTAGTTTCGAGCGCAATGCTGACTTTATACTCGGAGGTAGTCCTTGATATAAAGCATCCCTCGTATTTGGAGGTACAGAACTTGATCGAGATACCTGATTTGAAAACATATGGTAATTCAGATTGCTTTTGTTTTTTTTTCTACACACAAAAAAAAAAAAACTATTCGTAGCTCAATTCAAAACCAGATATCATTGCATATAGTTCAAATTAAGTAAATTAATTGTGTCCAAGTGTCCTAAGCCATGAAAGCACTCCACAAGACATCAATTATTTTCTCTATGAGCCGGAGGATGACTTTGTTAAAGAGAAGGTAGCCATCCCTCCGTTTGAATTATTGCATTCTGGGCATTTCATCAATCTAATATGCCTGGGTTTAAAACTTTAAACTGCATCCCAAATTTGAGACTGGATTAAATCTTTGAAAAATAAAAAACTAATAAAAGAGAGTAGATCCAAAGACAACTCAAGAAAAAGGAAAAGAAGACATCTTTTTTCTTGTTCACTCTGTTTGTTGTCTATCTTCAAGCTCACAATGTTACAATATTTGATTTCATTTTACAACTATAGAAATAATAGGTATCTGTATTAACATTATTCGATCTTCATATTGATTCTCTATACTTATGTTTTATAAATCCATTTAGTCACCCCACCAACTTGATGAGTAAAACTCCAATTGGTATGTGTTTCTATGCCTGATTGAATTTAATTGATCTACAGGCAAACGTATCAAAGGCTATTCCACTCGAAGCAAACTAACCAGCCCAAACCTCTGGATGCGGAAGAAAATTGTGTATTGTAAATCACCTTTCAAAGAAAATGAACCTGATATGTTCTCTTAAATAAGGACTCTTGGTACTCATTCTCCCTTTTGGACTACACCCAAGAAGTATATTTTGTAATATTCATGACTTGGATTGGGAGGATATCTCAAATTCCTTCCAGTGAAATTGGGTTTCCTAATCATTGAAGATTATTTCGAACCAAGAAAAAACCTGCTCCAAAAATGCCTAGGCTACATGTGGATAACAAAATTTGCATCATGTGAAAACTGAAAGGCAGGCAAGAGGAGCAACAACTGCTGAAAATTTAATTTTGGGAGCTGATGAATTATTATTACTCACAAGTGTATCAATTTGACTAATAATATTTGCATAATGCAAAGCGAGACCAGCAGTCCCCAACTTTTTGTGGTTGTTCTGAGAACCTTTGGCTGGTTTATCATCATCTACAAGATCCCATAAAAAATATAATAACATGAGCAAAGAGCACAGCTAATTCAAAATCGAATGTATAGCAAATCAAATAATGAAACAGACAAATAATTCAACAATAGTTAATATTGAAAAATAAAGACGAAGAAAGAACACAAGATCTACGTGGAAACCCAAGTACAGAGGTACCACTGTTTCTTGTTATTTTCTAATAATCACAAAGGTACAAAAGGGGGAAAATCTATAAGCAACATGAGCCTAATCAAAAGAAAAAAAATTAGGGCAAAGTAAACCTTAACTACCCATGGGCTTTCATCAAGGCCCAAGCCCACTATTTCTAAGAGTTAATAATCAGAACAAAGCCAAAACAATGTTTGGAGGGCATAAAGCAAGAGAATAAGATTCCACTGCAGCCAAGACAAGCCACTATAAGTCCAGAATCTATCTTTAGTAACAAGAAGTCTTTTTTCTTAAGGAACACAAGAAGAAGTCTTATAATGCTATTTTAATGAAAATTTAAATAAATTCCCTTAATATACAATTAGAGCGTGAACCACCAGAATTGGTTGAAAATGATGAGACGTGTGGGACAGAGTTGGTCAAAATTTGGAGGATAGATTTTTTAATCTTGGGGTTGCAAACAATGTTATAAAAGCTATTAAGGCTTACATGTAGCCTTGAGAGTCGATACTTACGTGTTTGTTGAACCATAAGAGGTTTGCACTTCTCATAGAAGAGGCTTAAGTCTTCACAAAAATGCATTGAAGCTTAAAATCTCTGCGTTTCGCCTAATTATTAAAAGATTAGTAGCGAATTGCCTAGTTCTTTATTAATATTATGGTTTGAGGAGTGAGAATATGAACTAGGACTACCTTTACTATTGTGACTTGACATTGATGGCAAATTTATAGTATAAGGCAATCCTGTAGTCGTGATGATATTAAGTGAAAATTGTGGGGTGAGTTTTCTTTTCACTTTTATAAGAATGATATAAGAACAGGAGTTAAATGGGTTATTAGGTAATATTCTAGGTTAATACCCTTTTTACCCTACTTATAATAAAATTCTAAATAGGAGCATTCCCCTCTTGTATAAAAAAATATCTTAGAGGCCTTGAGGCTACTGAAGCTACATCAAAGATCATGTTTGGTTGTACTTGATCATAAAAATTTAGAATTAGTAAAATGTTTTTAATTCACTATTTGAGGCTTACACTTCATACCGCCTCAAAGTTTACTCCTCGACTCTTCAGGAGGAAAAGCTGAAAGCAGCCTAGCCTTTTAAAACATTAGATGCAAATGTTGAATTTGTTACTCCTAACAAGTTCAATGTTGCCAACCAAGCATTCAAGAACTAACTCCGTATCTTCACTACTAGTGCTGACAGCCGAATCCTTGCTTGGATCCGAACATCCCTACCATGATATAAAGGATAAGCAAGGAGAAATCCCATGTGCCAGTGCCACCTTGCCAAGCAGCCTCATGGAAGACACGATGAGCACCACCCTTAGCCCCAGCCCACTCGACTCGTCCAACCTATGCTACTGCCTTGAAACCTTGTGTTTACTCTATGGCTTGCTGGACCAAGCTCCGTAAACCCTCAAACCTTTTTTCACTTTCTTTTTAGAACGTTTATTTATTTTTGACTTGGCTTTTCATATTTGGGCTTTTATTTGTCTGGTAAAAGCATAAGGCCAAAGCTTTTGAAGCTTTAACCCAAACTCTATTTTTTAATTAATTTTACTTGGTTGCAAATGTACTTATGGTGTTTCTTCAAGGAGCCAAATGCTCGGCAATAGAGGATTACAATTACTGTGAGTAAGTATGGACCACGCCTTTTTGAGTGGGTTTGAGTGGGTTTCAAGCGGCAAGCACCTCTTAGCAGGACTCCATTGTTCCCTGTGTCAATTAAATGTTTGATTGGGAATGGTTCAAATATCTATTTTAGGAGGATTCTTGGGTGGGTGATAAGCCCCTTTTGTTCTTTGCTTCTACAGCTTTACCATTAGACAAGTAAGAGGATACATTCAATAGCCTCTAAGAATTCCTCGTCATTTCTGACTAGGTGATTTGTTATGGGAGAAGATTCTTCTGGTTTGGATCCACAATCCAGTTTGAGAGTTTCTCGTGTAGTTCACTTTTCCATATCCTTTACTCCCCTCCCAAGGTGTCACAGCATTTCCCTAGTAAATTTTAAATGGGAGAGTGAACACTCAAAACCATCTTCAGAGACAGTATTCTCTTTGCGGCACCCACAATGATGCATCGCAGACAGCTCACAAAGTACCTTGATTGTTTCATTGGGATTCCCCATTTGCATTTTGCTTTTGAAGTTGGTTTTGCAGGATTTCAAGATTGTTTTAACTCATAATAGAGGTTGATGTTCTGTCCGAGGAGGTAGAAAAGGGGCCAAGAAAGCTCTGAAGCAGCTTTCAGAATCGATTGAGTTCAATTATTTTTTATGGACTGTCTGTTAGATATTTTGTAATTACCAGCTTGGTCTCATTATTTTGGATCGTCACTCTTGTAGCTGGTGTTAGTGTTCCTTTAGGTGAATATGTTTTGTTTTCTTTTATGGCCTTGTACATTCTTTCATTTTTCTTGATGAAAGCTTAGTTCCTAATTAAAATAAATAAAATAAAATCTGATTTGTTTTGGGTTTCAAAGAGAATTTTTGAACTGTCATTTTTCCACCTCCGATACAAACAAACAACTAAAAGTGAAATTATAGGACGCTCAAGATGAAAATTCAATAATATACAAGCATTTTTTTGGAGCACCTACTACATACTCAAAACATACTGGAATCTCTACCCTCTGTACCTATGGACAATCTTGATTGTTTTTAACAAATTTTAAGTTCATAACCATGGGTATGGGTATCAAAGAACTTGTGGGAATCTCTACCCTCAGCCAATTCAAGTGCACAACCACCACCTAGCCTACTAACATTTGAGGTTGAGAAATTCGTGGGGCATAAACTTCACAGTTTGAACTCTGGTCTCAAAAGGCGAACACTTAGAAAAAATATGGTGTTTTCCTTTTTATTGCTGAAATTCTTGAAGACCAATTTTAACTTATACAATATGATAGAAACCAAAGGGATTAAAAATAAAAATAAACTAACTCAAGGTACTTGGACCCTCATCGCCTAATATTACTCAAACCTAAACCAAGTAAATGAACTTCCTACCTGCCTTCTTTCCCAGTCACTTCTTTTAACAGATTCTTCAAACTCCTTAGTTAATTACTAATATACCCTAATATTCCTCTGTTCTCCAATGACATTCATGTCAGAATAAACATAGCCTCCCTTTCTACCTTCACTTATTAGGAGAAAACACAGAGTAGCATTTGCTAAATTACCAACACTATTCACCATATGTCACAAAAGAAGAAGAATGGAAGAAAGAAAGCAAGCAAGAAAATTGGTCATCTTTTAAATGCGTACCAGCACTACCAAAGGCTTCCCGAATCTCCAAGTGTAAGTAATGCACTATGTCCACAAGTTTTTCCATCACCTGCGAATACATGATATTCTCTTACTTTTTCCATCACACTGAAATAAAGGCACCTTAATGTTTGTAAATACATGTTCTGGTAATTTTCCAACAAATCATCTTTTATAGCAACATCTACTTAAAAAAACAAATGTTGATTTTATTTTAGTACTATTATTATTTCAGGATAGGAAACATTTGATTGATTATACAAACTTATACAAAAAGGGGACGTTGATTTGATCCCATCCAAGAAAAATCCATTTGATCCCATAGACAATTTTATATGAGTTATAACCATTTGCTACCTCTTCCAGTATCCTGGCCCAGAGAGATCTCTTCTTCAAACTCCGGACATGCTTCTTTTGGTTCTTTAACTCCGCCTTTAAGATTGAAATGCTATCTCCTGTATGCCAAAGTAATATTCAACAAAGTGAGACAAAAGTCTATTATTTCACAAAATTGCAATTAACTACAGGTTATTTTACCTCAAACACACACACACTTTTGAGAGATAAAATACTGAAAAAGATTAAACAATAGGCCAGCCGCTGGAACATTTTATACATCCAGCCCAATAAAAATTAAGATTCAGAAGACTATAGCGTCTAATTCTTTTTATTTCCTGGATAAGAACTATATAAACACGAGAACTACTATCCCAGTAGCCAGTACCCCAAGTTTTTCTGAAGTTTGACAAGCATGACCTTCAACTTGAAAATTGCTATGGTGCTAGAGGCCATGCAAGAAACGATCTACAAAAATCAGAGAGCCCAACATAATCGAAGTCACTGGTTACCTCTCTGAGCAGTGTTGGAGTTATCCTCTTCTTGAAGCTTCCGCCGGTAATCTTGTTCAAATCTGTCTAAGGCTTGTAACTCATGATAAAGTTCCTACAAACAAAGAAAATATTTAACAAATTTTTAAGCAACATAAAAAGGAAAGCAAATACCATTGACCTTGGAAATGAAAGGTTCAAAAGTTCAGATACAAAGACCAGAGTTAAGGCTACAAGTTGATGATTTAATAAGCTTTGGAATCAGGGATACAGAAACAACTTTATGAAGGTCTAGTACATAAATATTTTTTCCTGTAATCGGGTTAGTGATCCACCGAGAGGTGAGTAGCCTTAACCATACGTTACAAAGAACCTTGAAGGTTATTCACTCGGCCAGGGGAGACTCTAACCATCTCTCCTTTAATGAAAGATATCTTTTTCCCTATAATAGAAACTCCACAAGGTGATTTTGTCATGGAAGTCACTATGTAAGCAGAAAATGCAAAACTGGATGTATACTGACATAAGATGTTTTTTCTGCATTGGGCAATGTATGGACCACTGTATTTATGCGTTCAAGCCAATTGAACAAGGAAACAATTTTACTAAAGAAAGAAAATTTTCAAAGTTAAAGTGCAAATTAATCACAAACAACATTCAGAAAGCAATTAAAACAAGTTATTAAATATTACAGAAAATGTGAGTTTTACAGCTTAAAATCAAATCTGTTTTTTTTTTACAAGAGCTTAACATCAAATCTTTGGATACAAAGAAAGACCCAAACCCGTTCTTTAACACCAAAACTACTCAAGCCAACCCTCAAATAACATTAACCACTAATTTTACAACACCATAACGAAGAAAACTTCTATAGTAAAGGTTTAAAACAGAATTCAATTCCTTACAAGAACTAAATTATGCTAACAAAAGATGTAAGCTATGGTTTTTAAAACCAAAGTTGATCGCATCACATGAAATTCAGTAATGAATAAAAGACCACCTCAAACAGTAATAATAATGTTGGTAATGCCTAAAAAAAGTGAGACCAGGAATTTTTAACTCATTGAAAACTATGAACACAGGAAAATCTGTTTTGCCCAGGAGAACAGGTTAGTCTTAAATATGTGCAAAAGCCTGATAATAATTAGAACTAAAGATCCTCATTAGGAAAGTATCATAAAACAAAATTTCACAGTTAATGGCTTCCCAAAGTGTAGGAACATCGCCCTTATCCTGTTACATATTGCAACAATCCCATAAAAGGATATCTAATAAGGATTATGGCTATAAACACTGAGAATACACAAAGAAACAATATGATATTGACCGGTCAAACTGTTGCACATTCAACCATGAACAAAACAACAAGCAACCCAATGCAATTTCTATGAGAAACACTAGATAGTTTAGTACAAAATGACAAAATGCTATCAACGTCCTACTTGAACTTTTAATACAAAGAATGAGGTGGAGTAGGCTAATTGTCTTGCAAATAAGGATTGGATCTGAAATGCAACAAATAGATAAGCACACATGGATTATCAATATCAGCTGTTAGGCATGTCTGTAATAGTGACCTCTCCCACCAGTAGAAAACTGTTCAGTTGCAGATGAAGAATATATCACAAGATATTAAGTCCTAAACGATATTTTAAATAACTTGATACACCTATCTGTTGTAACCCATAAAGAAATTGATGATTTGGTAACTATTGACACAAAACTGTAATAAGTACAAGAGAGAAAAGAGAGTATATATTTACAACAGGAAACCTATATATACTCACTGCTGTGTAGTGTACATATGTCATCATCTGCTGCATCACTGCATTGGCATCATCCTTCAATTGCTTTTGTTGTGTAACTTCTGAACCAAACCTAAAGAAAATATAAACAATTAGAATTTACAATTCTAAAAATACCATAATTTGGAAATCAGGAAAAATTTGGGAGGCTAGCTTTCCATCAGATATTACTTTTCGAAATAGCGGTGCAATTGGTGCCACTGAGGATCTTTGCATCGATTGCCAAAGCGAATCACTTCACAAGTGAAAACTTTCAGTTCTTCTCTGCCAGAATTCATAGAAGAAAATTACTCTTTTCACAGCTTTGACTTCAAACAATTATCCAGACAATAACAATAGTATAATAAACTAACAAAATTTTACTAAACTATCCACCTCTTGTCTGCTGCTGCAATTCTCAAGAGTTCATCCATGTCTCTTGATATTAAATTTTGGACCCCTTCTGATGGAAGCACTTCCTCCTTTAAAACTCTGATGTTACGTTTTGAGAGGGATTGCATTAGACTAGATCCTTTCACAATGGTGTTGGCAACTTCAAAAGCTAAGATTGAAATTTTGTTCCCCTTTGTTGCCACCCCCGAGGTGAAACCACCACCAAGGTTTAAGCTAGTCACACTACTACCAAGTGTATCCAAAACATCGACAGCCTTTCCAAGCCCAACAGTACCTGCTCTGCCTATAAGAGAGCTCATTTCTGAAACCTATATTGCAAAGTGATTTCCTTGTTTTTAGTTGACAGAAAAATGATGTGATAATGTTAATTTTTATACTACCAAAATCTGGCTCCCTAGAAGACCAAAACCATAGGTTCAAATATAGAACTTACATGAAAAAATTTAGTGAACTATCTCTACTGATAATTTGAAAATTACGAAGTTCATGTGCATGCAATGTTTCAGAAGAGAAAAATACACTTGGTAGAGTAAGTGGGTGTCAGTACAATTAACCAATTCCTATGAAACTTGACTCATCATTGTATTGCACTCTTGCAGAATGCGATACCCAAAGTATAGGTGGCTTTATCTTTTCTTAATAAGATGTTTGGTTCAATTTCATGGGAAACTTTTAATGAAAATTATCCTATAAAAACATGAAACTATATGGAAATGTGACATTCTATGTAGTCATTTCCTGAACAAAGATGGATGAAACAGTCCTTATAAATATTTTTGCTCATCTGTAAATAGAATTTCATAGAAATTAAAAGCATTTATTTAAACTGTTCCACTACTTGCAAGAAGAGGTTGAATAGTTCCAAGTAAAACCTAGGTGCTTTTACCTTCGCAACTGCTTGTCGGGACTTGGTTGATCTAGATTTTTGAGATAATGTTCTAGATAAGCGAGGAATTCCATCATTGATATCATCCAGTCCATATGGAACCACATTAACCTCTGGGAACGAAAACGGTTCTCGCAACGACTTATTATCATCAACAGCAGGTGGCGTGGAGTCAGTATTTTTCGAGGTCAGTCCACGAGACTGATAAACCATCCCCGACTCATTGTTAGAATGACCATTTGCATTGGTGAAACCCCCTTCACCAGTATGGCCACCAATATCATCTGAAGTGGTTCTTCTTGTTCTCGAACAAACTCCACCCATTGTGTACAAAAACAAATTATATTTCTCCTGCGTCCACAATTTCCATACAAAGGCGAATATTTGCCTCTTTATCTTTAGAGATGAGGCAAGTCCTTACTGAAGCAGAAAACTAAATATCCACACAGAAATCCTGCCTCGATTAATTTTTGTGAAGTTGACCTTTTCCAAACTGAACTTCTGCAAACATTGACAATCTAAACCGCAAAACTGAAAACCCCTGATGGACCCAATTACCACAAAACATATCTCGACCAATTTTAAAGCTCCAACCCATCCACTATAGGCATTCAACTGTGAATCCAAATACAAACAACAGAGTACAAAGATCAAGAATCCAAATAAATATATGGAGAAGCAAAATTAGGAAGTCATCACCAAAACCTATATTTCAAAAAGCCGATATGTATCCTCAAAACAACGTAAAAAAGCAAGAAACACAATGATTAAAATGAAAATAACTAAAGCAAGTCAAGTACAGTCATAGACTCATACTAAAGATCTACACCTCAGCTCGTAGAAAAAAAGCGTAAAATCAGTAAATTCAGCATGTTTTAGAAGCAATAAAAGCAAAAGAGCATACAATTGGCAGGCGTAGATGGATCTAAAAGAAACCCAGATTAAAAATCCGCCAGTAAGTGAAACAAACACCAAAAACAAGCGATGAAAACAAAAGGGTATGAAGAGAGGATGATCTTAAAGCGATATAAAGTGATGAATCAGGTGAATGAGAAGCTTGTGAAGGGAAAGAGAGAGAGAGAGAGAGAGAGAGAGAAGGGGGGGAAAGTCCAAAGAGAAAGAAAATGAGAGAGTAGAAATGGAAATGGAAGAAAACCCAGTTGAGAGAGAAAGTCAGGGAAGGCAGCTTTCAAAAATGAAAAGGGAAGAAGACTGAAAGTGTATAAATGGGGTGAGGGGTAGAAGGAGCCATGGTTGAAGAGAAGCGGGTCTGGTCAAAGCCCCGAGAAGCTCACCCAGCCTCCATTGCTTACTAATTCCAAAAAATTAAAGAAAAAAAAATCGTTCCTTTCTCTCTTTCTTCTTTTAAACTCTTCAATCCGTCATTTTGGTGGACTTCTCTCGCTTATTCCATCAAACACTAACCATCCTCCCCTATGGCGCGTGTTCTACACGTGTCGTTCCTTCTTCTTCCCATCTTCCCACCTACTTTTTTTTTTTCCAAAAAAAATCTCAATCTAAGTTTTGATTCGTACAAATTACCTCCAAATAAATGAAATTCTAATGAGTAAGGGTCTTATAATGATAATCGTTGCCTACAAATTTACTAAAATAACCTAATTTGCAAGTGAGGCTAGTCCGCTTCAATTATTTTCTCATTTCTCGTCCTTGTCTTTCGCTACTCGTTCTCGTTCAAGCCAATTTTACGCATTTAAGAAGTTTGAGTTAAAACAAATAAGTTGACCATTTCTCTCTCGTCACATTTCACTCGCATACATATTTCTCTCTCATTCATTCCTCACCTACGGTCCATTCTTCTCAATCTCTCTCGTTTAAATCTTCACACTATTTGAGTGTCTGTTGTTCGTTTTTCAAGCATCCCTTCAAGCTTTTAGTGAAGGTAACGTGATTTTCATTTTATATTTCTAATTTTTTGTGCATGTATATATATTATTTAGGTTGTAGCATTAGGGCGCATGTGACATTACACAACCATCACAAATTTTAACTCACTAGAACACAAACACAAAACGGAAAAGAAACCGAAGTACCCACTGTCACACCCCCTCCCAGATCCTCTAATCTAGCCCAAGAGAAAGTGTGAAGCTAGCTAGTATTGTTCTACTCACACAACACTTAGTGACACCTTACTAATTTACTAACTCAAAACTTTAAAGAACGATATAAAACATGCATCATATCATATATATTCATAACTAGAACATATGGTAGATACATACAACACTCAAAATTGTATGCTAGCCTCCCAAGTCATGTTGCACACCTTTATCAACTTGCATGCCCCTTGCCACACCTCACTGACCTTGTTGCATGCCACTCAGCTCGTGTTTTGTCATGGTCAGTACTTTTCAATTCTGCAGCACCGTAAAATTACACTCAATCAGGTTAGCCTTGAAGAAAACTCTAGTCTTGATCTACTTTTTTTTTAACTTTTGAAACTTCATCAGACTTCAGGCGAGGTTCCTTCATTATAAACCATCATGACTAACCCATGGGCAACTTTCCACTCTCAAGACTCATAGACATTCATCAATCTGAGCATATCGATGTATAAACCTTGTTGAGTGTATACCGAAGCAAAGAGGCATATCGGGTGTGAAGGGATTAAATGCCTTACGCGATGGAAGATTTTACAAAACCTTACACTCAATTTAATTGAGAAATTAGAAATACCAATACATTGGAAGTTATTGAGAAATAAACATACTATAAAAAATGGCTAAACATGCTTTTGAACTAAAAAATAAAAATTATAGAGAAGAAATCTTACTCTCGTTGTCGACACTGATTTCTACCAAACGTCAATTGGGAAGTCACCATCACTTGGAACATCTCGTATTCTCTTAGTAATTGAGATTTTTGGCTTGTAAGAACAAAAAAAATGGAAAAATAGAGAAATTTTCTTTCTTTCTTTCCTTTTTTTTTTTTTTTTGGGAAGATGGTATTCTATGATTTTCTTTTTATAGAAGAACTATGGTTTGTAAGAACAAAAAAAAAATTGGAAAAATAGAGAGAAATTTTTTTTCTTTTTGTGGGAAGATAGTATTCCATGATTTTCTTTTATAGAAGAACTATGATCTGTTGACTACTATTCTACTTTTCAAGTGGTTAAACGCACGAAAGGGAGGAATTCATTTTTTTAAATGTATTATAATACAATGCAGGGGAGAGGAGATTTGAACCTAAGACCTCTTGTCCCCGAGTACATACAAGTGTAAGTTGAGTTGAGGTTGGTCATGGAATTGATCATTTTTAATAAAATAATAATAATAATAATAATAATAATAATAATAATAATAATAATAATTAAATTAATAATCAATTAGATCAAATTTAATTAACATTTCATTTAAATCATGTTTAAATGAACATCTCTCACATATCATTTAGTTTAATTCAACTAATTTAATTAAATCAAGTTTAATTAAGGAAAATTGACAAAAATAGAACATTTGACAAAATATTTACCCTTCATAGAAAAATCTAAGTGCAATTAATTGTCTTTTAGTGATTTTATTTGATGAAGTGTAAATAGTTTATCGATTTTCTCTATTTTTGAAAAAATTCCTATAATTAAATTAATTAACTAATTAATTTACCAAGTTAAACATCACATATTTAACTTAATTTACAATTTGAATCATATTTAATTGTATCTATAACCTATAGTTTTAATTTGAATCATATTCAATTTTATACAATTTGAATCATAACATATAGTTTTAATGTGTATCATATATGCATTAAACTTTAACCTAGAATTTTAATATGAATCTAATCACATTAAGTTAATATTTGAACTCATTCAAATATTTTATTATCTCATTGACGAGGCGAGTTTTGACATGCAAAAAGATTATGCAAAGAGTAGGTAAGATCGTTATCAATGAAGGGTACTCACCTAAACGCCTTGACCAAAATTTATTTATAGTTACCCTTGATTTTACCGTAGATAGAAGCGAGCAAGGGTGTCGAACCCAAGGGAGTGATGGATTTTTCCTTGAATGAAAT
>CM046883.1:14011567-14044278 GCA_025688845.1 Cucumis hystrix
ATGCTTGGAAATATAGAGATTAGTAACAAAAGGAAGATAAAAGTATTGAAAACAAATTGGGGAAAATTGTAGGAGGGAATGAGAAGGGGAGTTTGGTATGCAAAACAATTCACAAAAAAAAAATACTAGATATTGAATTCCAAGATGGTAATTGAGGAATAGGCTTAGGCTTTCATCAAATCTTATCATTGAATCAAAGATGGTAAGGAAATTGAATTATGCATAGCTTTAAAGAGATTTTGATTCAAGATTTCCTTGCAAGATCAAATTGCTTGATCTTGGAAGGAATTCTTGAATCAAATTAAAAAAAAAACAAGTAAAGAATTTCAAGGGGTTTAGTTTGATCATTGCAATTCTAACTAAACCCATTATTCTTTTCTTTAAAGAAAACACAAGATGGATCAACAACCTTATATTCAAGGAATCAAAGAGAAATTAATTTGTGCACAAAAAAAAGTATTCAATTTAATTCCAAGAATTATCAAAATCAATTGAAATCCAAAAGAGGCATTACACAATTCTAAAATTGGGAGAGATAAAATGAAGAATCATGAAAATTTTGTATATAAGCAAGCAAATCAACTAATCTTGCATTAATTGAAATACTAGGGGTAAATTGCTTACAATATTGAATAAAAAATTCATAAAATCAAGAATCAAGATTACAAAATTCAATAAAATTGAATTAAACATCCAACTCTTGATGCAATCTATTATTGATTCTAACAAAAATTACATGGAAATCAAAGACTAATCAAACCCTAATTATAAAGAAAAATCTAATTAATCAAATTCTCAAAGATTGGAAATGCCTAAGCCCAATTTACCTCAAAAGATTAGCCTTCCATCTTCAATATTTCTGGAAAAATGGTTGAAGATCAAAATTATAGAGAGATGGTAGAGGAATTGGAATTTGGAGGGAATTGAGAGTAATCTTGGAGGGTATTGTGAATTGTATATGTTTGAAAATGTGAAATTAGGGGTATTTATAGTGAAAATGGGGGATTACAGCAAATGGGCCCAAAATTACATTCTGAAGCCCATTCCCACTTAAAATGCACGAAAAAAAAATGGAGTATTTTCGAAATTTTGGCAAATTATTAAGAATTGCCATTGAAAATGGAAGAAAATAAAATGTTTACGTTAGATGGGATTCGAACTCGGGTGGCTAAGGGGCGCGCGTGAGGAGATCGTGCCACGTGGCGCACGAAGACAGGCTGAGATGGGAAAACACGGATTGAAGGTTCAAATGAGATGATTAATTTCGTGCGTTCATTTGGGATCGAACTCCTGACCTCTTGGACGCGTGCGGATGCCTTAAACGACGTCGTCTTCTTCTTTAAAAATCAGGATTTAAATTTGAGTCTGGTGCGGTTCGAACTTGTCACCTGGGCTGGACGCACACGACTGAGGGGCTGCCACGTGTCAATCTTCTTCAATATTTACGAAAAATGCCCCTTATGATTAATTTGCCCGTTCTCCTTCGTTTGAACTCCGATTTAGGTGATTTTCGTGTCTTTGGGTTCGTATCGGAGTCTACTTCATATTCTGCATAAAAGTATAGAAATAATGAAAATTTGTATAAAGAATGCGAGAATAGGCTATCTTTAAAGGGTTCAATATTTGTCCCAACACTCATAAATTAATCTTAATTTTAAATCACATCCAAAATTAAATTTATATAATAAAATTTAATTAAAATATAAACTTTATATTATAGTGTATCATCATACATTATATTAATTTCCTAAGTAAATTTAAATATTTCAAATTACATTCAATATATAATAACTTCAATACCATTTACAAGCTAGGACGAGGACTAGAAAGAGAACCTAATGAGCTTACATATCAAAAGCTACAGAGTTCATTGGCTAAACTCACTAAATACATTAATCAATATTCGTTAGTTACTAGATACTCACAGCTGAACTCTTCTCACTATAAATATATTTTTGTATCTATTATATAGACCAATAACAACAAGTTAGTCCTTCACAAGTGTTCGTAACACCAACTGAGTTAAATTACTGTTTTACTCCTAAGTTACTTCTTAGTCCTTAAATATCAATGCTCCTATAATGAACAACATGTTTATGGCCCAACCAATAAACATAAACCTCTCTCATGTCATAGAGAGGGCAGAACCCTTGTGCAAGTCCCAAAGATATCATTTAAAAGTAACACTCATATGCTTACCCTAAAGTGGAAAAAGGTGAATTTCATCTTATATGATTATGTTTTCAGCTCCCCACTCGTTTTGTCTCCAAACTAGTAGGCTTATTGAGTCAACAATCTGGCCACTCTCACCTGTACAAACCAAAAGACAAGTCTCATGAATAGAAATTCATAATACACTCAAAATTAAGACTAAGTTACCTAGGTCATCCTAATGAAATAGAAACCTAAGTAGTTAACGAAGTTATATCTAGTGATACCTGTCACACCCTCTCTCGGAGCCCCTTCTCTAACTCCTAACCTTATCCCAAAAGAGGGTGAACGGGTTGATAAGCATTGTCATATATACTTTGACAACACTCACCAACTAACTACCTAGCTACCTGACTCAACCAACAATCACAACACTAATAATGCATGCTTAAAAGAAACAATGCAAGCTAAATGTTTTGCTAAGAACTCGAACTACTAGTTATAAACTTTGACAGAAACATAAACTTAATAACAACTTCCTATCTAGGCCCATAACTTAAAACTCGTGCTCAAAACATAAACATGCTAACGAAAAGATAAAATAACCTCAGCTCACAAATATCTGATAAAAGCTTTAAAGAAGCCTCGACACAATGATTACTATCTGGAAAGTGATAAAACATTTAAAATAATAAGTCGAAAGACTTGGTTACGCCTGAATTCAGAAAAGATGTCCTGAGAACCTATGTTGGAAGATTTTTTTGGGTAAGTGTTGGGACATCCTGCATATGCAAAGAGAAAAGCATAAGCTAAAGGTCCTATCGCATAAAATTGAGTAACGCGATAAGAATAGTTGGAGAGAAAGGCAATGCGTTGAACGAAGCATTGGTAAGATACCACAAGAAGTATCTGTACCCAAGAGATTGAGGCGAGGAAGTAAACGTCTTGTATAGCAACATGACAACTCACTGTAGGAAAAAAACGATGGTAGCTTCTTTGGAAAGAGAGCCAGGACGATCAAACATTTACAGAATTTGACTTCCCAATGAGATAATGTGTATATCTTAAGGGAAAGTCAAATCACCACTAGTGGATAGGCTATGTGTCGAGTTTGGATTGGTAGCATAACGCGATGCGTGCTAAGACGACACGTGTAAAGCGTAGAAGTGATCCTTTGATGAGAAAGGTCTCTATAAATAGGACCGAAAAGTAAAAAAAGGGCAGTTTTTCCTGATTTTTCTGACAAGGAAAAAAGGAGAAAGTTTTGAATGTTAAACGGATAGATTGCCAAGCCTTGCCCCGAAGTCACTCTCTGCGACTTAAAGATAAGTACTGCCAATAAAGTTTAAACATGAGATGCGAACAGACATGAAATGAGACAACTTCATTGATTTTCAAAATAAAAGTACATTCGATATTTAATACAAAACTTCTCAGTAGAAAATAAAATGCAACTTAGTGACGTCTAAACTCTTCTCGCCTAGTTTATGTAGTAACTCCACGATGATAGCGGCCACTACCAAGATGAAGCGATTAAGGAGGCACGATAGGTGATCAAGAGTGCAAGTTCAACATCGGATGTTCTATCGTGCCTCTACACTTTTGCCTAGTAACTACAATCTTTTATTTAATAAATCAAATATTTTAAACGGAGGCAGTATAATAATATGTATCTTAAAGTATCGTTATTCTTTGGTCACGAGTCATCTCAAGTCACAAGTCTTCTCGTCTACCTCATGGCCAACCTATAAAGTTATTCTGTAAGTTGAATTAAGTCTTTGTACCCTTATCTTGGCTCAATCGTTTACCACACTCTTTTGTCAAGTTGTAGCCATATAAAGTAAACTCAAAGCCTTTAGCATGCCTTATCAATTTTCCTACCCATTATAAACCTTCCATTGTTAGATCACACAACAAACAAAGGGCATCTCATACCAATTCACATAGCAAGTATAAGACATCCCATCCAAGATCACAAAGCATGAATGAGGCATTCCATCCTAGATCACACAACAAGAATGGAGTATCATAACGCGTAGTGTACAAAGTCATTTTATTTTAGTTTTTACCAAGTATATGTATTCCTTAAGACGCAATCATTTCTCCCATTCAAGAAACCATAGGAATACCAAAATAAATGCACACACATGTTTATATATGTACTCACCATGCTTTAGGCCTATCCACCTTTTCACAAGGATATTTTCCAAATATATTTTCTTCAAGAAGGTCGTCTGAAAGTTATTCTTTTATGTATAAAGGTTACCACCATATGCATTTTTGGGTTAGTTGTCACTTCTCATGTATGGTATAATTATTTCGTTTTTACACAACTAAGTCCAGTTCATGCATAGATAATGCCTTTTGGGATTTGAAAACATAAGGGATAAAGCAGATAATAAAAGTCATTTAAAGAAGCATATCTACAGATTCATTTAAACAAAAAATAAATAACCACTCACAATCACAATTAACAGCTAGCTTTTGCGTCCGACCTTCCACTCAAGTTCCCCTTTTGCACTCGCTCGCAGGCCCTTATCGGCCTCCAGTTGATTTTCCTTCTCTAAGGCTTCAGAATTATTCAAATTTCCTCCTAATGAAACTTAAGGCTAGAAGAACAACCTCAAAATGACTGAAATTCAACTATAGCCTTTTTCAGGTGGAGTCTGCCCATGCCAGAATGATTGCTACTGTCGGTAGCATAAGGAGGTCCAATATTAAAACACCACGTGTCTCTGCCATATTTTTATCTTGGATTTGGATTGAGCACTGAGGTCAAATTGTTTGCCGACTTTCTTACGTGAACAATGATGTCATTACTTTCTGGAGAAGTGAGCCTAACTTATGGTAGGGGGTCTTTGCTTAGCCTTTAATTTTTTTTCCTAGTGACTTCTCGCTTGGACCACCTTCGTCGCATGTAGTCTTTTTATGTAAGGTAGTCCTCGATTTGGGCCTCACATGGATCCTCTAACCATCAGACAAGAAGAAAAAGGAGAAGTCAAGGCTAAGTATTTTGTGTGAGTGACAAAATGATTTACATGCTTGTTGTGTATACTACACTGTTTGTTTTACAAGCTTTTTCTCAATGTAATAATGTGATTTTATTACCTTTCTTTGGATGATCAAGTATGATTTATGAATCCTACTTCTATGACTGTTAAGATCCATTTTCTGAACGTTTTCTGAAAGTAAAGTGAAAGGGGTTAATGTTTCCATGAACCAAGTATTCTTTGAAAGATGGAAAAACATGTTTTATAAATGGTGGTATCATATGATTTATAACCCACTAGTTGATCCTTGTTCTGAAAAGTGATGTTTATACACGATGCATGTTGAGTGTTCTTTTCTCCGTGTTGATGATTACGAAATGCCTTATTAATTGTGTTGATTTGTGCTATGAGTAAGCAGTGATATTGTGTTGTATGGATGTGGCTTGATCTACCGCATGATGTTGGATAGAATCCCAGGTAACTCGCGTGATACTTCGAGAGCAAATCCCAGGTCAGCAAAGGGAGATTCCAAAGTCTCAGAATGAGCTTACGATTATGATTGTTATATGAATTGGTAAATCGATGTGTGGTTGTTGATTTGCAGTGGTTATGTGATGTACGTTAATGATAGCTTATAAAAATATAAGTTATTATGGCCTTTTAGGTAGAATAATGCAGCTAAAACGCATAGCAAAAGTGTCAAATCGCGTATAATATGTTGAAAATTCATAAAAATGCACTTTACATAGGCATTCTTGCATGTTTTACCGTGTTTTCAGTGTCTTAACGCAGGCTAAAGAACAAAAAGAAGAAGCTGGCAAATCGCAAGGGAACTCAGGAAAAGACTAGACGAAAAGACCAAATGAAATCACGTGAGAAGTGATGTGACTTGTTTACAGAGGTTGCTTTCGACGCTGACACAACCAGAAAAATAGTTTTCTGCCCAAAAGTTTTCTATAAAAAGCCTCCTTCTACACCATTTAGAAAGATGACCTGAATGGGCCAAAACCCTGGAGAGAGGTGGAAAAGAATAGCCTTTTTACCACTTGTAAAGAGCTCTTCTTCTTCTTCTCTAATCAGATTGTAAAGTGAAAGTTTATAGTCTGGGTAGAGAAGAATCCATCTTCCCTTCTCCCTAACTTGTAATTTTTTCCATTCTTTTTTCTTTCCATTTTTGTATTTTTTTGTAATATATGTTGTTCATATTGTACATTGGTGGAAGACCTACATTCTTTAATATATATTCCATGTTTATCCATCATATCTTTACTTTCCATTTGTCAATGTGTTATTCGTAGTTTAGGTTTATGACAAGTTCTTGATAAAAGTTCATTTATCATGCTTATCGAGTTAGTTAATCTATTTTCATCACTTGGTCAATGTATATCGCCAACTATCTGAGAGGGAAAGTAGCAAGGACAAGGCCAACACACGCAAGGAGGAGTTTTGAGACAAACTCCATCTTAGCGAGACAACTTCCAGCATTTGTAACCCGACAGGTGAACAAGTGTGAGCATTAGGCACCGAGAGGTTGCCGCCCTTAAACGCGAAGCTCTATAAGCTTTATAAGTGAACGCTTCTAGATATATCTCATTTAACTAGGCTAAGTTACTTGGATCCAGAAAGATGACCATGTGTGGTATTTAAAGAATCCGAGAGGAGCTTGCCTTAATCATAAACTAGTTAAGAAAGCTATATCACAGCAAGACTTTCATGGCTTAATCGCCTAGTAATACTTAGACCTTTCTTCACTCTTTCTCTTAAGCAAGTTAGTTCGCATTTTCATCTCGCAAACATCTCAATCCCTCCTTACAAGACTCTCTAGGCATACATAAGTAGATTTAGTTTAAGTTAACATTTTTGCATACTGTATAGGATTCTTTTATACCGCTTGATTGATAAGCAGACTCTAGAACTAAGCTTTGATATCAATTCTTTATGTTCGACCCTGGTTCATCCAGGAAAACCTACTATTTTGCTTACACTTGGGTTAGAGAAACTTGTACTCAAAGAGGACTTAGCTACTACACGATGAAGAGGTACATAGTTAGTATTTTGCATATAATGATCATGATCAATGGCTTATTGCATAGAATTAAACATGCACACATACAATCCTAAGTTCGAAATTCTTCCACCACTTAACTGTTTGCTGTTGCGAACCTTATGTTTTATGGCTTATTGTTTATTAATATGTGGATTTCTTGTGTTTTCCCAGAAGGTTTTCTTAACATGTCGCTCACTAAGTCTGTTTGACTTACATTTTAAGTGTTTTGTAGTCAAGCGTTGATGCCATGTGAAAGTTGGTTCTAAGGCTGTGTAGTCAAGTTAAGGAGGAAAATTAGAGTATTTCTATAGTCTTACATGGTGCGTTAGCCATGGAAGTTTTTGTTACGCCAAAGGATTCAGTTGAAAAAAGGGCTAAGATCAGAGTCTTATACTGCAGGACACCTTGGCGCAAGGAGAGATAATTTGGTAGAAAGAAGGACATGAGAAGATCAGAGATGGTTTATTTTATGCAAAGCAAAATGTAATTTTAACTTGTACTTTTGTAAACATTAAGTTAATAAAAGAAAGAATTTAAGTATTTCGCTGTGTTAATTTCTTGAGTTGTTTCTACTGTAAAAGAGGTGATGGTCTCTAAGGCTCAAGTAGAAGAGCTTTGCGAAGAGACGAAATAAAAGAGTTATTCAACTTACTACGCACTTAAAGCGTTATCTCCCAAGAGATATGCGTTGAATGTCTAGGCAGCACACCCTCCATTTTGTCCCAAGAAGTGGCATTTAGGGCGGGACGTGACACTTTGGTGAATGACAATTTTATTAAACATGCTTTTCTAAATAGTTATGCATAAATCTTTGACTTTTAGAAACATTCAAACAATTGAACATCACTTCATAAACAAGTATCTTGAAACTGACAGACGTTTGAAACACATATTATAAACTTTACTTGTTGGTTAATCTATAACATAAAATATGGGTGTTGGTACACCTTACTGTCAATGACATACTTCTCTTAACATAGGCACGGTTCTATTTGTAACCTTCTCTATATAGGCACAATAAATTGCACTTTCACTGATAAACAAGTAACATAGGCTCGTTAGCCTTCACATCAGTAACAGAAAACCACTATGTGCACTCTGATCATAGAAAGTAACATAAAATATTTGAGCATAAATTCATGAAAACATACTTGAAATCTTAGCTTTGAACACATGCTTGCGTTAAATCTCTTTCATGTCTCATATCCATCTGCCATACTTAGAAATAGTTAATAAATGACGCTTACATAAAGTCATGTTTTTTAAACACACTTTTGAAACTTATACTTGAACTCATGCTTTGAAAACCATTAATTTATAAATCAGTAAAGAGATATCATTTAGAATTCTCAAACATGCTTAGAAATATTTAGCTTTAGACTCATGTTAATAAATAAACATTGAAAATCATTTTGTCGCTCACAAACTAGTAGCTTAACTCCTTAGTTTAGAAATTCCTCTTCTCTTTTCTTGGTTTGAAACAAAGGAATTAATATTCCATATTATCTTCCTTTCATAATTGAAAATATCAAAAAATCTCAAAAACTTCAGAAAACCACTTTTAACTCAAGGCCACTGCACATGCCATGACACTATCCTGGCCATGTGCGCGCGCACAAAGGCAGGCCATGTCATGGCTTTGGGCAGCTTTGGCTAACCTCACAGCCATGTGCCCCAGGCACTTGTCTTGCGCCTAACTCCTACCCTGTCTTGCCGCAATGCTAGCACACTCAACGCTCAAACGCATGCATACAAACCTCTTAGATAACTGTGTGCAAGCTCATCTCGCCTAGCCTTGTTGCCCAATCTCAACGCCTAACCTTGATAGACTTGGCTAAAGCTTCTAATTGACCTTCCAAAGTCCAAACTTTACTTAGGAAAATCATAACTAAAAAATCCAAAACTCTAATAAAGAAATTTCCTTCTACAAACTTATTTCTCATCCTCTTAACTACATTACCTCAAAGTTATATCTCCTAATTCAAAGAAATAAGCTCTGTAGCCTCTGGAGAATCAACACTGCTCAACTTCACTCACAAAATGACCTTCTAGGCTTTTCTTCAATGGTTGAAGGATCCTCCTCGCATCCTCTTTGTTTGGCATCCTAACCCCTAAAACTAGACTCGTATTGGAAGCATTTGCAATTGGAATTATCCAGGCATGAGTGAATTGAGAGAACTTCCTTCTTTAAAGTTCTCCTAAATACTAGTTGTTGCATGACAGTCTTAAGACACCTCCTTCTTGCCATGTTTTAAACTCTTACATGCCTAGATACTTGGATTCCACCTCAAAAAGCACTACAAAAATGCCTGCATCACTTGGTCACATGACATCCAAACTCACTTTGCAAAGCTCTCAACCTAAACCATGTTGCCTAACCCTTGACACACTCACCTTACCACGTTGCCATGGTGCATGTCATGCCTTAGCACTTACCTCCATGCGCCTGGCATGGTCCTTGCCCACATGCCTTACCTTGCCTAGTGTCACAATCGTAGCGTTTCAACCTTGAGACGGACGATTGTGTGACACTTGTTCTAGCTCGATGAACAAGTCAGTTGATCAAAATCCGAAAGTTGTGGGTAACGTCAATGTATGTCGTAACCTTCCTTCGCGTTCTTGGGAAATTTTATTTATAAAAAGCGGGAAAGAAAGAAATACATTGAAATAGACGTTACAATAAGCATTAAAGACTGTCAATTGCAAGGAAAAAGGGTTGCTTGCAAAGAGTACAACTAATGCTTGGGCGGGGATTCAACTGGTATGCCTCCCCTATAGTACATTTTGAACATTTTCAGCTCTGGCAGGCTTGCATATGAAAATGCCGAAACGTCACACCCAAGCTTTATGACTACAAATGAAATGTAAATTCCTAAACTAAGTATGGTGCTTAAAGATAAGATAAGTGGGAGCTAATCGGAGCATATAACCAAAGGTAAACACACTTTGGAAAAATATGTCCGTGACACACTCCCCCACTTAAACAGTTGACGTCCCCGTCAACTGGCAAAGCTGGAACCCTTCGATCTTCTGCTTCCATGCCTCACGGTCTTGGTACGTCTTCCACATGCTTCTTCCACGAGGAGGCTCTTCCATTTCACCATGAACTTGTGTCTTCTCCCCGTGGGTCTTCTACTTTTCCTCACTTCCTTAGTGAGGACTTCTTCTGCTCTTGCTTGTCTCTCGTGCCTTCTCACGAGGTGGTGATCTTCGTGTCTTCATAACCGAGTCAGCTTCAGGTCACCTTTTGACAAAGACTCGGTCTCTCACAAAAAAATTTAAGGGGCGATATTTATTATCCACCCTTTTTCCCACCGCTTCGAGGCTTCCTCTCGATCGACCCGAACGATGTCTGGCTTCTGCTTCCACCTCTTGGTATTGTTGCAAGCCTGTGGATTCTCATCGGCATAGGAGGGATCAACAGGGCGCGACAGTACGGAACGTCTGCCACAACCAATCTCAAACTGGTTTCTATCTGTTGACGAATTCATTGTAGCATTAACACAAAATTGGGTTAGCTTCCACAACTGAACCCCATTCTTTTGTTCTGCCTGACTGATCTCAGCCAAACCCACACTAACTTCAGTGACAGAGTTTTTCTGCAAGGATTCCCTTGACGCGTTCCGCATTAGGCCATCCCCTTGACGTGCCGGTATACGAGTCACCATGTACGAAATCACATGATCCTTCCTCTGACTAAGGGCACCAGCTGCCCAGTTACTCGTTCCTTTCTTTGGTTTTGACTCAAAGTCAAGTTCGAACAGGTCTTTCTGCCTCTTTGCTTGACTCAAGGTCCATTTCGACTGAGTATTAACGCGGTTGCTCACAACGTTATTCGCCTCCCTTCCATGTGTAGGTCCTTGGGAACGCTGTCTCCCATCTTTCAGACTACGTACCGTGGCAAGCGTTCCTTCTCCAAACATCGCATAACTACCTTCTAAGGTGCTTTGTTTCTGACGCTCAGATGCGACAGGGCATCCATTCTGCACTAGGACGCCACCCGATGCATGATTAGACGCCTTAACGTAAGCTTCAACAGGTTGGGTCACACTCACGGACAAAAGAATTGGCCCTCTCCTCGGGGCTTGCTTCAGAACACGGCTGTCCATATCCAACCGTCCTTTCTCTTCCTTCCGTAAGATGGCTTGATCTTCATACGGAGCTTTTGCAGGTCTAGTGAATCCTGCACTCGACAATCTCTGTGGCTGTCTCCGGAGTCCAGTTGACTCTAACTGCGCCATACGACGATTACTGTTTGTAGGCAATTCTGACATGGGCAAACTATCATGTTTCCCATCACAACATTTCTCCACGACACACCTTGTGTCCTCCTGAACACGGCCCTCCCTCAGTTGCATGGCCGAGATCATTCTCAGTCCTTTGGGTTGCCGAAGGTTTGTCTGCACAACGGTGGGGGTAGACCCCGTGATCACCAGACATCTAGCTGCAGGCATCATGATCACTTGATGTCCAAGAAGGAATTCCATTCCAAGGACTATGTCAAAGTCATCCATGCCCACAACTACGAAATCAGCGAAACCGCTCCATCCTCCCAACTGTATCACCGCTCGTTTCACTACTCCAACGACGGGTAGAGCTGTAGAGTTCACGACCTTCATTTTTCCCGCATCCTTCTTCCAATGAAGGTTTAGTCGTCTGGCTTCGGCCACCGTTATAAAATTATGAGTTGCACCGGAGTCGACCAAAGTGCTCCTTGCACGCTTTCGGTTGATCCAAGTGTCAACATATATTAGGCCCCCTTTCGTGCTTCCCTTTGTCTCCCCCGCTTTCTTCTGGAGGGACGACAAGAGTCTTATGGCTCCCACTCGGACATTTTGAACTTCCTCCATTTGCCCATCTTCCTCCTCTGGTTGACTCAACTTGTCATCTGAGTCTGCAGCCAAAGAGGCCTGAAAGGCATAGAAGGCCGCTTTATTTGGACATTCCCTTGCTCGATGTGGCCCGTTACATATGTAGCAACTGACAGGACGATTCGACGTGTTTGGACTATCACGTCTTTTCCAGGTGTCTCCCGTGTTGGATTGGGAAGGCTTGCGGTCTCTACCGGGACTTCTGTTTTCACTGGCAACCTTGGGAGAATTCGGTCGGCTATTTCTGTCTCTTCCAGGTGAAGAGCTTTGATGACGTCTCGTCTCTTGAGAATCACCAGACAGATCGAACAAACGTTCAGCTATTGCATAGGCTGACGTGAGGTCTTGAACTTCTGCTCATACAGCTTAGTCCTTGCCCACGGCTTTAGCCCTTCGACAAAACTGAAGATTTTGTCCTTCTCGGTCATATCTGATATATCCAGCATCAGCCCCGCGAATTGCTTCACATACTCCCGAATGGTTCCAGTGTGTTTTAACTCTCGCAGTTTTCGTCGAGCCAGAATCTCGACATTCTCAGGGAAAAACTGCGAGCGGAGTTCTCTCTTCAAACTGTCCCAAGTATCTATGGTGCAACGCCCTTCCTGAATGTCCACATACCGGGATCTCCACCACAACTTTGCATCTTCAGATAGATGCATGGTTGCCAACGTCACTTTGGCTTCTTCCGTATTAGTGTTCGTGGCTTTGAAATACTGCTCAATGTCGAAGATAAAGTTTTCCAGTGCCTTTGCATCCCTTGCCCCACAGAAGGGCTTGGGTTCTGGGATCTTTATCTTGCCAACTGTAGTTGCTCCTCCAGCTGGAGCTTGATTTTCCAACGCTCGCATTGTAAGGTTCACCTTCGTGTTCACCTCTGCGATTTCATTTCTAACGACATCCAGGGTGGCTCGAAAATCCTCTGTCATGCCGTTTATCATTTCCATTATGTCCTTCTGAGAGTTATCTAGCTCAATAACTCGTTCTTCCATTTGGGCAGCAGCGCCCGACGAACTGTCCCCACGCTCGTAGGTGACATTTTCAGTTCTCCTGATTTGTGACTCTAACGTGTCAACTCTAGCCAACAAATCTTGTATGGGTAATCCGTCCAGGCGACCGGACACCGCATCCAGCATCGGCTCTTTTGGAAACTTCCTCAAGTCGCTTCTCAAGAAACCGGATGGAATCAGGAACTTCCATCAGGTGGAGCATCTGCTCTTCGATCTCCACCAATCGTTCATCATGGGTCTTACCCACACGTTTCGCAGCCGACATCTTGTGTCTCAACTGTCGCTCAGCCAACTTAGGCTCTGATACCACTTGTCACAATCGTAGCATTTCAACCTTGAGACGGACGATTGTGCGGCACTTGTTCTAGCTCGATGAACAAGTCAGCCGATCAAAATCCGAAAGTTGTGGGTAACGTCAATGTATGTCATAACCTTCCTTCGCGTTCTTGGGAAATTTTATTTATAAAACGCGGGAAAGAAAGAAATACATTGAAATAGACGTTACAATAAGCATTAAAGACTGTCAATTGCAAGGAAAAAGGGTTGCTTGCAAAGAGTACAACTAATGCTTGGGCGGGGATTCAACTGGTATGCCTCCCCTATAGTACATTTTGAACATTTTCAGCTCTGGCAGGCTTGCATATGAAAATGCCAAAACGTCACACCCAAGCTTTATGACTACAAATGAAATGCAAATTCCTAAACTAAGTATGGTGCTTAAAGATAAGATAAGTGGGAGCTAATCGGAGCATATAACCAAAGGTAAACACACTTTGGAAAAATATGTCCGTGACACCTAGCACACTTTTCTTGCTTAGCCAAGCTTGCCAACCTAAACGCCTAACATGGCTCTCCTCACCTACAATACTTTGCTTGGCAATATGTCCTTGTCCTTAGAGGTTCTTTTGGCCCATCTTGGCTACATCTCACAAAACTCTTGGCCATGTAGCATACTTTCCTTGCCTAAGGTGTGTTTTGTCCCCCAACCATGTTCAACGCCTAGCAACATGTCTAAAATGTCTAACACCAATACTTAGTCAAAATTTCTTCCTCTAAGGCCTCTTTGGCTACGATGACACTGAAACCATGACACTTGGGTAACAACCAACCTTTACTAAAATTTTCTTCCATCTTTTCTATTACACAACTCCAACTTCTCCATAAAAGCTCTTGAAAGATTTAGGGGTTTTTAGGTCTAAGATTTACAATACCCTACTCGCATGTCACGTACACGAACATGTTGAATCATTGCATTTGTATCAAATACAAAATGGGACGTATCCATAGTATTACCATGATAAGGTACCTTAACCTTATCCTTATACTATAGACTCTTTAAGTTATATCTCAAATACTGGATTGCATTTACTATTTACGTTATTAAGACAAAGCTAATAAAATAATCTTACACTTAATAGAACTTAAAATAATAACGTTTTATTCAAAACGGTCAATGGATTACATTTACTATTTACGAGTTTTATGCCATAAAACTCAATAGGGCGCTACGACAAAACCTTCGACTCATGCCATTCGACATTGTTCACAAGATCCCATGAGATGGAAGAGATCTAAGACACACGTCTCAGAATGCTCGCCCATACCATGACACACTCATGTGCCATGGGGTAGCTCACTCAGGCCACAGGGCTCAGTGGAGGTAGAGAGCTGACACCATGCCTCGTCCTATAGTACATTTTGAATAATATCATTTCTTATACCCTTGCACTTTAAAAGTGGTGAACAAACATCCACCAACGAAAAGTGACCTTCTAAACTTCGATTGACATGAAAATTTGACGTGCTTGCATATTTTATCAATATGCATCTAACTGCAATGTCACTCGTCAAAACTCGCAACAAAACTCCAACTTTCAAGATCACGTCCTGAGGCCCCATCTAGCCTCCATTGAGTTTGTCACTAACACCACTGATGACACTAATGCATGCCTATTTGCTTACTGTTCAACTTAGCATGCTTGCTCAATTATCTTGGTATGTTGGATGATATATCGTTCTCCTCGATTGCATCATGGCACTTCACTTCCCAACCCTCTCTTTTAGCCTAATGGACAACACCCTTTTTGTGTGCCATTGTGCTTACTTACCATGTCGATGTGTTTGTTGGTCGCATGTCGACATACTTGGTGTTGGTCTGCCCTTAGTGGGGTCATAATCTATTGGGGTGACAATCTACATCTTTCAGGTATGATTATGAAATTCTCTTACACAAAAATTGTCATTATCCTTGATGACATATTCGGGGGTGCAATCTCTTTTCATTCTTTTAAGATTGCAACACCTAACACTACTCAGTTCACCTATCAACATAGAATTTACCTTGTAACGTCTTGCCACACACCCTTTCTTACGCTTTCAATTTGAATAACATAAAATCCTTTCATTAAATAGAAAATCTTCCTTCTAAAAAGTTGTTTCTTATCCTCTTAACTAGCTTACATAAACAATCCAACTCAAAAGTCCTTCTGAAGCTCTGGTTATGCTCAAATCTTCAAGTATTGTAATTCTTTTGAAATCTGGACAACATGGAATTTCTTTAAGTTTTAGCAATCCTCCTTAGCTTGCCTCTTCACTACAACCACACTCATAAACTCAAATAATTCTCTCTAAACACTAAAATTAGTAAATTACCACGAGAGAAATGCAAAAACTCATTGGCTAAACTAACCCTTAAATAAACTTCTCTACATAGCTTCCTACAACCACCTCCTACTTGGTTAATGTTGATGCTTAACCTTAATTTGCCACATGTCTTCCACCTAACCGACTAATCTCCTGCCTAACTAGTTTACCTATTTACTTAGGTTGCAAAGCTTAACTCCTCAAGGTTGCATAGCTTATTTTCTATGTGCCGCATAACTTAACTTTTTCAGATCGCCTAACACAACCACACTTAACTTGCCACCAAGTGACAACTTTGGGCGTTTGATCATATTGCATACCAAGCATCACAAATACTCCCTCACTACTCCTAACACCTTGTCTCACCATCCTAATTTTGACCTCTTAGCTTTCATGGCTCTTGATGCCTAGAGAACAATACTTTGCCTCCATATGACTTCTAAGCTTTGGCTGCCTATAATTTAACCATTAGCCATATAACAATACCTTAATTCTTATCTTGGCCACTTAGCAACTTGTGGCTGCCTAGTATATCAATGCATATCATTCACTTAAAGCACATCCCGTCCACAATGATTAGACTGTCTAGATGACACTTATCTCCAAATTAACCTTCAAGTTAAGTCACCTGGCACACCAACGCCTTGCTCTTACTTGGTCACCCAATCTTTCTGATCTTAGTCTTACTTTTGGCTGCCTACTACTAAACCTTTTCCCTTTGGCCATCACTTGTCAACAACGCATTTGACTACAAGTTAAACCTTGACTACCCTACACTTAAACTCCTTCACTTCTAACTTACTTACAACTACAAAATCAACAAAACATTATAAATAAAACATTCAACAAGACATCTATTACTTGAAGGAAATTCAAAGTTGAGGGTTTACACCCACTATTTCACAAACAAGACATAAAATTAAAAATGAGAAATAGAAAGCTATAACAAGAAACATTTTAACGAAACCCACTAGAATAGGGACAAAAAAGTGAAATGAGAAGTAGGTTTAGACACGAGAATGATAAATGAGAATTAAGAAGTAGGAACAAAAAAATGCATTGAGACAACACATTACGAGCAAGAAAAAGATATAATAAAATATTTAATTGTGCTCTATTTTCTTATATACTACCTTTTTTTTTTGTATTCTTTTAGTAAGAAATCCCTTATTTCAAAATTGTTGAGAAGGATCATTTTCCCAATCAAGCTACTTGCCTAGTATCTCATATTGAGATTACAAGTCAGATTATGCTAGAGAAATTGACGAAATGACAACTTGACATGTTTAAGAGAACATTGTTTGGTTGGTTCGTGAATATTATGTTGTCTTCAACAGCCCTTTTGTACATCACCTTTTATTTAGGGAGGTCGAAGGTGGTGTAAATGACTTGATGAGATTCAACATCAATGGATATGAATGGAGTGATTGTCAAATTCTTGAAGGAATTTTATTTTATGATGATTAGATTATGTTAGTCTTCGACGAAACTACTACACACACTCAAGTTAGGGAATCACTATGCAACAAATACTTCTGTCAGTTAATGTCACAAAAAAATTGCTTAACAAAGTTTGAAGAGTAAAATAAGGAGAGTTAGAATTTGAGAATGACTTAGACATTGTTAAGGTAAGTCTTGTGTACTTCACAGAATTGGGCATGATGGAGAAAGACATAAGAGTAAAGGGATGAGTGATAAGCCATTGTTTGTTGACGCTGAAGACTTAGAATATTATAATAGCAGGATTGGAGAATATTTTTGTGAGATGAAACTTTTGTTGGCCTTCAAAAGGAGTTAAAAAACAAAGGCGATGGCATACAAGTAGTACTAAGATGTCGAGACATGAGGAATCTTTGTTTCAATCCGAGTACTAGGATGTGGGATTCGGTGAGCTATATTTGTACCGATGGATCAGTTGCCACTGGAGGTGTCCTTCCATAACTGTGTCCCACAAGTTACATTTACAAGATTTTCATTAGGCTCCCTTCCATTAAACAGATCACCAATATTGTCATCTTCGTCAATGGGTTCACGACCCTTCTTTCAGGTAGAATAATGTTGGGACATTTCGAATTGCAAGGGTTCATGGAATCATTAGCCATAGAACACAGTCGATGGAAAAAAAATATCAGGCTCATCTTGATAGGAATATTAGGCATGCACATTAGAAATCAATCCAATTTTACCTTAATTGTCTAAAAATTAACATGAAATTCTAATACATAAGTTAGGGTTGAAGTGCAACCTTTACCTTCATATTATCGATTTCTTGAAATTCTTCACATGAACTCAATCGGACCACCACTAAAATTTACTTGCTATTCTCTGGATTTGGAACCAGGTTGTGAGACCCGATCAATTGAAGGAAAATAGAGGAGAGAAAAAGGGAAATTTAAAGAGTAAATAGGGTTGATAGATGATTTTTTTTTTTGTGAAAAAATGGTTACCGAAAAAGTCAACGAAAGTTGGCCGACAACAGTCATAAAAAAATGATCTACAAAGGTGGTCAAAAATAGTGACTTAAAAACAATTGACAAAAGCTGGTCGGTCACATTTTTTGAAAAGTAGTTGACATAGGCTGTCTAATGGCAATGTCAAAAAACCATGATTTAAGGTTAACGATAGTAGTTGTCGAAGGCTGCTTGACAAGAATCACCGAGAAACGATTGTTGAAAATTGGTCGACGAGGATTATTGAAAAAAGGTAGTTGAAAGTTGGTCGATGGCAGTCACTGAAATGTAGTTGTTGGAGGTTGGCCAATGATAGTTGAGAGAAAAACAATACACAGAAGTTGATTGTCAACAGTAGACAAATACTAGTTACTAGAAAAACGTTCTTTGAAAGTTGGTCGATGATGATTGTAAAAAAAATTGTAGGAGGTTGGCCAACAACAGTTGTTAGAAAAATAGTAGACGAAAGTTGATCGCCAGTAGTCGACAAAAAATAGTAGCTAGCAAATGATGATAGTATATTTGTTGGCGACAATTAATGATGGTTGATAGTTATCTTGTGACGGTCTCCAAAAAATTGTTACTAAAAAATTGGCCGACGACGATTGTCAAAAAACAATTTTCGAAGGTTGGCTATTAGCGAATTTGGGGAAAACGCTAGATGAAAATTAGTTGTCCAAGATCGCGTGAAAAATAGTGGTCAGAGATTTACCTTCGACTATCGTTAGAGACGATGGTTGGATGTTGACTGATAACAGTGATGAAGATGGTTGTTGGAGGTTAGCTAGTCAGGATAGTTGAGGTGGTGGTTGGAGTCTTTCATACAAATTACGGAGATCAACTATTAAACAGCCAAATTTTATTTTCTAAAAGTTGGTTTTAGGTGTTTATCCTAACCACATTATTTTATACACTCACTTTTTCAAAATCCATTTTAGTTGGTAGCCAAACACATGAATTTTTTCAAATCAATTTTTTTTATAATTTAATCACTTGAAATTGCAGTTTAAACACATAAATTGGTCAATTTTTTTACCTAATTTTTTCTCAAATAAAAATGCGTCCAAATGATTAAATTAAAAACAAAATGACATATATTTATTTTATTCTATTTCTAAGAATGTTTTCAAATATAGAAAATGAATCGCAAAATTTTACTTTCTATTAGACTTACAAATTTTAATTTTAAAAGTAGCAAATATATGACAGTTTGTAATATTTGTAATTGTTTTTAAAAGTTTCGTTATTTAAAACAATGTCCCTTATTTTAATACAATAAAGTTCAAATTTTAAAATGAATATCAACAAATGCTTTAATTTTTTAGGGGTTTTTAAAAAATATAAAAAATAGATAAAATATTTATACTATATAGAATAATTTTGGAAAAATAAAAATCCCACAAGCTCGCAGTGTAAAATACCAAAAATACTCCAGTCAACACGCAATTGATTAGTCACACGTGCACAAGTAATCTTCTTCTAAACGATCGTGTACTATAGTCTGAACAATGGTTTAGATCATGATACACAATCGTGTAGTCATTTTAAATGATGAGAAAAAAGGCTTCAAATTTTAACGATCGGATAATAAACTCTAAATGATGGCAAGAAAGCTTCAAACATAAACGATCGTATAATATAATCTAATCATAATGCAAGGATGGACGATCATGCAGTGAAATAATATACTTTAAACGATCATGTTGACCATGGTAAAAAAATGTGTTGACCATGATAAAGGATCATGTTGATCATGGTAAATGATCATGCTGATTATGGTAAATGACCGTGTCGGTTATGGTAAGTGATCATGTAGTCCAATGTAAATGATCGTGAAAAACTTCAAATATAACGATCGTATAATACAATATACACGATCGTTTAGATCTTTGTACACAATCATTTAGAAATGCAATGGTACATAGTTCTTTGTTTACTAATCTTCTAACAATTTAGAATTCTTATCGAAGATGATGAAGATGAAATAGGAGCTTTAAACAATTGAATCTTATACTCTAAAAGTCGAAGAAAGAAAATTTGGAAGAGGAGATGAATAAATCGCAAAAAAGAATATCCCACAATATTCAAAATCAACATGGTATATATGGAATTTATGAAAAAAATAATCGGGTCTTATGGACTTTTCTTATTTTGTTATACGGCTGTAAATATTTAGAAGTTTTGTTACATTTATGTAAAGTAACCTTTATTTTTTAGTTGTAGCTAATTTGAATTACACGTTTTCTAAAATTAAAATAAAAATAAATATCATTTTTATTATAGATATTAGTAAAATAGATGCCCTATTATACTTATGGTTCATTGTCAAATGTCACTTCTTTCATGTTCCACTAAATTGCCATGTGTCGTGAAGATATTAACCCTCCACCATGTAATCCATTTCATGCTTGGCCAATTGCCTATAAATAGTGACATTTAGTGGGTTTTGTTAGACACATATTGGTTGAAGTTTCCAAATAAACTGAAGAGTGGAACTTTTTGAGATTTTCTATTTTCTTAATTTATTATTTACTTTAATATTATATTTTTTTATTCTCGTGTTTCCGTTGTGCCTCATTTTTACAACAATTTTTTTACTTATTGTTATTTTTAATACAATGCTTTTAAAATATTAATTTAGAAACATTTTTTTAGAAAATATTAATGGGGAAACTTAAAATAAAATATTATTTAAAAAATATTAATATTAAAATATGCTTTTTACCATACAATTAAAAAAACATATATTTTAAAGCGATTTTTAAAAAAAAAAATATAACAAATCGACAAAATATTTATAATGTATAGAACAATTTTGAAAACGAACAAAGCCCACAGCCCACAATAGAAAATACAAAAAGTTCTCCAGTCAACTTGCGATTAATCGGCCACATTTGTGCGTGTAATTCTTCTTCTAAACGATCTTGATACGCGATCGTGTAGGAAATGATACACAATCGTGTAGGTAGTATCAACATCGGCCACACACGTGCGTGTAAGTCTTTTTCTAAATGATCATGATACCTGATCGTGTAGGAAATGATACACAATTGTGTAATTCTTTTTAATGACGGGAAAAATGCTTAAAATTTAAACAATCGTGTTGACCATGCTAAACGATCGTGTTGACTAGTTAAGCGATCGTTTAGATCACATATGTATGATCGTGTAGTTCTTTTTAAACAATGGTAAAAGGGTTTCAAATCTAAACGATTGTATTGACCATGCTAATCTATCGTGTTAACTAGGTAAGCGATCGTTTCGATTATATCAAAGTAATATTTAAACGATCTTGCTATTCTGGAAGATGAGCTGTAAGAAAGAAAGAGAAGATGAAGAAAGAAAAAAGAAAAAGAAGATGAATAAAAATAGAAGAAAGAAAATCTAGAAGAGGAGCTAAAGAAGTCTTGAAGAGAAAATGAATAAATCGCAAAGAAGAAGAAGAAAGAGAAGTGATGAATTGTCCGCAATATCAAAAGCAAATATGAAATTTATGAAAAAAAAATTTACCTGCTTCATGGGGTTTTTGATTTTGTTTTACGAACCGTAAATATTTTGATATTTTGTTATATCTATGAAATCTAAGCCATTTTAAAGGGTTTCTATAAAAATAATAATAATAAATGAAATATTTATCATTCATAGAAAAAAAAACCATAAAAGACAAAAATTCACTGAACTTGATTTTGCCAGTATTTTGCCCACTTTACCATTTTTGACAATCCTCCTTTATTTTTAAACTATTATTAATTAAATAAAGATTGAAGGAAAATGAGCAATTTTTTTAAGAGGAAAAGAGTAGTTTCTTAAAATAAAAATGATATAAAACTGCTTTTTCTAGAAATTTCTATAGATAGTAAAAAAATTGAAACTATTTATAAAGTATGGTAACAAAATTTAAATGCATGATAAAGAATTGGATAAATTTTACTATATTCTATAAATTTCCTTTTTTTTTTAATGAAAGAAAGCAATGTAATTGGTAAGCAATTAAAAAAATTAATAATAAAAAAAAAAATAGAGAAATGGTGGACTCACCTCAATTAGGAATAGAAACGGAATGCAAAATAACGAACTACACCAATATGTACGAAAAATGTACCTCTTAGGTTCGAGGAGGTCCCATGACTACTAAGTCTTTGCCCTAAAAGTGAATTATACTCCCAAAATTAAACCTACTCAAATTAGGATATTTTTATCCTTATAATTTGTTCATATTAATAAATATTACTAAACTTCAGAATGCGTTTCTATTTTATTTTATCAAAGTTGCAAAAACTAACATTATATTCCCTAACCTTTATAAAATGGTTATAATTAAAAGATGGTTGGAGTTGAACAACAGAAATGATTATTTGACAATTAATTTATTGGCTATTTATTTTTTGATGGGTTGATTTTTAGCACATATGCCGTTTATCTCACATTCTTCTTTTCTCTATTGGTCTCTAAACTTCTCCAAAATCAATTTGTTGACTAGTATTTGTTCAAACAATCATGAAGATTGAACTATGGTATAATTATCATTTCTTTTTTGTAAAATTCTTTTGAAAGGAACATATATGTTTGTGTTTTATGTCTTTTACTTTACATTCATATATTATTAAATGCTTATAAATTATCATCGTACCTAATTAGTTTTAAACTAAATATTACCTAAATAATCTATAATATATATGAGTATAATTAAAGCTCATATCTTTCTTGCTACTTAAATTGTCTCAACGATTGGATGAATAAACTATTTAGACAAATTAATCATATATGTTATGTTAGAGCAGATGTCGAAAAGAGTCGTTGTGTCTTGGTTGAACTACTGTTCTAAATATAATTACAACGTGACTGTGGTACTAATAGTGGTATTGATTGCTTCCCAAGATTAACAAAGTCTCCAAATCAGTCGACAAAAATTGCTCAAAATAGATTGGAAGAAAATAAAAAATTTGTAGTTTCAAACTTGTGCATATGAAAATCTACTCCAACTCTGATGAAGGAGCTGGAGCTAAAGAAAGAGAAGAAAAAACGAAATGACAAGGGTTGAGTTAAAAAATTAAACTGATAAGTAAAAAATTTTAGTTTTTTTCTTACAAAAGCATTTACTTGGATCATGTGCCCAATCAAATGATGACATTACATGTGGTGACATGATTATGCTATAATCACCAACACACTTTGGATTCATATCTAGCATGTCTTGGTATTTATACCCTTTAGGCATTTCTAGATTTTCTAATGTGGGACAAAAGTTCTCCCTTTTTCTTAACCTTTGCAATGGACCTAAGGTCAAAAGCTATTTCCAACAATTTTTCACTAATGACGACAAAGTTAACAAGTAAAAAAAAAAAGTTTGAAGAAATTGTTCTGAGCAAAGAAAAACGATCAAACTTAAACATCAAATATCTAACGATTTGGATTGATGCACATATAGGCAAGTAGGGTAACAACCTTGTCAAAAAAAGTGAGTTACCTCTTGAACTTTCAATAACACTACTTTTAGACCACCGCAACACACATTAATCCTTGTCATTTTCTAGATTCTACGATATATAGTGTGCTTATTTTGTTTATGAACATAAACCTCGGGTCACCGTGAAATTTTTAGAAATAGACCTAATTTAAACATTTAATAGAAGATGTGACAACACCTTCATTATCACGTTAACATTAGATACTTCATCAACTTTGTTAAAACAAACCATTCAAATCTGAGCTATTTGTAAGCTTCTAAATCATCCAACCTCTTGTTCTGCTAATTTTAAACCAATGAAATCAGAAACTGAGTTTAGGGGCTAATTTGAGGTTAGAAATTCATGATTAAAAATGTATTCCTCATCCTACATGAAATTAGGAGTGGATATAAATGTTTGGTTGGAAGATTAGTTTATTTATTTAATTTTTTAACCAAACTTATTAAAATGTGTCCCATGGTAAGGGAAGGTTTAAGATGTTGGGTTAGTTATTATAATTAATGACTATTATAATCAATGAGTTGTAATAGTCAGTAGATTATGATAGTTTATGGTTGAAGTGCAAATTTTTGTAGTTTGAGTTATAATAGTTTGTGTTTGAAATGTAAACTATTTTTGTTGAGACAGAAAATAGTAAACAAATAGCAAATAAGAAAGATATAATAAGTAAAAAGGGTTTTGAAGTAGTATTTATCCTATACTTAATTGTCGGATAAATAGTTTTACCTACCGTTATTATAGTTGGTGTCCCATCGTGAACTTCATTATAATAACTTCACTCTACAACTTTTAGTTGGTGTCCCGAACGAATCCTAAATATATAGGTATATGAAAATTAAAATCGAGAATAAAGATATCCACCTCATCTCCTGCAAACTTTGTAGCTATAAATCTAAATAGGTAACATTATTTAACCATATATTTTTCATTTTGACTCTTAGATGTTATTCATCACAATTTAATTCCCTAAAAGTATTGAATTATGTCCAAATAAGCACATCCCATAGTAATGGAAGGTGTAACTAAAATTTTTAATCCCCATAATTCATCACAATTTCTCCTTTCCCTCTTCCTCTTCATGCGGAACTTTATATTTTCAACCTTATGTTTGGAAAGCATTATATTCGAATATAACGCTTTCAAACTTAATTCTTTACTTACATGGTTAAACTGATGTTGGTTAATTATCATTTTAAAGATCAATGGTTCAATTATTATGTTAGTTTGTTACCATAATGTATATAATCATGATGTACATAATAATTATAGAATGGTTATTGGTATTAAAAAACCTAGCTAGTAATATAGATCCTAGATAATGATGTAGCTTTTAAGGCAAAAGTGTGTAACTTAAACTATATTCATGTACAATTAGAAGAGAGTTAGGTGATGATCATTTTAATATGTTTTATTTATATATATATATTATAGTGAAAAGTAAGAGAGCCTGAACTCAATTAATTACTTGATAAAAGTTGAATTCTCTTAAAACTTTCATCTCTACAATGATTAGAGAGATGCAATATGTTTTTTTTTTAGAATTTTGTCAAAAAGTAAGACACTGCATAATGAAAGCTTGAGATCATTTGTTGAATGCTTTTTAGTTTGTTTGATTGCTACATTTTTGCTATTAAGTACTTTGTGTGCGGTACGAAAGAGGTTGAACTAGAATAACGAAAAAAAGAAAAAATAATATTAAAATAAATAGGGGAACATTTTCAAATATCATAAAAAAAAAAATTGAAACTATTTAAAAAATATAACAAAATCTATCAAATTCTCTTTAGCGCATTTTAATATATTTTTTTTTGCTACATTTTGTAAACAGTTTCAACTACTTTTACCCATGAGAATTCTCCATAAATTTTAGAAGAATTTTCAAATATAATATATAAATAAAATTAAGAAATTAGAAAAATTCAAATTTCCTCCAAATTTCATGGATACTCCAATGTGTGTCTTACCAATTCACCAAATGTAATTGTTTAGCATGAAGTGGATTACTTGATCACTAAGGGTTGACATCCTCAAGCACATGACATATGAGTTGGATGAGAGAAAGAGTGACACATATGACACTAAGCATCAATGGCAAACCTAGAACCCTGCAGTTTTAAAGGGGCACAGTCACTATACCAAGCAAAATTTAGTAATAATAGAGCATTATTTAATATATATTTTAATTTAACACTTCAAAATTAATATTAAAATACAAAAATCAGGAATGTCTTCCCTGGCCCCTTAATAATGGATAATGAATATAATGAAAATGATATTTACAATACTTTGTAACTTTTATTTTATTTTATTTTTGTAATTACTTCTTTTACACTAAGGATCCGTTTGGATTGAATTAAGAATTTTTTTTTTCAATAAACTCATTTTTGTTTAAACTATTTTTCCTAAAAATTGTTTAAAATACACTTGAAAATCTATTTCGACTAACTTCCAAACATTTTAGTTTTTTTTTTTAAAATAACTTATTTTCTAAACTAAACACTTTAAAATGTAATCCAAACACAACTTATGTTGGTTTAATTATGTTTATACATTATTTATGCAAACTAACCTTAAATGTTAGAGGCTATATTTAATAACTATTTCATTTTTTTTTTTTTGATTGTCTAAGATTGTATTTTTCTTTCACTATAATATTAAACAAATTCATAGTTAGAGGTGGTGTGTTTAAGCTTAAAATTTTTAAACTAAAATCTACCATTCAAAAAATAAGATCCAATTTATTAACGATTTGATTATTAAAAAAAAAATTAACGTTTATAAATACTACTTTTATTTTTAATTTGTGACCCCACGAGCATAATTTTCTTTGATAATTTTTTTTAGCATATTAATATTTTAATTACACATTTTTTGAATAAAAATTTAAATAAATGATCCAGATAACCTGAATCAACTCAACTCATATATTTAATGAATAGATAAGGTTGGATTCATTATTTAATAAGTATTATTTAGATTAAAAAGCTTCAAGTTGAAAAATTGGGTTGTCTCTAAAAATGTTTCAACCCAAGTCGTCAGTACTTAGAGATTTGAAAATATTACACATCTAGGAACTATTTTTTTTTTCCTTCGAGAAGGTAAATAAAATCATAGATATATGAAAGTATAGATGCTCGACATCTTTAGATTATCGTGTTTGTTTTGTAGGAATATTTTTTAGATACCTAGAAAATATTTTGATTTTATTGGGTTTGTTCAGGAGGATTTCTAGTTGGGAATATTTTTTTTTAAATTTAGTTGGAAATGTGTTAAATTTACCTAATGTTTCAAGAATGACATTTTGACTATTTATTAATTTATAATTAAATTGATATAATTTTAAACTTAGGAAAATTTTCAAAAATATAACATTTGACAAAATATTTATAATTCATAGAAGAATAAAGTATAATAAATTTTGTCTTTTAGTGGTTTTGTTCTATGGAATGTAAATAGTTTGCCAATTTTTTCTATTTTTGAAAAAATCGTTTAACTTATAAAATATATTTGTTTTTATCGATTTGAATTTATTTTTAAATTAGTACAATTTATATTATTTTTATATGTTGTTTTTCTCACCAAAATAATATATCATAATTTAAGATTTTTTATAAAATAAATAATAATTTAAAATTGAATTTGAATATATTGTTAAAAATAATAAAAATTACACTATAACATGATATATATATATATATATATCGTTAGCATTATATAATTAAAATAAATAGTTCAACTAGTTCAACTATATATATATGTATGTATGTATGTATGTATGTAACATAAAAAACAATAATAAAAAAAAGACAAAATGTAAATCAGAGAGGTTGGGAATTTAGAAACCAATATGCATCTAAAATTTTCCAATACCTTCCGTTCATCTAGACATCCTAAGATGTCTGAAAATTTTTAAATGTTGGGGCATCTTACAATACTGCAAAAGAAATATGGTAGCCTAGATGCCCACTCCATAAGGATCTAGGATGCTATGAAACAAATGACCTTTAGTTCTTAAGTTTTGGGTTTGACTTTAATTTAGTTTACACGTTTCAAAATTTTACAACTTTTCATTTTAAGTTTGAGTTTTTATTTTCAATATAGTCCATAGGCTTCTAGCTGTGTGATGACAGTGACCACTACCAAAATGAAACGATTAAGGAGGTGCAATAGGTGATCAAGAGTGCAAGTTCATCTTCGAATGTCCTTCGTTACTTGAGGGGGGAGATAAGACAAACATTTAAAAGGTTAGACCAAAATTGTCTAGTGAGTGAGGTCTTTTATCTAATAAATCAAACATTCCAAGCAGAGACAATATAATAACATGTATTCTAAAGCATCATCATTCTTTGATCACGAGTCATCTTGCGTCATAAGTCTTCTCGCCTGTCTCATGGCAAACCCGCCTTAATATTTCGTAAGTTGAGTTAAGTCTTTGTGCCCTTACCTTGGCTCAAGCGTTTACCACACTCTTTTGTCAAGTTGCAGCTAGGCAGAGTAGACTAAACACTTTTAGCATGACGTATCAGCAACTTTACCCATTACAGGTCTTCCATTGCCAAATTACACAATAAGTAAAACACATCTCATACCAATTCACACAACAAGTATGAGGCATCACATCCAAGATCACACAGCATGGATGAGGCATTCCATCTTAGGTCACACAGCAAGGATGGAGTATCATAATGTGTAGGGTATAATGACATTATATTTTAGTCTTACTAAATATATGTATTCCTTATAATTCCATCATTTCTCCCATTCAAGCAACCATAAGAGTACTAGAATATATGCACCCACACACACATATATATACACCATGCTTTAGGCATGACCACATATTGAAAGAGAATCACCAAATGTATTTGCTTCTAGAAGGTCGATTGCAAGACATTCTTTATTTATAAAGGTTTACTACCACATGCATTTTCAAGTTATTCACTGAATTATAACTTTACACGTATCATTTTACCGTCTTGGTGTACTATGCAGCAAAACCAAGCTAAAAACATAAGCCAATGGTCAACTCTTGATTGGACATTCCATCTCGAGACACAAAACTTGTCATCTCAGAAAGCCAAACTCTTCCTCATCTTATCTTCTTGAGAAGCTAAACACCTCTTTCCCGCCTTTTTCTTCCTCGCAACAGACTACAACAACCTACTTCTTTTCTAACTTCTCTTCGCGTTACTCCACCCAATCACCTAACTCTTCTTGCAATAGAACTCCTTCATCGTGCCAACTTTTTCTCCATCGCCTTCTTTCAAGGCGACTTCCTTTCCTTCTAATTTTATCTTTAAAATGATCAATCTTTTCATTTTAGAAGGATCATCCCACTCCTCGACGCCTTTCTTTTTCAATAGGACTCCCTCTTCCAGATCTGGGCCTCATAGGTGTCCCATAGGATTCCCACTTTTAAACTGATACTGATGGTCGTTTGACTATTAAGTTTACTTTTAGGTTCACTTTGTGATTGATGTATATTTCTACGAGACCACAAGACTGATAGGACTCGAGGTACCTCATAATAGGAAGTTAAATGTTCACCTAGTGGGTCTCTTACTAGCAGAAAAAGACAAGCTGACGATCGACAAGAAAGACTTGTGACATGTCATATAGGGACTTTATGTATAGTGTGTAAACTTTAAAATAAAGAACTACTTATCAGTCATGACAAAAACGATCATCAAAACTAAAAAACATGAAAAACATGAAAACAACAACAAAAGTAATCAACTGGAGACCACCATTTACATTATCATCGATGGATTACTTTGCAATTGATGTAAACATGGTCTAAGTGTATTGTTTCTAGTTTAGGTGTAATCAATTTCCAAATGTATTCAGTTCATATATATTCATTTCTCTCAATAATATTTAGTGAAAAATTGAAGTTAATTGTCTAAATCTTGAAACTTAAGGGCCAAATTGAAATAAAAACTCAAATCTCAATGATACAATTGTAACATTATTTAAAATCTATAGACTAAATTAAAATTAAGTTCAAAACCTAAAAACAAGTATATTTTAAACCTAAAGACGAAAAAGAAAATAGTCTAGAAAGATATAAACAAAATTTTCAAATTAGAACATAAAAAAGTTATAGCAAATAACACATTTTAGGAAATAAACTAAAAATACAGTGCATAGATAAGTATATTTGTAAAAATAGTAAATGCTAACTAGTCAATTGGTAAAAAAAATTTAAAATGTCAAGTTTGTTATCAATGGATATCGTAGATAGAAGTTATCACCAATAGTCGATATCAATGATAGCAACTGATAGCAAATTTTTCGAATTGGTTGTCGGTTGATACTATTAGTGATAATAACTTATAACAATATTAATTACTATCACTGATTGGTTTGTTCATTTCAGTGCTTGGACTTAAGAGTTTTAATTATGTTTAATGCAGTTGAAATACCTCACTGAGTTAAGTCATTGCGTGTAATGTGCTCACCGTAACTCTCTGTAGCGCGTGCTTCATTTGAGGCGATGGGTCATGGGGTATGATCATAGCATGTGAGGTGCTCACAATGTACCTCTTCATCGTGTGATTCTTAAGTCCTCATTGAGTACAAGTTTTTCTACTGCTTGCCCAAGTGCAAGCAAGACAGTAGGTTTACTTGGGTGATCCAGGGTCGAACCTAGAGAATTGTTTTAGATATTAGTTCTAGATTCTACTCTTCATTTAGACAGGTTGGAAGAATTAAAGAATAACAAATCTAAGAATTAGCTAATTACACAATGAAAGTTTGTAAAGCGTCACAAAGAGAAAGATAAAAGCACCTCATCTAACTTGCACTAGAGAAAGAGGGTAGGAATGTCCGCTTGATATCATTTGGATAAGTAAGGAGATAACCTTAATGTGATATAACTTGCTAAGACACACTTGTGATTAAGGCATGCTTCTTTTGAATGCATATATGCCACACATGACTACTTTTCAGAGATCTATATGACCAAATATGTCTAGGCGAGCTATGTCTAGAAGAAACCACTTATGCATCTTATAGTATTTTGTGATTAAGGACTGTTACTTTTCAGTAATCCCTGTCCACACTTGCTCTCCTTTCGGGATCCAAATGATAGAAACACTTTCGCAGAGAGGTAGAGTTTCTCTTTACGCGTGTTAATCAAGTTCTAGCTACTTTTTCTCTCTGGTAGTTAGCAACTTATGCTGGCCAAGCATTCACAAAGTATAATTAACACGTTAAAATGTATAAGCAACTGCTCTTATGAAGAGCTATTACCTACTCAAACAATTGATAACAAGTTTACTTGGAGAAGAAGAGAGATAATGGATTGATCGGCTATATTTATGTAAAAATATCAAAGAGTGTGAGTATGAGATTATAAAGAATATGTACAACATGAGGTATAAAATATACATGAAAATAACAAAGATGGAAAAGAGAAAGGGGATTGCTACTACAAGTTAGGGAATCAACCAAATAATCTTTTTGTTCATCACGACTACATATTTTCCAGGTAGCTTGCTCAAGTTCTCTCTCTCTCTCTCTCTCTCTCTCTCTTTATACATACTTTCTTTGGCCTACTTGGGCCTCCTCCTCTTGGTGGAGACAAAATGCTTGTATAGGCTGCTTGTAACGCCCTTAAAAAAAAAAAAAAAAAAAAAAAAAAAAAAGGTATAATAAAATAATATTATTTTATTATTAAATATTATTATTATTATTATTATAAAAAAAAAACAAAAAGAAAAAGAAATTCCTCTCTCTCTCTCCCTCACGCACGCCCCCCCCTCCATTTTCTTCTTCTTCTTTTTCTTCTCCTTCTCCTCTTCCCCCCAGCCGGCCGCCCCACCAAACTTCCCCTCCCTCTCTTCTTCTCCGATCGCCCGTCTCCACTTCGTCGCGCACAGCCGTCCGCATCGCCTAGCCGCCCAGCCGTGTCTTTCCTTCTTTATTCACCTGAAGCCGAAAACCCCACCTCTTCCTCTCCTCTCCTTCCGTCCCAGCCGAACGCCGACGCCAGATCTGCACGTCCCGCCGTTCCCCAGCCGCACGCCGACGCCAGATCTGCACGTCCCGCCGTTCCCCAGCCGCACGCTGACGCCGGATCTGCACGTTCTGCCGCTCGCTGCCATCTGCACGCCGCCGCCTGACTCCATACGCGAAGCCCAGCCGCCGCCGCTTGCCTCCGTCTCAGATCTGTCCGAGCGTCCTTCTCCATCCAGCCGCGGATCCGACGTCCATGTTGTAACTTCATTGGTAAGGATGAAATTGATGAATTTGGGGATCTCCATTGAAAAATTCGATTTGTGGATGTTGTTAAATTGATTGCTTGGATGTTCAATCTTAGGTTGGGGGTAACGCTTGAAGTCGTTGGGTTCACAACGAACAAGTTGTTAATTATTGAAGCTCGTTTCGTGAATTTGAGTTGTTGGCAAACGTGGGATTCAATCAAGGGGTTAGAATAACGCTAAGGTAAGGGATTTCCTACTGGACTCACCTATAGCTTTGAGATGTGTTGGGCTGCATAATTATATTGGAATTGAGTAGAAATAATGGATATGCTACATGTGTTTGACTGTGGACTGAATGTTTGGTTGAGATTTTATTTCGACGAGAATATATATATTTTTGTATGGATTTATGTGGTGACTGACTGGCTATGTAAACATGAACATGTGGTTGTTGAATGACTGAAAACAGTAAATGTATTTTTATAGGGGATGGGTTAAGACTGACGGATGGTTGTTTAGGCGGAGTGTAGGATACACTGTCGTGGTTGCGTTCTTATGACGGAGGGGACTAACTAGTCATGCCCCTTGTGTTTGAAAGAGAATATTATAAGTTTTTAGTTCGTTGACCGATAGACTGATATGTTTTGACTGGCCTTAGGTTAAAAAAATTGGAAAATGAATGGTTGTTGGAGGTTAGGTGGAAAGTACGTGATGAGGACGTTTGACTGGGTTGTAAATGACTGTTAAGATGTATAGAATGGACTGAGGGGATAAATTATTAGTTTCCTAATGGATAGTTACCCTGCGGGTGTCCTTCGGGATCATCCCTTTATGTGCATCCTTCGGGAGCACTAGACTGATATGTGCATCCTTCGGG
>CM046883.1:14044288-14258844 GCA_025688845.1 Cucumis hystrix
ACTAGACTGATATGTGCATCCTTCGGGAGCACTAGACTGATATGTGCGTCCTTCGGGAGCACTAGACTGTGACTGTGCAGGGTACACCATAGGATGCTAATAATTTATTGTTCCCCTGACGGGACCAGTAGCGGGTCTCTTACTGAGTATATTAATACTCACCCTTTTTATGTTTAACATTTCAGGCAAAGGTAACATGAGGGGCAGACCGACGAGGGACAAGAAGGACTCGTGAATTTTGCCATAGGGGTCTGTCTTTAAACTGCTTCCGCTGACGGTTTGAAAAATATTTTGATTTAACTAAGTCTAAAATAGTTAAATTTTTTTGTAAACAGCACATTGTAAATTTTGTATTTTGAAAATAGGGCCCGATTAAATTTTTCTTCGTTTTCTTACGGTTTCAACTGGATCTTCCGATGTCTTTTGTCAACAAACGGTTCTGTGTCAAATTGACGACTTAGACGGTCAGTCCAAAAAGTCTGGGTCGTCTCACTGCTTTTCGGTGAGAAACTTTTATTCCTTTGATTGTGTCGGTGCTGTCCCTGGCCCTATGAGGTCATATCGTCTCAACTACCATTCTTGTCTTCTTGTGAGTTTTCATCGCTTGATGTTTTGTTTCCTCAACTGAAGTTGTTAATCCCCAAGTGAGATTCATCGCATAGCTCTTGTGCGAGATGTCATGTATGAGGTGCTCATTTCTTCCTTTCCCACTTGTTCTGCGTTTAAACTTGATAACAACGTAAAACAAGAATAACATTTATATAAGCTATATTTCTAAATACTTATGCGTTTACAACATAAGTTATGCATTCTGATCATCTCCTTATGCGTTTTAACCTCATTATTCTAATAAAAAAAGGTTACAATAACGGTCGTTCTTGCATGTTATCACTGATAGCTACAATCAATGATAACTTTCAATTTGAAAAAACTTGGAAGGAACACTTGTAATGATGACAAGTAGAAAGTTACCACTGATAGTAGTTATCGGTGATAGCAACTGATAGTAGCTATTAGTAATAACTACTATAAGTGATAACTTTTAATTTGAGAAATTTAAGAAGAAGCATCTAAAACAGTGGTTACATGTGGTTTTTTTTAGTGTTGTACTAATTTTTGTGCTATATATGGTATTATTTTATTATTTTTGACTTAAATGTGATGGAAGGGAAGTAGAAGATGAGTAGCATGAAGATTCATAACATTTTTCATGAGTCAAAAGTTTGAAAATAATATAATAGAATTTAAGAAACAAAAACTATTATATAATTAAAGACATAACATTTGACTTATGGTTCTTTTAAAAATTATATGTTTGACTTGCAATCTAACTTTGAAATTCTCCATCCTTTTTTAATATTTTTCTGAAAATTATCTAAGTTTTGTTTTTTTTTTTGTCCATTATCTATTAGCATAGTTTTTTTCTTTTCAATTCAACTTATTATATCACCATTTTTTTTAATGGAAACTTATTTAATGAAAACCAATTTTGTTTCTCGTTGATATTTTATTTTAAGGCATATGAATTTCTTTTTTGAGTAATACAAAATATGAATTTGGGACCATTGAAAAATCAAACCTTTTCAATTAAAGAATCTTATCATCAACTTTTCACATGAATCTTTGAATAATATACATACCTTCATTTTTTTATAATTTTTTAATTAAAAATTTTAAAATTAAATTTATAAATACTTCTATTAGTAAATTTTAATTGTTTTTCATTTTCTCTTTCTACCTTGTTATGAAAACTAAGAGTCCATTTTATGACGTTTTTGTTTTCTATTTCTTGTTTCTGTTTCTCAATTTTTAAGAAACAGATATGCTAGATGACCATTCTCGTTTCTTGTTTCCAAATTTTAAAGAATGTTTCTCAAACTATTTTTTAAAATTGGATAAAAATTGAGAAACGGTAGAAAGTACTTTCTCCCAGCTTTAAGCTACTAACCCAATAAGGTCTAAGGACTCTTTCAGTGAGAGAGCAAGGATACAGACTCAACCACGGAGATTTTTTTGAATGAACTTCAGATGAGAGATTCAAATTCATCGAGTTGCAAAACCACCTATTTATTTATGAATGTTCATTGAACCACGGAGGACGAGTCTTATTCCACTATCCGTCCAAAGGTTATGAAATAGCCCAACTGAAAAGAGAGGGGAGAAGCGAACTGCATGAAATGAAGAGAGAGAAAGAAAGGCTCAAAGAATATTGACATTCATCCTATTTCTTTAGCTTTAGAAGGACCAAGCTTTTTTTATGGCAAAAAGAAATAACATCAAGCTGTTTAATATTTCTTAATTTATTTGATTTTATTCTTCCAATACTAATTTTTCATATATTTTAATATTTCTTAATTTTTTTTATTTCTTTCCTTACTTTATTAATTTTTTCTTATTTATATGTTTAATTTAATTTTGAGTTTTAAATTTTTTATCATGTATTATTTGATTTTCAAAATTGACATTTAATTTTAAATTTCCTTTCTATTTAGCTATATTTATTTTTGGCATCTTCATATTTACATGTTTAATTTAGTTTTAAATTTTAAATTGTTAAATATTTAATTTATATATTTAATATGTTTTTAAATATTTTCTAAAATTTAAATTTAAAATTTTTCATGATGCCTGTTTATGTGTTATTTTAAGGTTTTTTAAAAAATAGAACAAAACATAAAAATATTTACATCGAATAATTTTGAAAAAGGAAAAAGCCCACAGGCTCACAACATGAAATAACAAAATTACCCTATAATTAATCGGTCACACGCATGCAAAAGAACTTTTGTTTTAAACGATCATATAATATAGTCTAAAAGATTGTTTAGATCTTGGTTAAAAAAATATGCGAAAATGTTAGAAAAAATAAAACGAGAAACGAGTAACGAGAAATAAGAAATGTATATCAAACAAATTTCTTTTTATGTTTCTTTTTCTTAAGAAACAAGAAACAAGAATAGTTATCAAACATAGTCCCATTTCTTGTTCTCATAGAAGAAGAAACAAAATGAGAAACAAAAAGCAAGAAACAGAAATCTGAAAAAGAAAATATTATCAAACGAAACCTAAAAGTAGCTAACTATCAATAAGTATATATATATATATAAATAAATAATAGTAGGTAGCTAGCTACTTATAATAAAAATGGAAACATTTCCTTGTATTTCAAAAAGTAAATCGGCCCAAACTCTCGAAGCATATTATATTGGGGTTTAGATCATACTATAATATATTTAACAACGACAATTCAAATTGAAGCATCTCAAATGCACAACATTACTACAAAATAATTATTTAATTAGTGATATTATATTATCTATTTTATACCTAAAAATCCAAGATTATAACCCTAATCTTGAACAATACAGTTAACATATCCATGAATACTCTGAAGGGTTTATAGTATATGAATAAAGTTGAATGTTTTACTTTGGTAACGCTATAAATATGATATTGAGACATTTTCGACACTCAAGATTTGTTGGGTGCTATTTCGACTTTAACTTAGCTTTTGATCGATTGGTAATATATTTACTCGGCTAGACAATTCGAACAATAAGATGTTGACATTTCTCTTTTAAAATACATGCTCCCCTTTGCCTTCTTTAATATTTTATAGGCTCAGACTTGTCCATAGACTTTGAGACTTCTCTTAGACAACCCTCAGTAAACCTAAAAGAGAATTAATTTGAATTGCCTGCAACCTATTATATTCTTGTTTCTTATTTACTTTTGAGAATAGTTAAATTTGAAGTTCTAAATTGGTGATGTAGCCAACTATTTTTATCCTACACATATATATCTTTTTTAAAATACTAATATTAGTAATAATAATGGCTAGACTTTTTATTTAGGTAAAAAATTAGTAATAATATAATATCTCATTTTTATCGTTTTAGGAAATAAAAACAAATCCATTTATTTTAAATAAAATCTTTTAATATCAAAGAAATTATTTAGTTTTAAATAAAAATATTTTTTTAAAACTTATTTCTACTCATTTTTGGAAAAAAAATAAATTAAGAAAATCTTTGACTTATTTGTATCATTTTAGGAAAAAAAGAAAATCAATTTTAAATTAAAATCTTTTAATACTCATTTGATTTATTAATTTATTTTTCACAAAATCTCAAAATATTTCATTTAATTTATTTTAGGAAAATGAAAATTTGTTTTATTAACATAATACCAAAATTTGATATTATTATTATTATTATTTTTTTAATTTGTGGTACACCCCGGGTCTATAAATAGGGACAGAGACCTTTGTCATTTGGAAGGGAGAAAAAAAGGGCTTAGAAAAAATTCGTTAAGTGAGTTTGTAGAAAGAAAAATTTTAGAGCGAATCTCTGCGAAAAAATTCTGCAAAATGTGAGTTTTTATTATTCTTTTCATTACCTTATTGTCTTTATTTTTTTTACTTTTATCTTAAGCAAATCAAATCTCATGTTGAAATAAACTTAGTTGGAGCTTGCATTTGGTAGGGATTTAATCCCAAGGATCCGCACCTCATACAACAAGTAATTTCTTTGGGATTCGAATCCTTATTTTTCTTTTCTTCTCTTTTTAAAAGATAGAGAGAAAGAAAAGAAAATGTAGGAAAATTTTAGTTTTTTTTCACTACTTTTTTCTTTCTTTTATCATCATTTAAAAAATAAAAAATTTAGCCTTTTTCTTCTCTTTAAAAAAATAGGGAAAAAGAAAACGACATAAGAAAAATGTTCGTTTTTTTTATTTATCCGTATTTCATTATTTTTTTTTCTTAAATCCCAACTCTTAACCTTAATTTTCTTTTCTCTAAAATATAGAGAGAAAGAACAGAGAATAGAGAAATTTTATCATTATTATCGTTATTACTATTATCATTATTGTTTTTTTATTATTACTGTTTTCTTTTATTATTATTATTATTATTCTACTTTTTTCTTTTATTGCTATTACTGTTTTTTTAATTATTATTGTTATTATTATTATTATTAATTATAATTATAATTATTATTACTATTATTCTTATATTTTTGTTTTTATTTCTTTTATATCCGTTGGTATTTTCTTTTCTTTTCTTTCTTTTTTTATTTATACTTCCCTTCTTCTTTCCCTTTCTTTTTTTATTTCCTTATTTTGTCTGTTGTTTTTACGTTTCTTTTCTATTATTTATTCATGTTACAATCATAATAATTATTGTTAGATGCACCTAAATGTAACTCTTTGTATTTAAAAATTTTAATGTTTTAAAATCCTTCCAATTTAAAATTTTTTATGTTTTAAAATAAAAGCTTTTTTTAATCATTTAGCAAATTTGTCTCTAATGTTATAAATGTTTTATGTTTTTCAAAACCTTCAAAATTTAACCTATGATTTCATAGGATTTCCTAAATCAAGTCTTTTCTAAAAACTTATACCGTTTTCCTTAAACAAAATCCTATGATGGAATCTAGGAAATTTTGGAGTTCGATTTCCTAGAATTCTTAAGGTGGGGGATCAATATCTTTGGAAATCCGAGATTTGATCCTAAGAAAAAATGAATTTAATCAATATTTTAAAAAAAATCTTTATTCAAAGAATAGCCTATGATAGATTTTGAGAAACTTTAATAATTTCTCATTTTCTTAAGGTGAGAAATTTTTCTCAATATATAGTCTAATTAATGGAATATTATTCCATTTATTTTATGAGATCGTTGCTTCAAATATTGGACTAATGAGGGGTAAAATAAGACATTAGTTTTTAAATAAATTAAAAAAATATTTTCAATTCAATATTTGAAATTTGGCCACCGTTTTTTTAAATGGGTGTTGTGGGGTGCTAATACCTTCTCCATACACAAATGACTCCCGAACTCAACTCTATTTTTCGTAGACCATTTTTTTAAAAATTATTTACTTTATTCTGGTGTCCAATTACACCCTAAAAAAGATTGGTGGCGACTCCTATTTTCTTTTAAAACTAACTCTTTTGAGGACGTCGGCACCAATCTTTTTTACAAGTTATAGCAAAATTTTGTCTAATATTATTTAGGGACAATTTTAAAAATTACACCGTAAAAAAGATTTGAACTTCAACTAATTTTATTTAGGGACAATTTTAAAAATAGCAAGATAAATTAAAATATTTACAAGTTATAGAAAAATTTTGCATTCTATCACTGATAGTCTTCTATCACTATAGCATATCAGTGATTATCAGTGATAGAATTTGCTATAGGATGTAAATATTTTGTAAAATCGACTATTTTTAAAAATTCCCCTTTTATTTAATATGAATTATTTGATAAAAAATTAAGAAAAATAATTTTCATATAAAATGAACCAATTAAGAATTTGAAAATATTTATTTGAATGATTAAGAAATTGACAAATTTTCAGAACATCTTATTTGGTAACTTTTGATTTTTATTTTTGAAAATTACGTTAGTTCTACCTTAAAAATAAAAAGATAGACTTAATTAAACAAGAGATTATTTGATTTAGCAAAGAACAAAAGCAAAGCAATTAAAATTTTTAAAATCATTTCAAACGCAAACCGAACATGAGTATTTATGTGGGTCTTATAGAAAAAAGAAAATGAAACAAGAAAGAAAAGGGATTTTTCAAATGAAATTTGTTTTTCTACTTTGTGTTAGTACCATGTGAAATTATCCATTTACCTTTAAATTCAGTTAGCACATCCCATGTAGGCTACTTGCTCCTGGATGCCAGATTCACGCTCCTTGCTACTCGACGCACGATACTTGTTGCACTTCTTAACCTAAACATTTGATATTATTTTAATCATATACTAACTATAGGATGTAGGCTACTCGTTACATGATACAAGTTATATGATACTCGATCCCAACTCTTAAAACTTGTATACTTAAGAAAACACAACATTTATTTCTTTGTTGTGTTACCGCACAATATGTTTACTCTCCCTCTCTAGCTTTCTTTAATATTATTTTTCGCAACATTTATTTCATTCTTCTTTTTCCAAACTTGTCTTTTATTCAACAGGTAAGAAACCCATCAACTTGAACTTTGATTCATCATCTGCATATGACTGTTTCGATTTTTGAAACACAATATTCAAACTTTGTTTTGTCTCCTACACATGACTGTCTCCCTTCATTTCGTTTTTTGGGATAAATTTCCAATTCGTCTAGAAAAAAGAAGTTAAGGTTTACTTTTCTATTTCATGTCTTCAAGCATAATCATTTAGTGTGCACTTAATATTAAGAATGCATGTAACATAGTTTGAAGCATCATATAACGTTTAAAAGGCAAAGTGTTAGGACTATATTTGAATTAATTTTTATAGCTTAACTCTCCCCCTATTTCATCATTTATTACTAAATCTCTCATTTTATAGGAAATAATATTCTAGACATCACTACGAGTCCCACACAACGAAAATTGCTTAAAATGAAGCTAAAATGAACAATAACAAGCCAAAACAAGATAAAGTGACATTTTCGTAAAAAACCAGAAGTCAGGCGCTGCCCTTAACACCGTGGCACCGAAGCTTGACGATTGAAGACAGAAGCGAAAAACAGTTGAGCACCACAATACCCAATCCAAGTGTCATGGCGCTCTGAACTTTAATGCAAAAAAAAATTGCACTCGTTTGCTTGCTCCTTCCCATTTCCACTGACCTTTTGGCTTATTTAAGCCCTTTTTAACCTTGTAAACTCAACTAAGCACTCATTTTTTTCATTTTTTAAAAATATATTCTCAAATTAATTGGAAACTCTCTCTACAATTCAATAAAATTCTCTCAAGATTCTTACAAGAACGACTATCTTTTTTGCTCCAATCTTTGAGGCACTTTGAAGGTGATGGGCAGCTAAAAGTAACTCTCTTGGAAATTGGGTGTTTTTAGTAAAATTCATTGTGAACATATGAATAGATTTCTTTTCTTGATGAATTTTTGAGTTATTTTCTATCTTGCTTTTAATATAGAACATTTTTTTTGCTGGCTTGATCACCAATGACTTTAGAGTCAAACTTTAATTTATGAAGGGCTAAGCACAAACTTAAAGCATGATTGTTTGATGGTTTTAGAATAATTCTTTACCATATTCATCATATTGAATTCTTTAATTGTTAACTTGAAATTTACCCAGAACAATCTTCCTTTAGATAGAGGTATTCCTTGTTTTAGGAAGTCTCAACTTGTTTCCTTTGATCTTTATGTAATTTTAATTGGGCATATGGAAACCGCTAAGATAAAAACATGTTTATTAAAGTTAGAATGAATTTTGATGCATGTGATCTTATTTCATTAATGTAGGACAATTGGTTGAATGATAAGGTTCTTATCATTTTTGTTCAATGATAAGAATTTTGTAATGTATCTTTTTGTTCAATGATAAGAATTTTGCAAGAACACCACATTCCCACTTTTACTATTTGAGAGGATCAATATCTTTTGTTGTGCTAGTTTTAAATCTAAAAATTCCCTAAAATCATTTTATTGCATTTTCTTTACTTTCTTACTTGACACCAAATTCCCCCTCCCCCCTCCCCCCTCTATTCAATTTCTTGATTCTGGAATCTTTTATAATATCTTTTTTATTTCTCCAGTTGTCTAGCCTATACATGAAATCCCTGTGGATTCGACCCCTTTCTTACACTATTCTACTACTCTTTTGTAATAATTCTTTTCCATCGTAAGATTGGGTATTTTCTTGAAGAGATTGAGGTTGTAGTATTTTCTTGTATCCAATTAATATCAGTTATTTGATTCACATTGTTTCTATTGTATCGTTGGGTGATTTTTGTACCATTAATTCATTTTGTGCAATTGAATCTATTCTTGCATCTTTAAAACAATAACGACTCCTACCTCGAAAACTCCTTTCAGGTATCGAGGACCTTGTAACGTACATTGAGGAACGGGGAGGGAAAGGAAGATATCCTAACCATACACGTCATCAGTCCAACTGAAGAGGTGAAAACCAATAGCAAGTATATTGATCTAGGCATTCATCCACGTGGAAGAAAAGATCTGGTCCCCTATGATCCCACATGTATTTGTTCTGACATATGTTATGGAAAAATTTGTCAAGTGGATGCATGGGGCAAATATTGGACTTTACAACAAACCTGGTATCAATGTCCTTTTTTGATGAGGTCACATAGAGAAATAATTGTTCCTTTAACTCACGAAGGACATTGGATGAGTTAAATGCCACATAAGATCACCATTTGCTTCTTCTCATAATCAACATATTGTGTAACGATCATTATCGAGTTTTGACACCTTGAGTTTTTTAGGTTCTCGATCCCATATTTTTTGTTCCTTCGGAGGTCTCTCATTAACTCCTTAAAGATGTGCATTTATAGGTTCATGACATTACCTGTTACTTTAAATATCACAACACTTCTAAATTATTTACTCATTATGTTGGTTTAGTTAGAAATTCACTTGAACTCGGTAAGGAGGACAAAGTGTTTTGGGCAAAAGCCAACAAATTAAAACAAATGACAAGGTTGTATGGTAGAAGAGGGACGTGTACATGTATGTCGTTCTTGGTTTGGAAGAGGACCACCAACTAGGTTAGGCAAACGCTAACTATATTTATAACCCGATCAATTACCATCAACATTGGATGATGCTAGTCATCGACATCAACCAATGTTAGATTCTCGTGTACGACTTGTACATGTCATACATACTATTATGCGATTTAAGCAAGTTCTTGATGCCTGCATGTCATACAATTTGTCTTTTGTTGAGATCTGCTAGAAAGAAGAAGTCTAGCCTCGCTCTTGGACCATGGATGGTATACTAAAGCGACTTAGACAATATACAAGGAGCCACCACTTTGGATTGTAGGAATTTTGCTTTAAAATGTTTTGAATACTTAGTTACCGGTTCGATATCAATATGTAGCCGAACTATGGGCCAATACCTATCTAAACAAGCACTATTGTAAATAACTTTGAATGTCATGTAAATTGTTATTATTATTGAGTACAATATATGTGACATTTTGTTACTGATCTAATGATAGTAAAAGAGCTTACACACATTTTTAGGTAACGAGTTTATAGTAGATTCATCCATTTTTTTAATTAAAACTTGAGTTTTGAGTAATGAGTATATATCGTCTAGTAACAAGTTTTTAGTAGAGTATAGTTAAACTTGTAACTGTGAGGCCTTAACCCAAAAGGGAGTTCTGTTGAAGAGGAACTTTGTTGGGATAGACTATTTTGACTAAGGAGGCATTTTGCGAGGAATGATGTGATTGGAGAAAGGGTGATGCAAGGAGGAGTTTTGAGTTAAGAGTCATCGTGTGGAAGTAGGTAACACGTTAAGGTTGTTGGTGATGAAGAAGCTTGCGTTTAACAATAAGAACTAGGCGATTGAAGTAGCAATGCATGGAGAAGTACTTACACCTAAGAGTGCGGCGATGAGGTAGGTATTCAGTTGAGGTGACTAGATGACCCTCCGAGGAAGAGTAAATGTTGCTGCATTTCGAGAAGAGAGTCAAATGAATTAAAAAAGTTTAGCTTTCCAAAAAGATAAGGTTGGTGTCTCAAGAGAAGTGTCTATTTGTAACTGGTATTTGGCTTACATGTCGAGTTTGGGTTGGTTGCATAGCACGACGAAATAGAAAAGTGACAGGTGTAAAACGTGGAAGTGACCATTGGAAGTGAAAGGTTGCTATAAATAGAACATAAGACCAAAAGAAAAGGACAGAAAAATGCTAAACACATTTCCTGAGTTGATGAGAGGTGTTTTTGGAGTGTTAAAAAGCTGGTTGAGAAAAACCACTCTACAAGAAGAGGAAGCCGAAAGCCAAAGAAAGAAAGAGCTGAGGCTAAGTGCTGTTGTGAGTGATTCTTATAAATGAATGTTTATTTGTGAAGTGATCCTTACAAACTATTGTTTGTTTTGTGAATGATTTCATAAATGATCCTTCTAAATGAATGCATGATGTTTATGACCGAAACGTTGTAATTTATGACATTTACAAACGAAGAAAGTATGTTATGAATATTTGTATGAAAAGCTTCTTTTGTATTCCTTTCTTTGATGATTGGTGTATCTTATCGGTGTTGTGAGTTGTGTGTGATCTGTTGAGCTAATGTCTCTCGTTGATGTTGGTATTGTGGTGTAACGAGTAATGGTGACTGATTTATTGCAAGACACAGGTGAAAATCCCTGGTTTAACGTTAGACGCTGGTGGAAGTGAATCTCAGGTCTAGGTGGATAAATACTGATGGAAGTGAATCCCAGGTCTGAGCAAGAATGAGTTGTGAGATGCTGGTAAAAGTGAACCCCAGGTCTATCGCGTGATGTTGATGAAGTGAATCCTAGGTCTAGGTAATGAGATGTTGGTGAAAGTGAATCCCAGGTCTAAGATTGAGATTGTTATGAGAAGCTGGTAAAAATCCCAATTCTATCGCATGACGCTGGTGGAAATCCCAATTTTAACTTGTGACATTAGGTGAAGTGAATCCCAGGTCTAGGTGATCAGATGTGGTCGGAAGAATCTCAGGTTCCGATGGTGAATGGTGAATGTTTGTTGATTTGAAACGCGTGGCACTGTTGCACTCGTTGTGCTTGTAATTTGTATTGAGAATCTGTGTTTCGTTGGATACTTATGTTCATGGGTTTAAGTTTGTTGTTGTTATCCTGTTGTATTCCTCAAAAAGGTATTTTCTAAATTCATCAGTCACTAAGTCTTTGATTTACGTTTTAAGTTTTCCCTCCTCAGGTTGTCAGGCGTTAAAGCCAAGTAAGGAATGGAAATCAGGCGTAGAAGCCAAGTAAATGAGGGAAAGTTGGGTGGTTATGTAAACTTGTGCGGTGTGCAAGCCATGTCATCCTATCTTGCGTTTAAGGAGTCAGTGGGTAAGAACTTCACTCTTTAATGCCAAGGGTTCCACCTATATCGAAGAAAGGTCGTCTGACGCTTCAAGGTTGGTGAGGCCAAAGACGATGAATGTGAAAGTTCTGAGTCAGAGAAAGGAATTCACCATAATTCACCAAAAAGAAAATAAAACCCTCCCACCTAAAAGATGAACCACTTTTCCTCCCAATTTCCATATCTCTCCTTTCAGTCCTACACTCATCAAGTCCCACAATCCGGTTTTGAGTCCAAAGGATAACGAGTCAATACTAGTGGTGGTCCAACCTTAGTAATTAAGAAGATCACAAACTATTGAGAGCTATGAAGGTATGATCTCTAAAACTCCTAATTTAATTATTTAGGTCTGTGCATGTTAACTTCTAATTTGTTAGATGCAATTAGAGTAAATTTTTATTCATATTCCACTATGCATGTCTTCATTTCCTTCCATTTTCACATCACCTTTACTAAAAACCTTGCTAATGGGGAAATAATAGTTTAACGGTTTTACTCCTATTACTCACTGACACATTCGACGTATTGGATTGGGTTTGAACAGGTGCATCCTGAACACCAACACCATTCCTAAAATCATTTGGAATAGAAGTAGTTTGTTCCTCATTAGTCCAATAATGACCACTATCTATATTAACGTTAAACGAATCCAACCTATTTTCTACTAAAGATACATTTTGGTTTGTTTCTGACAATGGCAACAACATGTGTTACTGGCAGTGGTTGTCTTAGTTACACGTCTCAACACCAGTGCCATTCAATTTATAAACCCTAAATTTTCTAGTATCTTAAAAGTTTAGGTTTATATTTTTCGTTGTTGATGGTTGTCGTATCACTTGAATGGTGATGTAAGTTAAGTTTTGTGAAGGAAAATGACTTTTAAGTGTTGAGTATATAGTCAAGGCTCTGTAATGTTTGTTAGGCAGCTAAGAAGTGTGATAAAAGAGGGTGAATTCTATGACTAAGTCTTGGCTAAGGTACTGAGCCAGTGAGTTAAGCCGCCAAGTGGAAGCCTTGTATGTAATAGGATAAAGGGTCATTAGTTAACTAACCTTGAGTTGAAGTAAAAATTGAGTATACAAGGTTATGCGGCCAAAGAGCTAAGTATGGTACACTACAAGAAATAACCTTATAGCCTAGCCTTTTTAGAAAGTCCTGACAGCCCATGTTATTAAAAGTCTAGGACTTTTTATAGCGTTTTTCTGAAGCTATAATGAGTGCTATTATAGAGTATGAAGATATAGCTTATATACGTTGCTATAAAAACATTTGATAGTGTTTTTCATTAGAGCTATAATAAGTTTATATAGATTAAACAATGTGTTATCTATAACATATAATAGCATTTTTTTAATGCTATAATATAGTATTTATAGCTACAATATTAAGCTATAATATAATATTTACAGATTTAATATTAAGCTATAATAATGTCATTTAACCCTTTCCAATTATTATAATAATTATAATAACATTTTAATTGTATTTTATTTTTTGCTATATACAACTTTCTATAGCTTTAACTTATTGCTATGAAAGAGAGAACTTTTTTCTCAAAAATAATTGTTGAATTAATTACCTTTTAATAAATTTTAGTTTAAGCACTCAACTTTAGTTAAATCTACACATAAATACTTCATAGCACAATAAATACTAATAACTTCTATTCATAATCTATTAAAATTACAAAATAAAGTATTTGGTAATTTAATAAACTTAATAATACAAAGGTAAATAAAATATTTAGTGATGAATGTACCACAACACAAGTTTGGCAATGTTAAACCAATATAGAACATACAAGCAAAACCATATCATGGAAGTGCTCATCTATTTCATTAAGCCACAACAAAATTTTGAACTTGATTTGACCCACAAGATTATGGATGGAAATATGACAGGAAATATTGTGCTGAATATGTTTGATCTTCAAAATAGGGACTGTAGCATGATGGATTAATTGTAGTGTAACACCCCAAAATTTTGAGGTAATCCTCTCAATCTACTCTTTAAATTTTATTAAGAATTTAAGAAATTTTGGGGGTTTTAATTTAGTTAAGTTTGGTGAAGAGAAGTTTTTTTTTTTTAAATAATAATTATAATATAATAATAGTTATATTATTATTATTATTATTATTATTATTATTTATAAAAAATAAAAATAAAAATCTCTCCCCCCTCTCTTCCTCGCGCACAGCCCCCCCATCTTCTTCTTTCTTTTCTCCTCTTCCCTTACCCTAAATCCAGCCGCCGCCGCCGCCTCAAGACCGGTCGCCGTCCGTGACTCCGTCCCCGAAGCCAAGCAGCACAGCCCCGTCGGAGTAGGACACGCCGCACCGTCTCCCTGCTCACGCAGTCGGCGTCGCGCGCGTCGGTTAACAGCCGACGAGCCGGTCCTTGTTCGAGAAGCCTCACCGCCGTCGTCACAGCCCAGCCTCACGCTGCCGACCGTCCCTCTATCGTTCAAGAAGCCAACCGCTGATCATTTCCGTTAGCTGCACGTCGTACGCCTCTTCTCCACCGCTAATCTTCTGTTTGCAAGCTGCTGGTCTCCGTTCGTGAAGCCCAGTGGCCGCGTCAGATCGCCGATCGATTTTGAGGAAGCGAGCGCGTCTCCTTCCAGCCGCTGATCACAAATCAATTTACCCTGATCAGTTTGCATAAATTTTCCATGTAGATTGGATCGCTACTGCCTCTGTTTTACGGTATTTTTGTCGAGGTGGCTTTGTTGGTAACAAATTAAATATGGGTTGTAATTGTTGTAAAGTTGTTCAAGCGATATGGTTGAAAGGATTGGCTAATTTTTTTTAATTTATTTTTGAAGGTGTTGAAAGTAACGTTGGGTCCCTTGAATTCACAACCAATTTGTGAATTTTTGGAGTTGGTTCGCCAATACCTTGGTAAGTTAGAATTTACCTTGAGGAAAACTAAGTGGGAGTTTATCGTGGAAATAATTGAGTCCCATGCCCTTTTGATTAGGTTTTGTTTCGTGGAATTCGGTTCGATTAAGAAGCTTACCCAACGCTAAAGTAAGGGACTTTCTACTGGACTCAATAAAAATATTTGGGTGTATTGACTATATAGATTGTATTGTTATATCTTGATTGAGTAGGGATGAAGGCTATGATGTATATGTTTGTATGTGGACTTGTGGTTGATTGCATGTTATGACTGTCTGGGTATGTATATGTACAAATGTAAGGATGTGGGAATGACTGAATCTCGTAGATGTTGCTTATATACTGTGTGGCTTGAATTGGTAGATTGTTGTGTAAATCGAATGTATGGTAGATGACTATGGTAGTGTATTGTGAACGGAAGAGACATCATGGTCGTGCCATTTTAGACTGAGGTGGAGGTTATGATTGGTTTTGTTGTCGACTGATGTACTAACGTGTTTTTGACGGACCTTGGGTTAAATTGGAATAAAAATGGTTGTTTGAGGTTAAGTGGAAAGTTCACGTGATGAGGACGTTTGACTGAATTGTAAATTGACTGTTAAGATGTATATAAGGGACTGAGGGGTAAATTATTGGTTTCCTAGTGGGTAGTTACCTTGTGGGTGCTCTACGGGATTATCACCCTTTTGTGCATCCTTCGGGAGCACTAGATTGATATGTGCATCCTTCGGGAGCACTAGACTGATATGTGCATCCTTCGGGAGCACTAGACTGATACGTGTTTCTGCAGAACACTAGACTGATTCATACGTCCCTTGGACGTTAGACTGATTATGTGCATCCTACGGGATCACAAGACTGTGACTGTGCAGGGTACTCCATAGGAAGCTAATAATTTATTTTTCCCCTAACTGGACCAGTAGTGGGTCCCTTACTGGGTATATTAATACTCACCCTTTTTATGTTTAACTTTTTAGGCAAAGGTAATACGAGGGGCAGACCGACGAGGGACAAGAAGAAATCGTGATTTGCCATAGATGACTGTCCTTTAAACTGCTTCCGCTGACGGTTTTAAACTATTTTGTTTGAACTAAGTTTACAATTTGTTAAATTTTTTGTAAACAGTACTTTGAAATTTATATTTTGAAATAGGGCCCGAATAAGGTTTTTTATTAAATTTCTTATGGTTTCCAACTAAAGTTTACTATGTCTTTTGTCAACAAACGGTTTTGAGTAAACGTAACGACTTAGACAAGGTTCGAAAAGTCCGGGTCGTCACATGTAGCTTGTACCGTCCACCTGAAAAAAGAAATTCCATGGAATAAGTAAACCAAAATCCATAAGAGACTAAATATGATCTCTTAACGAAAAACTTGAAGACTAATGTTGATGTTTTAAATATTAACAAAACAAAATTAAGAAAATGGAAAAAAAGTTTAATGACTAAAATCAAACTTTCAAATGTTCAACCACATCAACAAATAGAAATCAAGCCAAAAACTAAACTTAAAGTTTGATCTAATCAAATATAACAAACACATAATGGCTAAGCCTAAAAATATATGGCATCAGATTACACATATAGGATACTCTTTGAAAAGCTTATCATAATATCACTTCACCAAATTTTGCTTGCACGATGTATCCATGTCATCTTCCTCTTAATAAATGAACCTTGAAAATAATTCATTGTAAATAGCCTATAAACTTTCTTAATATTCCAAAGAAATTTAATATTTATGCAAACACACATGTTAAACAAAATCTTATAAAACCTATCAAAGAAGAAACTTAATCAATTCATAGAGTAAGATATCCCGTTGACATTATTCACAGTATTCCATCAACATTATTCACAATCTTAGATTGTTCAAGGTAGCTTAAGAGGAGGCAAACCTATTCAGAAGAAAATTACCATTGACCAAAGGAAATGAAGAGAAAAATCACAACATATTAACTTATTTCCTCTGGTTGAATGAAATGAAGATTTTTTAGCACAATACAACTTTAAAGTTTGTCCATTCTACATACCTTGGCATCACTCGCAGCAAAAAAAAATTTCTTCAACCTCAGAAATATCCATTGTTCAAAAGTTCATTGTTAAAATCAATACTGAACGCTTATGTCATCTGCATTGCGAGACAATTATAAAACAATTTTAGGAAAGGCAAAATGATCTTCTCCAACGATAAAAAATACATTGTACTGCAACAACACATCTCATGAAATTAGATAAGGAAAAAGGTAAAGTTAAAGGCAACCAACTTTACCTTGCTAAACTAGAGAGTTCACTTTCTCAAACTTGAAAAGCAAATAACTTGCTAAAAATGTGGAAAGGCCTTGGTCTCCATTAATTGAAAAAATGCAATAACTAATAACAAGCAATTTGTTTGACTACCACCATAGTCCCATCTCCTATCTATCCTTTGTACACATTACCAAATCCTCTAGCCCCAAGTATATTCTTATAACTAAAATGGTCTGTTGCTAATTGGAGCTCTTTGAAAGTAAAGTTTCTCAAGTTGCCTAAGCGCACAAGCCCAACTTTATGATTGTGTACTACAAAATTCAAGTGTCTATTTACAGAAATTGCTCAGCCTCCTACTCATTACAAGACAAAATAAGAAAGAATAAGTTATTTTCATAAATAACAAAAAAGGAGCAAGTAGACAAGCAGCAACTTATGCATCAATTAAATGGTTTCTAAGAAAAATTGAGAATAAAGAGCATCAAATAATATAAAAACGTCCAACTTTAGAAACTGAAATTTCATTGGAGTCGTATGTGTAAAATGATAAAATCTATGTGCAAAGTGAAAATTCTGAGGTGTTTTTTACATCCTCCATATTCCAGAAAACCAAACAGAAAATATAGGGAAGAAATTTTCAAATACTTACAAATAGCGTAGATCGATTAGCTTAGCAAAAGATGATGGTATCGAACCAGAGAACCAGTTGTTTGAGAGATCTAATGTTTGAAGCAATGAGAGAGTTCCAAGTTCAATGGAAATTGGATTGAAAATGTTGTTATTTTGCAGCAGCCTTCAAATTTGGATAAGAAATAAAACAGTAAGAAAAACAAAACAAAGCTTAGGAAATCCATGGTGCGCTATGTCTTTGAAGGAACTATCAAATACCAAGATATTGTTGTTGTGAAAACATAGTAGATGGAGAACACACAAGAAGGCATAACTCTTAATTACGATCTTCGACTAAACAGAGCAAAGAAAACCACACTTCCAACCAAAACAAATTCGAAACTCCAAAAAGATTTCATATCACTGGCTTTAAGAACAGCAGAAAAAACTGGAAGAAACGCAAAATAGAACAACCTAAAGATAGGCAAATGGATCTAAATCCATGACAAACTTGGTAGGGCTTCCTGTGGAATACCCTATTACCCAAAATATGCCATTGACACCTAAAGCATTCGCTAAAAAAGACAAGTCCATTGCTAAAGATTCAAGGTTTCTTTTAGGAGATCCAGTGCGGATCGACCTATTCTGCCTCTTCTTCTTTGCGAGCTTCTTCTTCATTCTAGAAGTCTTGTGAGAGCATTTTCGGGTTCGGACGATCAACGGCGAGATTCTCCTATCAGTATAGGAAATTAGTGACTATCAGTATAGGAAATTAAGTGACAAAATTACTTCAAAAAGAAATTTGACGGTCGTTGGAAGTGAGAGAGAGTGATGATATAATGAAAGACAGAGAGAGCTTGCACATTATTAGCTCTACAGGTTGCAAAGCTCTAGCCCTAATTTCATCAAAGAGTATTTGCCAAAGGAGAGATAAGAGAAGTGGGAGAGACGACGAGACAAAAATGGGTTTAAGGGAATTTCAATGGGCACTTTTAAAATTGAAAAAAAAATTTAGCTTTCCGCCTTTTTTTTCTTTTATTTTTTTCGTTTCCCTCCTTTTTTATTATAGCCCATTTAGTAAAAGGCTATAATGAATGGCTATAAAAAGGTTCATTTGTTGTAGTGGTAGGAAACTAAGTCATCAGTATGAGATAGACAGCCAAATGATACATAAGATAAGGGAGGCATTTATAAGCGTTTTTTGTTGAAAAGCTAAGGTGAGGGTTATAGGCAGCCAAAAGAAAATAAGTGGTTTTGGCTAAGTGTTGTAGAGGCATTCTAAAAAGGGTGTATTATGCAACCTAAGGATGCTAGGTGGTCAAAAGAGAGCTATGGTAAGTCAAAAGAACCTTTAGGTGGCCTAGAGTGTGCATGTTAAGTTGCAAGACAAGCTCACTTAAGTACTCATTAGATGACAAGATGTGTGTTGGGTGTTATGCAAGCAAAGGATGGAATGAAGTTAGGTATTCTAAGGTGAGTTGGTAGATAAGAAACAAGATGATTAGGTCAATTTAGTGGAAGATAGATATCAACATTAAGCCAAGTAGGAGGTGGTTGTTCAAAGTAATGTGTAGATGTCTATTAAAAGGGTCAATTCAGTTGAGGAGTGCTTTCATTTTCCTCATACAAATTTGCTTTTCTTGGTGTCAAATGAAAGTTAATTGAGTGTAGTTTTTATCTGAGGGCTGTTGGAAATAGAAGAGTTAAGGAAGATGATGAAATTCTAAAGAGAATTCAAGTTGTTCAATTTTTTAAGAAACCCAGAGTGGTGTGATTAGAGGCTAGTCGAAGTTCTACTTAGAATTTTTATCTGACAGTTTAAGGTAAGCTAGCTAAGAGGTTAAAAAACAAGTTTGTAGAAGGAAGTTTTTTCGATTTGATAAATGGATTCTTTAAGTTATGAATTTTTTAAGTAATAACTGGAGTTTATGATCAAACAAGCAATTTAAAGATCTTGGTAAGCAAGAAGGTCCTTGGCTAGGGTTTAAGGCATTAGGCGAGAAACAGTTGTGCACATGAAGGGATACTCGTGTAAGTGAGTGTCAACGCATAGCCATGCGACCAGGTATGCGCAAAATGAGCTATATGTCTGAACATGTACGCACTCGCCAAAGGGAGACCACGTGGCAAGGCATGGGCATGTAAAGGAACACGCATCCAAATGTTCAAGCACATAGCCAGGAAGGCTAGGGCGAATTTTGGTAGCCCCTCACAAGGCCAGTGCACACACAGTCGCACCATGTTCTGCCATGCTCCAACCCATACCATTGTGCCAAATGATTTACTTTTTTATATTTTAAAAATTTTTAAAGTTAAATTTGGTATTTTTAAGGACGAAGAGGATTAATTAAGAATTTAATTATTGCATTTCAAGCTAGGAAAAGATAGAGCAAGCCTACAACCTAAGTGATTTAGTTTAAACCTGTGAATGACAAAATTAAACATAGTTTCCAAGTAAAATATTTAAGTGAGCTAATGAACTATTGAGCACGTTTTAGCATGATTCTCTTATATTTCATGATACTCTAAGTTTTTAAGTATATATTCCAACCAAAGCCTTTAAGCATTAAATTTATTAAAGAGTATTATTTGAGTAAAGTATGAGATTCAAAAAGAGTACCTAAGCAAAGAATGAGATTTAGCAAAGCATGTTTTATTATCAAGCATGAGTTACCAATCATGTTTTCCTTAGTTTTTCTAAGATATTTTTAAATTACTCTACATCCTAGATATTCAGAGATAAGTTGAGCTCTCCGGAGACAGTTACATCTAAAGACAAAAGTGTCACCCTCATCCCCGAAGTCACTCTATTTGACTAAGGGAAGATGTGACCGCCTAGACATTCTACATGAACCTCTCCACAGGATATCACATAGAACGCCTAGTAAGCGAAATGAATGATCATCAAATTTTAATGCGAGATGAGAACTCATTTATAAATAACAAAGACTTCATAAATATTAGATCAAAAGTACATTAAGCATGAGTAAAAGTTTTTGCAAAACTTCAAAAGTACAACATTCTAAGACAATAGTTTGACTTTTTTCACCTAGCTCTCATGTTATGTGAATTGACAATGACCCCTACCGAGTGATGCGTTTCCAAGAACACAATAGGAAATCAAGGATGCAAGATCAACGTGGGATGTCCTTCGCTACCTATGAGTAGAAAATAAGAAAGCAAAACATTTGAAAGGTTAGACAAAAATGTCTAGTGAGTGGGATTCTTTGTTAATATTTTTATAAATCAAATATTTGCCTTGACAAGTTATTAACAAAATTCAAACCCATTATTAATGGTTACAAATGGCATGAAAACTTATTTCCCTTTTTAAATCAAGGTTAAGGTCCATATCACGTGGAAGTGCGTTCATTCTTATCATTTTACAATCATATCGTAGAACTACTCTACATGTTATTTATATCTTTGTACCCATCCCTCAGCTCAAGTGTTTGTCACACACTTTTGTCAAGTTGCCGCTATGCGGAGTAGTCTCAACGTACTTAGAAAGTTTCCATCAATTCTACCACATATAACGCGTCTTCAAATGCCATATTCACATAGCAAGCAAAGGGCATCCCATACCAGATCACACAACAAGTATGGGGCATTCTATTCCATATCACACAACAAAAATAGAGCATCTTAACCCAGATCACATAGCAAGGACAATGCATCCCATACCAGAACACACAGCAGGTATGAGACATCTCATCCCATAGGGTACAAGGATCATCTCATTTCATCATTTCAATTCACATCAAAGCTTATACATTTATAAATCACATGCCTTTGAAAAACATAATGGAAATCATGTTTCTCAAAGTTTCAATAGAACATACTGAAAGATCTAAACAGATTAAAAATCCTTTTGGTTTTTGAAAACATTTTAAAGAAGAACCACTCACAAATAAGTTAGTTTCTTTGCCTACTCCTTAGTCCCGAACACTCTTGCACTTCCTTGCACTGCTCGTCGGATTCAGGCTTCTGAAAATCTCTAGAAATCATGGGAAATCTCTTAGTTCCTTCTTAGATGATCATAAATTAAAAGCAACTTCATAATGGCCAGACTTCACCTATTTATAAGCCTTTTTGGTGGCATTTCTCATGCATAAATGATGACTTCTGCTCAACGGTGAGAGTTAGCCAATTTTGAAATGCCACATGTTACTGTCATTTCCTTATCTTGAATTCAATCCAAGCGACAAGGTTAAATCAGTTCACTGACCTTCTTATCTAAGGAGGACGTCAACTACTTCATGGTCATGAAGCAATCTTATATAGTGGTAAGGATCCCCGCATAATCTTTTCTCACTGCATAGTAGTTCTTATTGCATAGATGGTCTTCATCGCGTGGTTTTCACGTGCGCATAAAGAGATTGTCATTAATATAATGAAGAATTTCACTTCAGTGAGGACCGTTGATAGTATTGATTAAATCCTAGTACAACGTGTCTAGCTTAAAAGAGATTATATTTGTTGGTATCGATTAAATTCTACCACAATTAACCTAGTTAGTTACAGAAAAATTGCCATGGTTACTATTGATTAAATTCTACACAACGCTGCCTAGTTCGGTGAGACCATCGTTGCTAGTAATGATTATATTCTACTACATTGTAGCCAGCTGAGCAATAAAATAATAAGAAAATTAGTATAGTTGATTTATTCATGTTTTAAATGCAAGCTCATTTTCGAAAAACTAGGAAATAAAGCTTGTTTTGCTATGGTAGTTTATGATTTATGATTTAATTAAAGATAGCCACTCACTAAGTCTTTCACCTTATTCTTTCGAAATGTTTTTCTTTTCTAGGTAGTGATCGAGATCAAAGAGCTTATCTTACTACTGTTAGTCAGCCAGTTTGTCTAGTAAGACGTGGGTTGTCTTTGTCCATCAAGGATTTCTGTAGTGGTTTTAGTTGTCAAGTACAGTAGAGTTTGAGTTGTATAAGTACTTTAAAGCATCTTCTATAATTTTATTCATTACCATAATATTATTATTTAAATAAATTTCCCATGGTGTTAAACTAAAGTATTTAATAAACTTTTTAATAGTATTTCTAGGTAAGGCCAGTCAAGTTAAGATGGTCAGTAGATGTCATATAAAAGATGCAACATGTACTGCCCTTACACCTCTTCCTCAAGCTAGAGAAGATGCTTGGGAGGTGTTGTGATACTATTCCTATCGACATCATATCTCTGTCATGGATATTCTATGTCATTTTCTATAGAGGCTGTTGATGGGAAAATATCTTGATCATCACAATTCTCAGTGTTATCATATTGTCTTTCTTGATGAACCATCATAACGTTTACGTATAACTATGGTCTATTGTGTGTGCGTACTCATCAAGAAGAAATTGGACATCATCGTCATATTTTATCATTGTCAATAAAGAATCAAAATCCAACCTATACTTCACATGTAAAATGACATTGATTGATGTATTAACTTTAGGACCTTATGGGTGCATCATATGTCAATTTGCTCAAGACTTAGACACCCTTCAAACGGCTTCCATTATAATAATGCTTCTCCTCATCCCAGGTACCATTTAATTGCATGAATATATTCTTCTTTTCCATCCTTCAATAAAAAATAAATAAAAATAAACAAGACAGAAAAAAGAAATACTTCTAAAAAATCATCTCTACTCGATACTCGCTACCTTCTACCTGATACTTGATATGTGAGACCTGAGTCTGAAATAGAAGTTTTTTTTAAAAAAGGAGAGGCGTTTTGACTAATAGTAGGCATTTTAAAAGTTCGTGTGGAAGCTAGACAACACGATGAGAAGGTACGCCTCCAAGTAATGTCGCAAGGAAGTAGGCATTTTGATGCAAGAAGAGCAAGCATTGGAGAAAAGTTAGAAAAATTGGAGGAATTTCCAAATCTTGATTAGACAGCTGATGACGTGTTGGATTTAAGTTAATCATGATCTGGAAAGCTATTAAGCCTACACGTGTCAAGCATCAAGTAAGAGCTGGCGAGCTAAGAGGGAGTTAAGGAGTGACTAATCTGACTTTGGGGTTAGTATAAATAGAACTTAAAGATCTACAGAAAGTGATGTTATTTTGGAGTTCCTTAGAGTTGTGTTGTTAAGAAGTTACTAGGCGAAAAGATAAGAATTCTAGGTTAGGCATTTGGGAGAAGGAAACTAAGTAGTTGTGAGTGATTTTCTAAAAAAAAAAAAAAATAGTGTTCTAAAGCATTGTATTGCTATAACACATGTTTAACTTTGATAATGTTACATTTACGAGAAAGCATGAATGTATGAAAGAAAGTTTTTTTTAATTTGTTGATTGTGTGAATTTCATGTATGTGAGCAAACCATTAGTTAATATTCCTATCAAAAGCTAGTTGTTATGTGCACATAATGAGCCAAGGCAACCATGGGGTGAAAGGACCACATGACGGTAAGATGTTGGTTAATGCGTTGAAAGGAGCGTATTGAGTCAACAGGTTGAGCAATTGGAAATGAACTGAAAAATTATCCAAGAGATGCTATTGGTGGTGCGGTCATCATAGTAGTATATGTGTGGGAATGGTTCATGTTCTTGGTGAAAGGAATAAGAAAAGGCTAATGTGTGTATTATGTTTTGATTAAGGCATTGTGAGCCTATTTATGAAAATGAACTTACTTTATTGAATTGTATGTTTCAAAAAGGATTTCTAAAGCCTCACTCACTAAGTATTTGACTTATGGTTTATGTTTCCCTTCTATAGGTATTAAGGTGTTGAGGCCAAAGTAAGAAGGATAAGGCGAGCAAGCTAGACGTTCAAAGTGTGAATCTGAAGAAACTGCACTAGGCGTTGGAAGCTATCTTATAGTTCTTTGTACTCAAGAAGCATGTTTGCTGTATTTGAACACATGTTGCTAAGTTAATAAAGGAGTTTGTTTATTTATCTTGCATTGTGGATTTCTCTTATCGCTTAGTAGTTCGAAGAGTCCAAGTTCAATCTAAGCGTTAAGTGTAAGATTCAAAGGTCTAAGACTAAGCGTTTTGGCGTTTCGTTAAGAGGCGCCAGGGCCGCTCAAGTTGCATTCACGTGCCGCAACGCGAGGGACAGAACGCCTTGCGGGACAAGGCATGACACGACTACCTGTTACACGATTCTCTATGTACCCTTTACGTGATTTCTAATAGGTGTTCACTTTTGTCCATCTTAACAATTACTCTCTATTCGTCCCATACAAAGTTGTCCCTCGTTGAAGATTATTCAAACGTCTCACACACAGAAAAAAAAGAAATTGTATGTCAAAGTAACTTACTTGATTGAGTTCAACAACTCCACCAAATTGCTTCATTATTTGCTGATTGCTTCAAAGGTTTCAACTTTGTTCTTAAAATGAGTTTTGGTTTTTTATAGGGAAATTACGTGAATTTATGTATTTGTGTTTGAACAATAGTGTACAATTGGTGTTGTATGTACACAAAATGATTTTTCATTAATTTGATTAGACTAGATTGTGCTAGTTGTCAGAAATTTTCTCTTAATCGTGCCTTTTGTACAACCTCATTAATTAGGTTGTATAACAGGAAAGTTGGGATCAAGTATCATGTAGCTCGTATCATGTAATGAGTAACATGAATCCTGTAGCAAGTATATTGATTAAAGTTGTTGAAAATTAGGGGCCAGTGGAGTGTTTTATTTCCTTTTTTGTTAGGGTTTATTTTAGCTTATATATATAGATTATTCCCTCTTTTACTCTTTTTATCATTAAAAAATAATAAGGAAGGTATCAATCGTGGTTTTTTTTCCTTGTACTAGGGTTTTTCACATGTACCTTGTGCTTTCTTTTCTTCCTATTTTTTCAATAAAAATAATATTAAACGTTTAGGTTCTAGTGGCCCTAGAAAGCTCAAACTGAATTTAAGGGTAAATGGCAATTTCACAGTGTTAGACTTAAGGTGAAGACCTCTTATAATTCAGTTTAGGAAAAATGGGTCAGATTTCATTTTGACTTTGAAAATAGCAATCAGTCAAAAAAAAAAAAAAAAAAAAAAAAACCCAAAAGAAGAACCTTAACTTTAACTTCTTCCGCCGCCCCCTTGCTCTGTCTTTCTCGCCAGCGGCTACGCTGCAAACCCACATGCAGGGCCGCTGACCATAAACTCCGTCGACCTGTCTTTGTGTATCAGACCTGCGCCCTTTTGCGCGTTCCCTTGCTCAACGATCGACGGCGGTGGTTTGTTGTCGACAAAACCCACGGATATAGCTTGCGAAGCAGACCCGCTTCAGAGGCTCTTGCCCGGACCTTCGCGACCACGTTTCTCTCCGTTTTCTACGAGTTTCAGCGCTGATCCACATCTCGATTGGTCCTAAATCAGTTTACCCATAACGTTTAAGGTTCAGACCTGCATGTTCGATCGTTTTTTAACACCAACCAGCAAAAATCGGAATTTTTCAGTAAGATTTAATAAGGATTGTTGCGTTAATTTTCTTTTCGAATTGGATTTAAGTGTCGGAATGTAGCATTCGGAACCATTGGAATTCATCAGTTGTTATGTGTGCCTCAGTTTCGAAGTGTTCAATTAAGTTCTATGAGTTTAACATGCCTGTTATTCTTTAACTCGTGTAGGTTTGTTGTTTATAGTTTTGTACTCATATGCGGTGATTGATTAAGCTTTAGGGTTGAGTTTAGGTAAGAATGTCCCTCTTGAACACTTTTGATTTCTTTGAGGAAGTTGACATTTGTTCAAGAAAGTGGATTTTTAATTGAGAATGGTAGGATTATTGACAGAGAGAGTAGTTTTCGCATCCTTCCAAGAGAGTATTGTGATTTGACAAATGTATGAAAGTATGTTTTAATGGGTTTTGCTAAATTAAAATTATTGATTGCTTTGAAAGATTTTTGAAAGTGTTTCGATTGATTTCAAATTATAAGCGTTTCCATGTAGGTCTCTTTACATCAGATTGAAAAGTTGGATTGTTGAATTCGATGAATCTTTATGTTCAAATTATTTGAATTGTTTTAAATGTTCATGAAAGAATTCGTTTGATTTGATAGGGCTATCCGGATATGCCATATTTTATTTTGGGAATTGTTTCTGGTGGTTGGTGGGGGCGTGTGCTAATAATGTGGCATCGTTGGAGAGAAGGATAACTTAGTGTTGCAGGGTTGAACAAGGAACCTAGTGATGTATGTGTCCTTATTAGGTTTTGTGTTTCCTTTAGGCTTCAACTTTGATTTTCTTTATAAAAAAAATTATTCTGTAGGTGCCATCTTACTTGATTGAGACTCGTTCCCTTTTTGGAGGTTGGATTTTCGTACTCTTACATTCTTTCATTTTTTCTCAACGAAAGTGGTTGCTTATTTTAGTTATCTTTGACTCACTGCTTTTATTGTGGAAGATTAAGTTTTTTGAGATTATCTTTGTTGTCTTGCCTTTTAGGCATATTTCGTTACTGAAGTTAGAAGGTCAAAGCAATGGTGAGGTTTAAAAATCGATACATGGTGTTTGAAGTTCTCTTGGATCCCAATAAGGACCTTAAAACAGATGATCCTATTATCATTACCCAATATAATGTTTCAAAAGCAATCAAGGATAGTATTCTTCTCAACTTCGGGGAATGTGGTTTTGCTTCCGCTCTTGGATCTTTTCAAGGTAGATAAAGCTGCATCTTACTAACACTTTCTTCAACTTCCATTTGTGTTAGTTAACATCATACGCAGATATATTTATGGCTTGCCTTCTTGGTGTTTGTTTAGTTAAGTATGTAAATCCAATCACGAAGGTATGTATTATTAGAGCCTCCAGAGAGGGCTATCAGAATGTCTGGGCTGCAATTACTATGGTGAGGAGTATCAGCAACTGCCCCGTTGTATTCAATCTACTGGACCTAAGTGGTAAGTTTGTATTCAATCTAAAGGCTTCTAGAGAAAATGGGTTTAAATTATTGTGTGACCACCTATCTAAGAATTGATATCTGAGTTACCATCTCTTATCAATTAAATATGACATAATCTTTTGGATTAGAAAAGGAAATCTAGTAACCATCATGATTGACATGTGATCAATAACACCAATGTACAGTAAAAGGTTTAAGAAGAAATGGGTTTAAACAATGATGACCAGATCTAAGAATTATTATCAACAACCAAATGCAGTTGACGGTCTAATGGTTGGCTAAGAACAGTCTTTTTTTTTACTGGTTTTTTGTCTTTTCTTGCTGCTATATTCTTTTCAGCTCTCCTTATCAGTCGAGCCCTGAGATATGAACTAACTAATATATATATATATAATTATATTGGGAAAACATTTAATTAAAATTTCTGGGTGTGTATCTGCACAGCGTTCTTTTACGCAGTGACGAAAAGTTACCCAAATGGTAAAAGGTGAATGGAAACTGCAAAAGTAAATTGTTTTTTGTTATACCATTTTCAATTTTGATAACTGTGGAATTCAAATAACCAATAAAAGGCGTTGTTTTCATAATAATAATAATAATAACCGACTTTTTGGGTTTTGTATACCCTGTGATTGCCTAATGTCCAATTGGATATCTTCGGATATTTCATTTCACGAATGAAATAACTGTTCTTATTTTTCTTTTTCCCCTCTTGAGGAGAGGGGTTTGATAATGTGATTTCTTACATTTGTGGCTCCAATGCACTTGAACAAATCACATTCACCAACTTTTATCTTTTACAGGAAATACAAGGGCTTGCAAGAACACCGCCTTGAGGCTCGATGGATTGAAGTTTGAGCAATATAAACTTATGGTTGGACATTGTCTTCCAGATAATGTAAATCTGCAAATGCAGAACTGTCTCGAGAAGATTGCAACTATAGAAAACTGATTGTATTGTTGCCATTTATATGAAATCCATTTCAAGATAATTTTGATTAGATAGTTTACTTGAACCCCACACATCTTTATTCCCCTTGCACTCCCTGCCCCTTTGTATTTATTTCATTTGATTCTATTGCAGTTTTTGACCGTTAGTTGTACGAGAGAAGTAGCTCAATGAGACAGTTACATGATTGGTAGGGTTGTTGAATAATTTGTTTCACTTTAGTCCTTTCTTCCTCCTTTATACATGACATTTAACATTTTTTATACAAAGCAAAAATATTGAGTTGAGAGAACAGGAAAATAGACTAATGTAATTTCTTTCTTACCTTACCAAAGAGATATTATACATGGATGGGATATGTTTTTCCTATTTATAAACTGGACTTTTCTGTCTCATAAATTTAACTTAACTTCTAAGTTTTAATTATCATATTTTTCTGGTGATACTGCCTGAATTTTCTAGAGGTCCTAATAAAAAATCGAGGACTTTATTCTATTTGAGAGGACCTTTCGTTGATTTTTATTTTTCTTCTTTATTGGTTTGTCAAACCACCAAACACTATGTCGACTATTCTAGCAAATTGAATTCTTCAGACAGAATCTTCTTCATCATTGGTTTGGACTCTGGCAAATAAAAGATCAAGTTGGTCAAAGAATTGCCACAACTTTGATTAATCTATCAATTAGAGGCAGAGCTATATTGAAATACACATTTAGAATTTGAATATTAAAAAGTTGAAGTTCTAATTCGGAGTAATCTTGTGTTAACATCATTACTTCTGACATTAATTAAACTATCAGGTATTAATTTAGCATGATCTGCTACATGCAAACAACAATAAACAAAAACAATTCTCATCATCCTTTGCCCAACATGTCGTTAAACATGATGTGATAGATATAATACATTTTAATTTTGAGCTCCACTATCCTGAATAGCATCCAACTAAATAATCCTAAACCATTGTAATCTTTTTCAGTTGTACTGGAGAATCAAAGATCAAATCTTCGATGGATATTTCGAAGGAGGAAAGTCATACCAATTACAACCTAAGCTAACTTTTTTTTTATATATCTAACGACATTATTATAGTTCCAATCCTCTATTTCTTTGCTTTTATGTTAAAAACAGAATCCTTAAAATCAAGCATACTCAAGAGGGCATTGTCAAACTGAAGGATATAAGAAACTTGTAACGATAATCCAGCAAGGGAATTCCAATAAACCCAAGAACAATGACTTGGATGGCAAATGTTTGCTACAAATATTTGAAGCTCAAAAATTCAATGCCTGAATTCATAATGGTTCAATTATGTTCAAATTAAGCAATTATTGAAATGATCAATGGTGAGCACCATAAGAGAATTAGTTGGTTAGCCCATTCTCTATAACGGAATTAAGATTGTTCATAATCGGTTGCTCAAGAAAATCAACTTCCTGGAAGCACAGCTGCTGATTTCATCAATGCTGAGAGGTAAAAACGAGCAACTCTTTATACATCTAAAACAGTGAGATCCCGACCCAACATTTAGTCAATCGTTAGCCTGTCAGTCAAAAGATTAACGAGCAGTTGCATTTGGTTGGAAACGATATCCTGCAGAACTTTATAAAGAGAGGGGAACGTTATATTACTTATTCTTTAACTTAAATGTCATATTAAAACGAAACTAGAAAACAAGTTATGAAGATAGCATCTGAGATTTAACCATACCGTTTCGAGCCTCTACTGTGGAACAGCTATAAGGTCTTCTAGTTCATCAACAATAGTTTTATAGCAGAAAAAGTATTGATCCTAATAGACACAGGACTTGCAAGTTTGTTAGGAGTGGAAAGGGAACTCCATGAACATGATAAAAGTTAAAAAAAAAAAAAAAATCACAATTCACAACTATTTGCATAATGAAAAAACATAATTAGTGTACGAGAAAAGGTATGAAATAGGAAAAAATGACACGATCTAGAACCAAGTGATTCTTGCCAGAAAATGAGTTTGAGGGATCCAAGAATGTCAGCAGCATCTGCATGCTTGCAATTCCAGGTGACTTTATAGGAGAATTTTGGATTCGTTTAAACTTCAATACGGTGGTGGACTAAGAACCACATGCATGAATACTATAGACACAATAACACATCCTTTTTCCACAAAATTTTAGGACATGGAAACGGTAAATACACATAAATTAAAACATACATTTTTGTAAATGTTTATTATGTTTAAACAAGATCCAAATTCAAAGTCAATGAGTAATGCTTGAAAATTAGTTTGATGTATTTCACTCGCTATCAAAATTTATAATTTTGGTCATAGATGTGTCTATTTAGTATATGCAATAAGTCTTCGGTGCATGTTCAACATATACTGGTTCTATTTTGACTATTTCCATGTCTACATCTATTACACTAACAAGTGTTCCAAACGTGTCAAACAACTATCAAAGTGTTCAAGTCTCCAGCATGTGTCGAACATTGACACGTAGCTAAACTAAAGTGGTTACGCTTCTTAGGTGGTGGTTTAAAGGGGAAAATCACTTCAAAACATGTAACATTTTTACATTCCACATAACCTTGTTTATTTGTTTGTTCTCTCTGTTTCTGAAGAAAAAAAAGGAAAAGAGAATGACCTTCATGGTTATACCAGCACAGCAATAGTGTGACATTATCCATGTACTACTCAGATATAGAGAACGATAAAAGGCTAGTTAGTTTACCAGTGTTTGAACCATTCCAATTCGCTGGGACCTAAATGAAGAAATGGTACTGACAAGATCTAAAGCAGACATGTCTCCAATAAGGATTCTCTGAATTGTGTTATGAATTGCGCAATATGTTCCGGTTCTTCCAATACCTGCACTGAAGAAGTGAAATAACCTCAGATAAAGTGAATGAGCACTATTTGAATATGATGAACATAGGCTATACCTGCAGTGCACCACTATTGGGCCAAGATCAGGAGGTAAATGATACAGCCTCTTCAACATTTCACGAACTGCAAGTGTGTCATTAGGAACTCCATGGTCAGGCCATTCTGGGTACTGAATATGTAGAACAGCCACAGATTCTTCCGACTACAAAGTCAATGGAGAGACAAACGTGACTAGAGCTCAGTGAAAGCACAGAAGAGGACCATATGCATAAATAAATAGTGTTGGGGGAATCCAAAATATAACAATTACAATGTAGATAAATGTCTATATACTATATAACAGTAATTTCCAAACTAAAGAAATAAACTAAATGGAAAAACAATTATTATAAATTACAATAACCAAACCATCAAGATCTTGAGAAAAGTTCAATATTACATGAGGCCCGCTTACAAAGCTGGTCCTAAAGACAATTTTCACTTTGCAGAGATTGCAAGCACAGAAAGTGATTGTCTCAACAAGATAAAACAACTAATTCTAGTAAAACAACAACCTCAAACTACCTAAATCTAATAGAACTCTTGGATACTGCTCTTAACTCAACTCAACTCAAGATCAAAAGAAGAAAGAGAAGAGAGATCATCAAAATGTAATGGGACACTCCAAATGAAGAAATAAATTATTATTCATAGGAATCATCATGGGTTGGCCTAGTGGTAAAAAAAGAAGACATGGTCTCAATAACTAACTAAGAACTCATGTGTTCAATTCATGATAGTCACCTATCCAGGAATTAATTTCCTACGAGTTTTTTTGACACCTAAATGTTGTAGGGTTAGGAGGTTATCCCATGAGATTAGCCGAGGTGCGCGTAAGCGAATCTAGACACTCACGTATATCAAAAAAATTGTTCTCATAGGCTAGTAATATAGTAACTCTCCAAAAATAAAATAAAACATATATTGAAACATATGCCAAACATAACTCAATGGAGTACTTGCAAAATTCAAACAAAATTAAAAGTAACTACAAATTTAACTTCCCTATGTTAAATTTGTAAATGAAATATCCATCCATGTTGCCGTTTCAATCAACTTTGGAACTTTTGACATTAAACAACAAATTAAGTGAAATGAATTTAATTTGCACGCATTAAATTTGTCCATTTTCATTGTTCACTTTCTTTTGACAATTGTAATAACATAACGAATAGAAGTAAAAGAGGCAGTATTCTAGTGAGACAGGATGCACTTGATTTTCTTAATTTCTCAAAATTTGTAGCTATCAGACGAACAATATACGGCCCCTAATTCCTTAGTTTTGGTATATGTGGAATACTCCTGCAGCATCTGATGGGAAATTCAAAAACAATTATTCATTCAACACAGTGTTTTAAAGCACAAGGCGCACTTTAAGGTGACAAACTCTTTAATCGCCTTAAGGCAAGAGGCGACAGAAAAACTTTGTCTGACTGAAGCAAGGCTCACTTGATAAAATAATGAATAAATATTATTTTTGACAATTATAGATTAAAAAAATACTTTAGATTTTTAAAATGTTAAAATGTAAACAAGATTATTAAGAAAAGTTAACTAAAAAAATATTGAAAAAAAATATTTCAGAAAATAAAGGAACAAAAATGCTTTTTAAATGGGTGAAAAACAGTTCTTTTGGGTAATGGGGTAGAAATTTTTCCATTTGGCGGTTCAGTTGGCATGCAGCCAACATTACTTTAATTCCAGCAGCCAACCTTTCAACTCTCTTCTAAGAAATTTAAAACATCTCTTCTTATTTCCAACCAATGTTCTTCCTTTCCATCATTTTTTATAAGCAACCGATGGATGCCTAAGCAATAAGATGACTTCTTCCATTTTCTTCAACTAATCTACTATTCATTTCTTCATTCCTTTGTTTTTATTTAATTATTCATGTTTAAACCTTCATTCTTCTAAAAATCAGAAAACTTGAAGAATGATATAAAAAAGAAGAAAGGCAACTGCCTGTGTCGCCTTGAACATATGTTCAAAGTGACTGAAAGGAGCAATAGGCAAGCGCCTCATTGAAGGTGCTCGCTTGGGTATTTGCAAGGCAGTATGGCCTCCCATCGCCTCGCATCTCGCCTTAGGTGAGCACTGAGTGAGCCTCAACAACACTGATTCAACAATCTAAAAGTAAAAATGTTGCAAGACGATAGAGATGTATCTAAGAGATTTCGTTTGATTTCCCTTTCCCCTTCCTGAGGGATACCCAAGAAACCTAATGTCAAGGTATTGGTACAGCAACAAAAAAAGTCTTCCAAATGTTATTTGGATATTAGTAGTGGCACAATTGTAATTACTTGAACTAACTTTGGGGTGAGTTGGTCTCTTTTTTTCCTTTTATTTAAACAATAAATGTACCTTTTATTGATGAAATGAAAAGAGACTAACAATCTAATTACAACGACACATAAGAGGTAACTGAAACTAAGAGAACAGGGATCAACAATGTGCACCCACCTATCTCAACTAGGTTGACACATCCATAGGCTCTCATCACATCCTAATAAAGAAAATTACACTAAAGAGGAGTACAATAAGTTCTCAACATAAGTCACTCTACTCTAAAAAATTACATAACTAGTATAGAGAAATGAAAGCATTCCAATTTAGCAAACGTCTTGGATGGAATAATCCTCAAATCTTTGGATAGAGTTCACCATGTAGAGGCCAATCTGTAGGTTTATCGTGAAAAACCCTTTGATTTCATTTGGACCGTAGTTATGAAAATAGGGCTTCTAGACCATAGTGACTGGACTTTAGAGGATAACTAAGAACCAACCAAGATTGAATCACCTTTGGGGTGAATTGGTTATAAACTAAGGAGCAGACATAGACACTGACATACAACAGGCAACAAGAACACCACACGACATGAGTGGTATGTGTGTGCGCTTGCATGTGTGAGAAAAATGGAGTGGATTGGGCCGAATTAAATTAGTGGGGTGTCCAAAAGTGTGGTTTTGGGTTAAAAGAACCTTAATTTAATTTAAGCAAGTTTGCGTGGTAGTGTCCCCGAATGTTGGAGTGTGTCCTACCGAGTTAGAGATTTTTAAAAAAGAAAAAAATAGGACACGAAATAGCATGTTGAACACATGTTGAGAGGGTGTCAGTGGCACAATTGCCAGTCAGCTCCACGAGTGGCAAGTGACCTATTCTCAGAGTATTAGTAGAGCAACATACAGAGGTTCTAGAAATATTATTTGGATATTAATAGTGACCTAATCGTAATTTTGTGGGGGGAGTTGGTTATAAATGGAGCCATATGATCACAAAATACCAAAAGACTCGACCTACCAAAAAGAATCATCAAAGGAGAAGCCATAGGGGACCAATGAATATGGTCGTGTGCGCAGGCCCATATTGCCAACCAGCTGTGTGCAAGTGTTTGCAAGCAAAAATCCCAAGAACCACCTAAGAGGTCACCATATACAACTAGAGTGATTCACGCACAACTGTCCACACCTAAATTCTAGTAGCTCATGTTTGTGCACACACAATATCAACATGGCCAACAGATCAATGCACCTGTGGGTCACCAGTTGTGCAATGTTTGTGCACATGATGTGGATACATATGTCCACTGGGACCTCGTGAGGACCCAACTTGAATAGGGCAGGAATCCCCAACCAAGGGAGGGAATGGGGATAAATTTCTCCATGTTGACTAGATGAGGACAGGGATAGGGATTATATTCCCCGACCCCATCTCCACCCAATTTAAGATATAACCACACCCCCTTCATTGTCAGAATACCCACAAAATACTCAGTCTGACACCCTGCACAGCTTCACAATCATAATAATCACAGACGCAAATTTCAGCTTCTTCAATCTCAAATTCTCACAATTTCATTTCTTCACCCTCAATATTTCAAAGCAATATCCATCATGACCTTCAACCAGTTCTTCAACGTTCATGCTGTCACCAATTTGAGAATACACACCCATCAATTTCACACCCTCGATCTTCACTTCTTCAATTTTAGACAGTAATTTCAAGATATCCCGTTGTCACCAACACATTTCTCCTCCCTTTACAATGGGGAATCTCATGTGGTAACCTTGATCCCTGAAAATTCCCTCGGGGAATCCCCACCCCAATTCCCACAAAACTAGACAAGGAAATTTTGTTGGGATGGGGATAAAAAATGTGGGTTGGGGGTTTCTATCCCCACCCTGCCCTGTGGACACCTCTACGTGCACGCCAACCTTGAGCACATCACTTGTTGGCCACGGTGGCACTGACGATGCAATTAGTCACTCTTCCTTGCATGTGTCTCTAACCTGATTTGTCACCTAGCTACCTGCATAAACTTCAATTTCCCAACCTAAACCACCCTCCTCATTTTAGAAGTCGTCCTATTTGTTTTCTTTCATTATTTTCCTTCTATCATTTTAGGAATATACTTGAACATTAAGGAGATCTGTTAGATCATTGATTATAATTTGTAAGGGAATTTTATTGCCTTTTAGTTTTGGAAAATATTTTAGTTTCTTAATTGTTTTAGAGATCTTATTTTTCCATATTTTGTACCAGGGGGAGAATTTCCTTTAATTGTTTCAAGCGTTGGTTCAGTTTGATGAATAGATATTGAGAGTTCAAGCATGTGATTTTGTAAGCCTTGCTTCAGTCTTACATGTTTGAGGTCATCAAACATGTAGAGTGTTTCAACCTTGAGGTGAGAACAAGTTTTTTCTTGGACTTGACCATAAGGTGGTTACATTCATCTCTCACCTCGAGCTGATTTCAATTTGATATTGTTTTCTTTCAGTTTGTGTACCCGAGGTCCAATTGATCTTTTCCATAATTGTTAGCACTAGCACCCATTCCACCAGCTTTGTGTGTAAGAATAAAAACAGATTGATTAATTTAAAAAAACCCACTAGCTTCTTACCATAGAGGAAGAGATGGAATGGGTGCTAGTGCTAGCTTCTTAATTAAAAAAAACCCACTAGCTTCTTACTATAGAGGAAGAGATGGAGATGCACAGTTTCAATGAATCGACTGGATTTCCAGTGAGAGAGAGCCCTCTAGAAAGATTATTGATATTGTCATTTTTCTTTGATGTTGCATTATAATTTGTGTTATTTTTCCTATGATTTGAATCCTTACCCGAACTCTATGCCTAACTTTATCTGCTCTTTATTTGTCCTCTATGTCTCTCACACACCCACACACACATGCTAATTCTAACTCAACGAACCACCTTCAAGATATACCCGGCTGACCCCCTAACTACTTGACACCAAAATACTCCATTCACATTAGCTTCTTGCCCCTAATTTTCTGATCCCTCCTTACAGTTAACCATATTGGGGGCATGTATCATAAGTATTTATCTTTTGATTGACGTATAGTAATTATACACACATGTTAATATAGCATGTAAGAAATTACCTCTTTATGGGTCACCTCCAAATGGCGCAGTATAAGAGAGGAGTTGGAAGATTTTATCCATTTAGAGAGAACAATTAGATTACCAAAATCTCTAGGACCATCTTCTGCCTGAAAATAATCTCCACACTTTACCATCTGCAGAAGTTATGAGAAGTTAGGGAACTATAGTTATAAATCACAACTTCCTCAAGAAAAAAAAGTTCTAAATCACAATGATAAAAACCAATCAAGAAAGTTAAGCAGAAATAACGAAATAGTGGTAGAATTCAGTAATGTGATAAAAATTAGGAAAACTTGAGTCCCTTATCTCCTTACGATAAGACTATGGTTACAATACGTCAATACCAGAAAAATAAACATGCCTTTCATAATTTCTACTGATATTTATAGTAAATTCTAATTTCTACCCACCCTTTCATATTCTCCACAATTCCCCGTACCCAATTCATTATCTCTTGATTCAATTCCCCATTTCTTGATCTTCACTTTTCTTATTCCCCAGTCCTTGATATTCTCCCTCTTTCTTCCTTGAGTGAACTTTCATGATTGGGGGCTAGTCCTCAAGGTGAAAGTTTAGAAACTGTGAAGTCACGGTTGCGATGCCTTCCCAAGTAGGAGTAGATGGACTGCCTTCTCATCAAATGAAACCTTCAACACGTTCTCATTACATAGTTAAGCACGTATCCCTAGTAGCTCAATGAGCTTTACAAGTACCATCAAGTTGTGATTTGGCGGAAACAGAAACAACAGCATCATTTGTCCAACAACTATCTGAAGTAGAGAGACGTGAAACACAAGGTAAACAGAAGCAGAGTCAGATTTTGTCAAATGATTAGCCAACTTCACAATCTGAGAAATTACTCGAAAACGTCCCTTGAACCCAGGAGCATTGCATACTTCAGCGAAGTCCCCTCGCTGATGAGAGCGCAACTTCAAATATACCATTCCCCCACATTAATGCCCTGTCATTACCATTCCCGTGATAAAGAGTTTCTCACCCAATCGATTTTCTGCCTTTTTCCTTATGGACATGCGCACGAGATTTGCATCAGCATCTTCATTGGGGCTTCTTCTCCAGTTCCACATGCATTCATCGTGGGTCATGGCCTCCGTTGATGATTTGCTTTCTTTTCTTTCCATTTTTTTTCATGACTGTCCCTTCCGAATCCCTTCGCCACCTCTTCAAGACACTTGTGTCATGCGCCCTTCAAATTTTCATCTCTAGCAGCAAATTGTCAACAATCTTTCCCTTGAAATTCCGACTCCACCACCTTCAACGTTTTTTCAGCCCCCTCAAAAGGCCCTCAAATATCAATAGTTTATCAGTCCTCCCCTTCATCTATTCTTTTTTGTTAATGACTGCGTTTACTTTCTATCTTTTTACCTCTCTTCAGCATTCAGATAATTCTTCCTTCTTTGAGACCATCTCACTCTCTTGATCATCAACCTTCTCAGTATTCTCAAAGATGTATCTTATAAAATATCCAATTTATTTGATAAAAGATTTATTTCTCTAACATTTTACCTCATTGTATCCCGGCAATATTGGAAATTACTTGATTTGCTTCTCCAATTGATTCATTAATATGACCGATATCACCTATAGTCCTCATATGACAAGTTCACAAGCGGTAAAAAACAGTAAATATGCACAATGTCAAACTACTCACTATGTTCACCGTTGCACTCTACTCGTGATGCTTCTAAAGTTTTCTACACTTTCTTATAACTGAAATTTGAGATAAGGAGTTAAGGGAACATCTCAGAGATGCTACTCAAGTTTAAAATAACACGTGTTTAAAAACTTTCACTACACTTAAAATTCAATCACAACATCCAACTCTCACATTCAAATAAACAACAAATATTTAGCAATAGCTTTCAGAAAACGTATAAAATCTTAATGAAATCTTGTGGAAATTAAATTTACCATGTGGTCCATACAGAATAGTACCTTGTAATTATCAACAAGACGAGTAAGCATCAAGATTGAAGGGCATTTATACTGAAATACCATCTCCCAGAAATCCTCGTAAGTGTGTGGTAACGGACCTTGAGTGGCAATAAACTTAGAAAGGCTTTTTGAGGAGGAAGTCTGCATATTAAAAGTCATTACCAATGTTCAAATAGGCTGGGAAGGAAACTCAAAAGGGATACTTGTACCAAAATATTGTCCAAGTAGAAGCATATCAATTATTGTACTTGGCCAAACAGGAAAATAAAGAAAAATTATTGTACGTACCGAAATAAAGCTAGCATTGATATAACCCCTTGCAGAAGGTCTGTAATCCTTACATGAGTCAAGTACAACTCTAGTCTCATCAACTGAAATTATTTAGACAATATTCCAGCAATCAATTTGGATTAACTACAAAAGCAAAACTTCTAGTTTCCAAATAGAAAATTCAGTATAACAAAAAATTCTAGCATGGAGGTTCCAAAGCTATCTCCAAACATACAGGGTAATACATCCATGTAACGATTTTTATTTACGTTGACATTGTCAAGTGCCACAGAGCAACTTCTCTTCATATCAGATGCAGTTATTCTCTTGGCCTGAATCAACAATGACACAACAGTGTTTGAGAATTAGAACATAGAAAAAATGATCTGCCAACATTCAAGACATTGATCAACTTAGAAACGGTAATATAAAATCCCAATTACTAACACAAGAGATCGAAACGACTAGAGATGAACATGGAGACATATTCTTTTTTTTTTTTTAATCTAGGACATAGACATGACATTGACATTTTTATTAAAATATACCGTTTCAAAATGTATATCAATTTTACATACGAATGAAATTCAAAATCAATAATCAGTTTATATACTGCATGCTTAACAAAGCGAGAGATAGATTTTGCACTTAAAACTTATTATTTTCCTGGTATATTGCTATTTTTTTCATTGATCATGTCTCATAAGTATTTCATGCTTGCACATCCAGGGCCTGACACATGTCTATACGTGTCTATAAATTGTTGAAATGCCAAGTGTCCAACATGTGTTGGACGTGGACACGTTACTCAAACAAAACGTACATGCTTCCTAGGCAAAATCCAAGACATTGATACACACAATTGATCAATCCATAAGATCTATTTATCCTATTCCACAAAACTAGAACCTCATTTAGAAACTTCCTGAGCAAAGATTAAAAATTCAATTAGCAAGAAAGTAGAATGAATAGAGAAACTCAGGAATACCATTATCTAAACCTGAATACAAACATCCATCATTTTCCAACTTCTTACAAAGATAAACTAGAGCAAAGAGAAATAAGCAAAATCCAGATTAATCTCCCTGTATTTGTCAAGTTTTAGGGAGAAGATAGAGAAATATAGCATAAAAAAGAAAAGCCGAACCTGCAATCGTGCGAACTCCTGGTTGATGACATCAGGCTTCTGGAGCTTGTCCGTGAAGGCCTCAAGAGCTTGGGAACAAAGCTTCATCTGATGGGGTGTGAGAACAAGTGTAGGGGGAGAATCGGGGGAGAAAATAAAAGGGTTGGAGGAGGATGAGGAGGTGGATGACGGGTTAGCGGCGGCGGCCATGGGAGGCCGGCGATGATGGCTCCGGGAACGTGTGGAAGTGAGATTCCCCAGCGGTCTGATTTGTAAGGCGGAAGAGGAATGAAGGATGGAGGAAGAGAATGTAAGTTTGGTAATGGTTCTGAATCAGATGAATTGGATTTCGCTGGGGATTTGAATCGATGAGTGCGCTTGCTTTATCATTTCATTTCTTCATTCCTCATTTCATGAGCATCTGATGCTTTTTTTCTTTTTTTCTTTTTTTCTTTTCTTCTGTTTCTCTTGTGGAATTCTCTCTCTCATTTTTTCACAGCTAAAATAAAATAATAAAAAAACTAATCCAATACAACATTCGTTTTCTACCTTCTTGCTTTTCTATATACTTATATATATATATATACACATATATATACACACACATGTATGTGTAGTTGTAGTTTAAGAAATGCAAATCATACTATGAAATTAGCTGGTTGAAAACAATTCTTTTCAGAAATAGAAAACAATGCATGAAATGATTACCAATCCCTAAAACTCCTTTGGAATGAGAACCTATAATCTCAATCATTAAAACTCTCAAATCAACTCAATTTCAACTCTAAAGATTACTTTCACGAATTATCTTAAAACGAAATATCATGAGAGAATGATGAAGTTCTTTGTCTCATGATTTGAACACCCCACAAGATAGGTTGTCTCATGATTTGAACACCCACAAGATAGGATGATAAAAACATTTCAATATTTTTGTCATATAACATATGAATTGCAAATTCAAGAAGCCTTTCGGACTACTATAATCATCGTGGTAAAAGAATAAAAGTATTCTACTTAAATGTCATAAAAAGGATCAAAACTAAAAGAAAAAAACTAAAATTATTAAATAAAATTTACTTGATAATTTGATGTCTGGACGGTTAATATCATCGTTTCTTTCCTCGAATTCAAATTTAAACCTTGTAAAGTAGTTTTGAGGTGATGAGAGAAAAAAAATGATGTCAATTTCCTAACACTTTTCAGGATGATCTCTCTTTGCTTATAATGCAACCTTGTAGTCATTAGATATCAAAGGTTGACACTATTTTGGGTTCCCTTTATTTTGAAAAGGATATTTGTCCTTTGAGTTTTGCTTCAAAGTCACTTTAACATCCTAGGAAAATTCAAAAGAAAAGATAAACAAACTTGGTTGAAGTTTACTTGTTAGAAACAAACTCTTTTATTAACCTCATATGTTTTTAAACTCACATTTTTTGTCTTTCTCTCGTATTCATCTATAGACTAAATATGCTTCACATGCTTTTTTCCTTCATATATTTCTATTGATTTCGTCTAGGTCTCATGCTTTTTGTTTTCTAGCTCATACACAAGTTTTACTTCTCTTATGAAGCAATGATACAAATGTAGGATCAAATATTACTTGGGAATATAATTGTAGGATCAAATGTTACTTTGGGATCTAATTGACTAGCAATATGATCACAAAGTATTCTAGTTTCAAATTCGCTACCAAATACTTTCTCCACTACGCCACTACTATTACCACTTGTTTGAATCTCATCCAAATTATATATGTCTATATTATTTAATGTGTCTTTAAGGCTTTTCAAGACCATCATATATCATGAACTACACAATTGTGTATCATAATCTACACGATCGTTTACTAGGGTTTTTCAAAACCACTGTTTATCATGAACTACACGATCGTTTACTAGGGCTTTTTCAAAACCATCGTTTATCATGAACTAACAATCGTGTATCATGAACTATGCGATCGTGCATCATTTCCTACACGATCGAGCATCATGATTGTTTAGAAAAAAAATTACACGCGTGCATGTGGCTAGTGTTGATATTACCTACATGATCGTGTATTATTTCCTACACGATTTGGTGTATCATGATCGTTTAGAAGAAGAATTACATGTGCACATGTGATCGATTAATCGCATGTTGACTGTGACAGTTTTGTTATTTCTCATCGTGGGCCTGTGGACTTTCCATTCACGGTCGGGATGCACTGCTATTTATAATGAAATTCAATAATTGCATCATAAGGTCCAATTATTAAATTCACTATTGTCTCCACAGTGATTCCAACAAAATTACAATTGAGATTTTCAAAATGGTCGACAGGACAAGACCCCTGTTTGGCGCATTCTATAAATCTTTGCGGAAAGTAAAAGATAAGGTTTGTGGGACAGGCCCCACTACTTCTTATCAAAAGAAAATAAATTTACAGAGGAAGCAATAAAGGAAAGCAATTAAAGATAGGTTTGATATGTCTGCTAATCTTGGATTCCTCCTGCTGAAAACTTGTTGGAGAAGATAATGACATCACCCGGCTGTCTTCTGATTGGCTTGGACTGTTGATTCCTTTGATATCGATCGTATAGGCATTCTTCATGTTCTTTGGAATACACGGCCTCACCTATGGTCTTACTTCGGCTACCCTGCCTTGCTGCCACTAGAAGCACCCCATCCTTGTAACATGAATTCAGCCATTTGAGATATAGGAATCTTCTCTTACTCAGAGTCAATCCACTACGCTAACCGCACTGCCTGAGGTTGGTGAATCCTCATCAGAAGTATGCCATCTCCGGCATGGATTCTTCTCCTTCAAATGTTCTTCAGTGTAATCTAGATTTTTAGCAGACTGTTAAAGCAATGATAAGATCGGAATACAATGATCTTATCTAAATAAATGCAATTAAATTTAAACAAATTAATTTACAATATTATACACTAATTAAAATTAAAAACTAAAAACACTTGAACGAAATTCAATTAAACGCTTGGTGAATTCACATTGGTTGTGAATCTAGAAATGGGTCGTTGATGTCGTATCCTTCGTAGGGGTCGAAGGTGTCTATGTCTTCGTCTACGACATCATTGACCGAAGATCGAGATGCTGCTTCATCTTGAATGTCTTCTGAATTCAGGAGATGTACAACAATTGTATTGACGACGGAGTTGAACTCTGCTTGAGATCCGGCTCCGGCTAATGAGGACATAACCACATTCTTCGCAAGGAGGAAACTCTCATCTTCTTGCCTTGTCATGTCCTGGAGATGAACGTTGGCTTTGAACCAATCCTTCATCTTGTTGACTTCCAGGTGTGAAAAATTGAACTTTTCCCACCACTTGATCCTAAGGGACTTGCTTAGGGCTTTGAAGTTACTTGAAGGTCCTAGCTGGAAATTCCAGCAAAAGATCCACGGTATTTGGAAATACAAAGCAAATCTAAACGTCTTCGAAAGAGGAGACGAGTAGATACTCTGTTGGAAAAGATGGTATGAACGTTGAACCTCAACAGGGAAGATCTCCTCGGAGAGTCCAAAGTACATCCACTAATTTTGAAACCAATTTGGGAAGTGCATCTTGTAAGCTAGCTTACAGAATGTCACAAACCAAGAGTGGTTGAAAGGTTGAAGCCAAAATACCAAGTACCATGCCTTTGTGTAGTCACGGTAATTGTAAGATGGTGGTTTGAAGGGGCGAGAGAATTTCTTACCTACGAACATCCCTTGCTTCCAGTAGGATGGAGTGAGGATTCGGAAAATTCTCAACTTGGAATAAATGATCTTAGAGGGATCATTCTTGTCTGGAATATGAGTAATTTCGGCGGATTTGGAGTTGACCAAAATGTACTTATAGAAGGTCCTAGTTTTGGACAGATCCTCTGGCAGGAAGTTGAAACCATGAGGAAATATTTGGTTACAGACTTCTTTGACAGAAGGTCCATCAAACTCTGTTTCAATGGTTAAATCCACCATTGTGGTCTTGGTGAAATAACCTTGAATTGGAGGTCTAGGCTGGAAAACCTTGAGCCTAACTACTTGAGAGAACGAGGAAGGATTCAGCGAAATTGGAGACCTTGACGAGGAAGCGGCTGGAGAGGCAGCACGCTTGTTAGGAGTTGAAACACCAGAAGGGCGTAACAACATGGTTAAAGGTTGAGGGGGAAGACCAGAAGGGTCTGATTGAATGGTCAAAGTCCTTGGAGAGGAACCTTGACGACGCCTGGATACTTGCTCAAACTGCAAGTCCATAACGTAGTTCTCTGCACTCATTGGAGCGGATGCAGATGTTTGACCTAAGGGTTGGTTTCTCTTAGAGGGAGGAGTAGTTCCTGAGGAGGAAACTACTGATTGAGGAGAACAGTTTTGAGAACTATTTTGTTGCGGTGGTGATTGCGATGGTGGCCGTTGCCGGCCTGGAGGAGGTTGCATGGGAGGCTGATTGTGGGTTTCTCAAGAGATGTTCCCTTGAGAGGTAATCAGCTAATGAGTTTTCACTGCCTTTTATAGGCACGATCTTGAAATCAAAACAGAATAAGATCGCTTGCCACCTGGCAAAGATCTGCTTGGAGATAAGATTTTTGACGTCTTTTTCGAAGATAAACTTGGACGCCTTTGAATCGGTCCTGATGACGAAATCCTTGTTGATAAGATCGCCTTGAAACTTTTGGACGCAAAGTACTATTGCTAATACTTCCTTTTTTACGGTGGAATAGTTCTTCTGTGCACTATTCCAGACTCCGGAATGGTAACGGACAACAGAGATCTTGCCGTTAAGTTCCTGCTTGAGAATGCCGCCATAGCCGATGTCTGAGGCATCTGTATCAATAATGAGTTTGGCCTGTTCATCCACCAGGGATAAGCAAGGGATGCTTTTGGCCAAAGACTTGATTGATTAGACCGCTCGGGTATGCTCGTTCGTCCACGGTTTTGGAGTTTTCTTCAGTCTGTTGTAGAGTAGCAGACAAATTGAGCGGAGATCCCGAATGAAATCGCCGATATAGTTGACACACCTCCAAAAACGCTGTAGCTGCGTTTTGTCTTGTATCACATCTGGAAATTTGTCTACGAAATCCAGAGATCGTTGAATTGGCTTGATGATTCCTTGATTAATGTCATAGCCAAGAAACCCGATCCTCGTTTGAAACAACTTGATCTTTGGTTGGGATACCACAAGACCATTGGACTTGATAACATTCAGGAACACTTGCAGATGCTTGAAATGTTGGTCTACTGAACTTGAAAATACCAAGACATCGTCAATGTAGACGATCGTGAATTCTTGATACTGGTTGAAAATTTCGTTCATAATCCTTTGAAATTCGGACGGTGCATTTTTCAATCCGAAAGGCATGACATTCCATTCGTATTGACCAAATGGAACATTGAAGGCCATCTTGTAACGGTCTGCTGGATGAATCTGGATTTACCAAAATCCTGATTTCATGTCGAACTTTGAGAAGACCTTTGCTAAAGTGATCCGCTTCAGCAAGTCCTGATTATTAGGAATGGGATACCTAATCCACTTGAGGACCTTGTTGAGAGGCTTATAATTGATAACAAACCTTGGGACACCTCTTTCTTGTTCGGCCTGCTTGTTGACATAAAAGGCTGCGCAAGACCACGGGCTTTTGGAAGGGCTTATGAGTCGTTTGTTGAGAAGGTCTGCTATTTCTTCGGAGAAGACTTTGACCAGATCCCTGTTCATCTGAACGGGCCGAGCCTTGGTAGGGATTTGGGCCTCCTTGAATTCGTCAACATATGGTAGGGTTACCATATGTTTCTTCCTGTTCCAAAATGCATTTGGAAGGATTGAACAAACGTCTCTTTCAAGATTCTGTTGGAAGCTTCGGATTTTGAGTTGAACGGATGGCTTGTTTATCTGGGAAGCCACCTTGCTGGTCTTGACCTCGTCTTGAAGGAACTCAATCTATTTTTCCTTCTTGGCGATGCGATTGATGAACTGATGAATTTCTTCTTCAATGTTGTTGATGTACTTTGGAGTTATTGGATTAATGAACTCGAAAGTAATTTCTTTGTCGAACTTCGTTGAGACTATACCCTTGTCGGAGACATGGAAAGGATATATCTGGGTTAGGAATGATGTTCCTAGAATGATCCCTTCATTAAGGTTCTTAACCAAAATGAACGTGTTGATGAGACACACATTTCCTTTGTAAATGTGCACCTTGGACAACTTGAACTGGATGTTGAATGGACCGCCGTTGCTCCACTCAGAGACTCCTTTTTTTCAAAATACTTAGAAGGAACGAGGCCTTCTTGGATGACATTTTGATATGCTCCTGAGTCTACGAGGACAATTGCTTCGAGAAGAAAGTCTTTTACCTTGAAGACTATCTTCGTTATCCACTTCTGACTTTGAGACTTGTTGATGTAGTTGATAACTCCGGCTTCGCTTGGTTCTTCAATCATCAGCGTCTTACCTGATACTTGCCTTTCACGATTGGAAGAGGAGGTTCCCGGAACTTCCTTTAGGTTTGAGGCTTCTCTGAAAGTTTGGAAGGCTTCTTCAAGAAGGGTGAGGCGTTGTCTGTTATTTTCAACTTCCATTTTGATAACCTTTACTTCATGGTTAAGGTCTTCAATTTGGATAGGCTTTTTCGTCTCACCTTTAATTTGATTCAGGATGTCTTGAAACGAGTAGAAGATTGGACTTTTAATCGTCTTCTGTGGATTTTGTTCCTCAATACTCTGTCTTAGCTTGAGGAGGTAGGTTTGTTTAGAAGACGCATCAGGTAATTCCTCAATGAGATCAAAAAGTCGTTCTTGATCTTTTGTAATGACATTGATATGATCGAAACATTTGCCAGCACACCTTCCCATGCATGGAATTGCTCCGTCTTCGTCGCTCGAATCACTTTGAGAATAGAAGGCATCTTCGCTCGAAGATCCTTCATCAATGAGAACTTTGATACCTTCTTCGTCTGAAGAGGACTCGGTTTGAGAAGAGGTATCATCTTCTGATCTGATGGCGTAGAGAAGAGACTGTCTGGTTTCTTCGTCCATAGTCAGGGCATTGATTTTATCCTTTAGAGGACAATGGTTGGCAAAGTGTCCTTTCCTGTTGCATTTGAAGCAGACGTTGGTCTTTGAAGCATATCGTTTTTTGCTCTTGAATCTGTTGTAGTATTTCCTCTTCCTTCGAGGAAATTCAGGATCTTTAGCTTTGCTCCTGCTAAAGAGTCGCTTGGAGGAAGATTTTTTCTTTTTCTTCCTTTCTTCCTTCGGTCCTTTGTCGAGGCTGTATTGCTTGCAGAAGGTGCCCAACTCTTTCCTGTAGTCGGAGTCCTTGATCACCTTGGTAGTATGCTTATTCTCCGTGCAGAGATTAATGCATATTGATTGAACTGTGGCTGAGATATCTCCATAGGTCAATTCAGACCAGTCGATTTGTTTGGTAACTGAATTAGTTGCCACCGTTTGATAGAACTTTTGAGAGATGTAATGCGGTAGTCCTTCGACGAACTTCTGCTTCCAGATGTCAGCTCCGCAAGTTGTAAGAGTATAAAGACGTGCCAAGAAAGTATCTTTATACCATTTATATTGCCTCATCTTGTGACAACGTAATCCAAGAAGGGACTCTGTTGCAAGATTGAAATGGATTTGGGTGCTGCCAATGAACTGCTTCGTCATGGCGTAGACCAATTGGTTGACCATATCCTGCTCTTCGACCTGGATAAGGGTGGAGGCGTTCTCTGTCTTGACAATTGTTCTTGTAGCAGTTAGGATGCGATATCTTTCTTGCTCCGTTAGTTGGTTGTGCCACCAGCTCCTTAGGTTTCTTGTGAAACCTGATATTAGAATCTGGGTTGTTTCAAGAGTTGTTTTCCTGGCGCTGTAGGCTGACGCTGCTAACAACATTTCTTGAAAGGTATTCATCATTTGAGCTTCAGAATATCCATCGATATTCCAAGTGACCAGAGACATACCATCGTAGGTATGTTTCTCATGATGAAGGTCATCCCATCCTAGATCTGGAGATGACGGTCGAGGGTAGTGGTTCTTCATGTCTACCCATTGAGCTACAGGGAGTATCTTTGAACTAGAAGCCTGAGGAGAGGAATCTTTAGTAATCACGTTGATTCCTTTCTGAATCTCAACTTTACTTGTCGAGGTCTTTGCTTCCTTGTTGATGAAGATAGCTGCAAGGTACTTATTGATTTCAGCCAAATAGTCTGAATTGTCATCTTTGAGCTTTCCGATGTTGAAGCTGTTAGGCTGAAAGATCGGTTGATTGGGGTCAGCTTGAGGAATCTCTGGGTTCTTGATCTTGATCGGAGGACCTGGATTCTCTATTCTTTCTACCGCTTTGGATACCGTAGAAAGGACCTTGTTGGTGTAGTTGAGCTGATGTTGGATGTTCTTGATTTCTCGAACTCCAACTTTTTGAACCTTGTCTTCATCGATGGTCTTGTAAGGAAAAGAGACCATATTGATGGCAGGTACCACCGGGTGAGGGAAGTAAGCTTCCTCTTCTAGAGGATAGTTAGAAGCTACTTCTTTGCCTTTGGCGGTAACGTAGACGTTTGACCCTTTGATGACTGCAACGTGGCCATGTGCCTCGAATTGTTTGACGAGCGCTTCATTTCTGTTTGCTCGCTTTGCTTCAATCTGTCAATGAAGATTGGCATTGGGAGAAAAGGTTTCCTTGTCTCTTCTAGAGCAGCAAGCCATAAGTCTAGATACCTGCTGTAGTGTTCTTGAAAACGAGCAACGTCATCTGGATCTGCGGTGATAACGTTGATCTGATTGTAAACTGGTTCGATTCTCCTTTCCATATTGAATTGGGTAGGAGAAATTGATCCTTCTTCTTTGTAGTGAACATCGGGGATTGTATGAGTAAAGTCTACTGATGCTCGGATTGACTCTGATATTTTCAAATAATCAGGGAGAGAGGTTTCTGTCCTTGCAACAGAAGACTTGCTTGGACGGCTGCTCATGATCTCACTGATTTTTGGATATGAGGCTTCGGAGTTGAACTGGACTTCGACGTTTCCATTGGGGAACTCGATAATTAATGCCTCGGTGCTGGTTCTGCTGACTGGGGCTGTTTTTCCTTGTAATTTCCAGACAGGATCCTTTGTTAGATCAGCCCACTGGAGAGTCCTTGGAATGGTTATGGAAGATTTTTTCAGATTTACTTCCATAAGCATGGTGTAGCTTTTGGAAGAAATACCTAAGGCTTTAGGAGAAAGGTTTGTATGCATCAGTTTGAAGTAGATGCGGTATGAGACTGCGAAAGGAAGTGAACCGTCCTTTAGTTCAAGTCCTTGTGAATGAACATCAAGACTTAGGGAATCCATGATGTTTCGGTCTTGAAGAGAGATAGTAAGACCAATTTTGCAGTTGAAATAAACTGGTCCTTGCTTTAGATTTCACTGAACAATCCCTAGGAGGGAGGGAGTGAACCGAAGATGCCTTTTGTCTCTTAGAGCAAGGTAGACTGGCACATCTAGGCCTTCTCTGAAGAGGGGTTTCAAGGCGACTTGAACACAACATATGTGGAGGTACTTGAACTTGTTCTTGACTTTGAAGAGGGTTTCTTTAGGTAGGAGCTTGATTGCAGTGAATTCGTCTTTCATTGCAACGTTCTCTTCAGTGACTACGATGATGTCTTGCTGATAGAAATTGAAGGTATTGATCTTGTATATCTGGCTTGGATCGATCTTTGGGATAGACCAATTTTTGAGTCGGTTTTCAACCTGAGCCAGATGAGCTTCGGTTGAGTTATGAGTAGATAAAGCTCTTGATAGATCATCGTTTGATCTAGGGTTCTTTAACGCAAGTAAAGAGGATGGGGAAGTAGTTGTGTCAATTATCGCAGGGGAGTGAGGAGAGAGTTTAGAAAGAAGTTTAGAAATCATAGAGAGGGAGAAAGAGAATCCATTAGTTTCCAGATGATGATCACAGTTTCTTTCAAGCATTAGTTTCTTCTTATGATAACAGATTTCTTAAATAAACTCTATTAAGATCTTTGATCAATCAGCCCTCTAAAGCTTGAATATTCGCATGGTTATAGTATAAATATTATAAGAGTTTGTCCAGATCTTGAAGGATCACCACTCCTTTATCAAGATTAGAAGAAATTTACCCTTATAGCATTTATGTTTCAAACCACTGAATAAACTAAGCCGAGGAGAGATACCCAATCATAATATTATTTAGATAAGAAACGAAATTAAAAAAGAGACTAATTACCAGAAAGAGAACTTAGAACATCATCCTTCCACCTCCGGATTTAATGTAGTTGTAGTCATTTATTAGTGATCTTATGTAAATATGGTATATATTATTGAATACAATTATGGTAATATTTCCAATCATCTTTCTCTCCCACCATTTCTTATCCTTCCGATGACTTTTGAGAAAAGAATCTTCCAATAAAAAATCTTCCAATCATCTCTCTCTCCATCCGATCTATCTCTCCATCTATTCTTTCTTATTCTGTTCATCTCCTTCAAGTTTTCCAATGAGTACACATTTGTTTCATCTTATTAATGTTTTTTCGGTGAAGTAAAATATAGTACGCCGGTGAAGTTTCCTGGTGAAGTAAATTTGTTTCATCTTATTCATATTTGTTTCTTCGTATTCCAATTGTTTTTTTCTTACATTAGTAATCAGTAATTTTGTTGAATTTGAGAGTAATGAATTTAGAATTTATACTTATTATATTACATCCAATTTGTAATGTTAATGTCATAGTTTCTTACAGTGTTTGGAATTATTTTCGGTTTAAATTGATCATTATATACCAGGATATATTGTCAATAATACTGTACAATGATATATATATTTATTCTTTTTATCAGGTATGACCAACATTGCAATATATTATGATGATTTTTTTTCAACGTTTAAGACATCTATATTAGTTATAGCATATCTGAAATTTTAGTTTATGAACATATGTCTTTTCAAGAAGTTACACAATAGTCTTTTATCCAAGTTAGACAGTTTTGTTGATGTGGATAATCTGGATATATACATCTACTTAGGTCCTATAGAATGTCTTAAGAAGGACTTGCCTATTACCAATGATAATGATGTTAAATGGGTTTATCTCATAGTAACATCAAATGTGGAGCAACACATTGCTCTCATTGTTTATTCTGTTGGTCGGTTGGCTATTGCTTCTAATTCTTTGCCAACAAACACCCATATAGATGAGGGCCATTTTTTTTTTTATAAATATTGAAATGTCAAAGATTTCTTCCACTTTCGAAGTAAAAAATAATGACATATTTTCAATGGAGGCTTTGTTGAAACAATCCATGCAAGTCATTGCCATTAGAGACAATTTTCAATGTTGTACAATTAAATCAAACTAGGAAATTTTAGTTTTGTAGTGCGTATATGAAGAATGTTTTTGGTCAATACGTGCTTCATGTTGTTTCCATGGTGGCAGATCTTTATGGGTTGTTATTAGGTTTTTTTATGGTGAACATAAATATTATGCAGATGTTTCTTTAATAGATCACAAGTAAGCTAATTTTTTCTATTATTAAGGACATAATAAAGAAGAAAATAAGTATAGCTGGTTCGAAGTTGAGCACTCCTAAAGATATAGTCCATGATATTTGATGTGAGCATGGTTTAAACATTAGTTACCAAAAAGCTTGGCATGCACGTGAAGTTGCATTGAACGAAGTTAAAGGATCTTCTGAGGACTCATACAAGATGTTACCAGAATTTGCGTACATGTTGAATTTGAACAACCTAGGTATGTTTGTACTATATACCCGTACATAAACAATATATACTTACTATGTCATGTGTTATACATTATTCATTGTATCAATATATCAAATTTTCATGTCCATAGGTTCTATTATTGAATACAAGGTTGATGATGTAGGTAGATTCCTCTATGTTTTTTTATGGCATTATCTACTTCAATTTTTGGTTGGTAGCATTTGTTGTCTTGTTATCTCTATTGATGGTACAAGTTTAAAAAATAAGTATGGTGGTATTTTTTTAACTACTTCAACATCTAATGCAAATTATCATATTCTTCTTTTAACTTTTTTGTGTTGTTGATTCTAAGAATGATTCATCATGGACGTGGTTTTGCAACCAGTTGAAGAAAATAATAGGTGGAAGGAATGATGTTGTGATAGTATCTAACAGACATAAAAGTATATGCAAAGTCAGAGTTAGTATTTCCAATGTATTACATTGCATGTTGGTTTGTTCATTTCAATGCTTGGACTTAATGGTTTCAATTATGTTTAATACAATTGCAATACATCATCGAGTCAGGTCATTGCGCGTATTGTGCTCACCATAACTCTTTGTGGAGCGTGCTTCACTCGAGGTGATGGGTCATATGGTATGCTCATAGTATATGTGATGTTCACAATGCACCTCTTCATCTCATAATATTTAAGTCCTCGTTGGGTACAAATTTCCTACTGCTTGCCCAAGTGCAAGCGAAACAGTAGGTTTACCTTGGTTGATCCAGGGTCGAACACAAAAAATTGTTTTTAGACATTAGTTCTAGGTTATACTCTTTATTTATATGGATTAAAAGAATTAAAGAATAACAAATGTAAGAATTAGCTAATTACACAACAAAAGTTTGTAAGGAGACGTGAAGAGAAAGATCAAACAACGCATCTAACTCACTAGAGAAAAGGGTAGGAATGTCCACGTGGTATCAATTGAATAAGTAGGGAGATAGCCTTGACGCGATAGAACTTGCTAAGACACACTTGTGATTAAGGCATGCTTCTCTTGAATGCATAAATGCCACACATGACTACTTCTCACAGATCCATGTGACCAAATATGTCTAGGCGAGCTATGTCTAGAAGAAACCATTTATGCATCTTATTGCATTTCGTAATTAAAGAGGGTTACTTCTCAGTAACCACTGTCCACACTTGCTCTCCTTTCGGGATCCAAATGTTAGAAACACTTTCGCGGAGAGGCAAAGTTCCTCTTCATGCGTGTTAATTAAGTTATAGTTACTTTTCCTCTCGGACAATTAGCAACTTATGTTGGCCAAATATCCACAAAAGCACAATTAACACGTTAAAATGTATAAGCAACTCGCCTTATCTTGAACTATCATTTAATCAAACTATTTAAAACACATAGACTTGCAGAAGAAGAGAGATAATAGATTGAATGACTGTGTTTATGTACATTAATTATCACAATGTGAATATGGGTTTATAAAGAGTATGTACAATATGAAGTATAAAATATAAATGAAAATAACATAGATGGAAAGAAGAGAAAAGAGATTGCTACTACAAGTTAGGGAATCAATGACAAATAATCTTTTTGTTCATCATAGTTGCATAATCTCCAGGTAGTTTTCTCAAGCTCTCTCTCTCTCTAGATAGACTTTTTTCGGCCTATTCGAGCCTTCTTCTCTTGGTGGAGACGAAGTGCTTGAATAGGTTGCTTTTCGACTAAAAACTTCTATTCCTCTGAGTGTGTCAGTGCTGTCCTCGGGCCCTGTGAGGTCACATCATTCCAACTACCATTCTTGTCTTCTTGTGAGCTTTTCTTACTTGATGTTTTGGTTCATCGCCTAGAGTTGTTAATCTCCAAGTGAGATCTATCGCATTGCCCTTGCGCAAGATGTCATGTATGAGTTGCTCTTTTCTTCCTTTTCCACTTGTCCTGCGTTTAAACATGATAATAGCGTAAAACATGAATGACATTCATGTAAGCTGTATTTCTAAATACTTATGCGTTTACAACATCAGTCATGCGTTCTGATCACCTTCTTATGCATTTTAACCTCATTATTCTAATAAAAAGGTCTACGAGAATAGTCAATTTTGCACGTTATCACATGTGCATGATTAATTTACTAAGGAACCTAAAGTTGAAGTATAAGAGAATAGTTGATATTGTATTTCATGCATGTGACAAAGCTTATAATCTAGTAGATTTTGTGGAACGCTCCAAAGTTTAAGGTAATTCTACATTTAATTATCTTTAATTGAATTTAAATTATGATAGATTTTGTTTGGACTTTATTAAGGTGTGAACTAAGATTTGGTAAATATTTAGGGGATTTGTATGGTTGGGAATAATTTTATTTATAGGTAATTTATGTAATTTTGGAATGATAATAATTATGTTGAGATGATATAATTATGGAACATTTTTAAAAATAGCAAGATAAATTAAAATATTTACAAACTATAGCAAAATTTTGGATTCTATCACTGATAGTCTTCTATCAATATAGCATATCAATGATTATCAGTGATAGAATTTGTTATAGGTTGTAAATATTTTGTAAAATCTACTATTTTTAAAAATTCCCCTATAATTATTTAAGAATTTTAGGTAAATTATGTGTTTGTGTATATTTAAAATTATGGAAGGTTGAGAAAATTATATTATTATAAGTAATATAATTAATAAAGATGGTTTTTGGGAAGATAAAAAGTTGGAATTGATGGGGTAATTAATGAAGAAAGAGAGTATGTTTTATTGGTTATTTATTGGAAAAAGAAAAGGAAAAAAAAGAAAAATAGAAATAATAATAGGGAAATTTTTAAAAATAGTAGATTTTACAAAATATTTACAACCTATAACAAATTCTATCACTGATAGTCATTGATATACTATAGTGATAGAAGACTATCAGTGATAAAATCTAAAATTTTGTTATAACTTGTAAATATTTTAATTTATTTTGCTATTTTAAAAAATGACATAATAATTATAATATTATTGTTATTATTATTAAATAAACCCCATCGTGAGCGTGCCATCATCTTCCCCAAAGAAAAACCCTAGAGCCGCTACTAACCTCTCGCTGTCGTTCATTACTGACTGTAAACGAACCACTGCCACTCGTTCATGCACAGACCGCGTCGTCGGTAGCCGATCGTCCCAAAGTCGAAGTGTCACAGTCACGCCTTGTCGTTTTTGTTCGTGTTCAGTCGTAGTCCCGCCGTCTCTCCACCGTCGTCAGTCTTTGTCGTTCGATTGCAGATTAAAGGCGTTCTTCATGAGCCGTGCATCCCAGTCGTTCTTCATGAGTCGTCACTTACTTTAAGCCACGTTAGCCGCTTTCCTTTTTTGCCTGCATGAGTCGCCAGCCATGCAAGCTTCACTTGAGCCGTCTTCTCTTCGTGTGAGCTGCCAGTGAGCCTTCACCTTTTCGAGCAGAGTCGGTACTCCTCCACCAAGCCGCATGCACGCCGAAGCCTCTTTTAGACGAGCCACCTTCAGCTTTATCAGTTTTAGCCTATTTGCAACCTATTTGAGCCATTTGGGTGAGTTTGTATTGGGTTTGGTACACTCAAATGAATATTCTTTTGTCCTTAACTAAATTTTTAGTCAGACTAGATTTAAGTTGGGTTAATTGTTGCTTTGAAGGTTCAGTGGCTATTTTGGAAGATTCAAATTGTGGAATTTATCCACCCAAGGTTGAATTGGAATTCAACCTCAACTTTAGGTAAGTAATTTGAGAGGAATTTTGGTCCATAGCAAACTTTTACAATTATTGGTTTAGTTATTGGGTTTTCCTTACTGTTTAGGATTTGCCTGTTGGAAAGCTGAAATAATTTTGGTGTAGCTAATCTCTAGGTAAGAGATTCTCGTATTAGACCCCACATTAAAGTTGCATGTATGTTCTTTAATATGCTTTAATGTAGCTAAGAGACATAATATGACTATTTGTGGGATGACTTTATAAATGGCTACTTAGGTGACCGTTATGTATGACGGAGACATGTATGACTGAGATATTATGACCAAGATACATTATGATTGAGACATGATATGATTAGATATGCTATGATTGAGTTATGTTTGATTGAGCTATGATATTTATGTTATGATATATTTGTATAGGCTATGATGTTCTGTTAGATGTACCTGTAAGAGTCATACCATATGGGTGTCCCTCAGGATCTCCACCTATTTAGGCCTGTGTGGCTAGTTTTGATGTGTGATTCGACATGATCACTTATAGCCCGACTCTCCTTTAGGATGATTTCTTCGGGTTCACCGAGAGCCCAGATGTGTCCCTACAGGATTGCTGAATAGTGTGCGCTTGGGAGCACAATAGTTATGTGATATTTTGTTACAGGACTCTAATGGGAAGTTAACTGACTCATAGTGGGTCCCTTACTGAGTATAAATTTATACTCATTATTTTCTATGCTTAATTTTTCTTTTCAAGCAAAGATAAAGGTAAAGGCAAGCTGTCAAACAACAAGAAGTGACCGTGGTTCGCCATAGAGGACAATTTAGGTTTTTCTTCCGAATTTATGTTTTCAGCAATAAATTTTCAGAAATTTCTTTTAGAACTCAGGTTTACTTTTGATATTTCTTTTATTTTTATTTTGTTAAAATTTTTATAGGACCCGAACTAGTATTTTATTTATTTATGTTTTTTTATATACTTTATTATTAATTTTAAATGAATATTTGGAACGTTTTCTTTAAATTTAGTCTTTTTTTTATTTTAATTAAAAAGTCTATATTTATTTGAATGGTAATGACATCAGCTTAGTAGAAAAGTTGGGTCGTTACATTTTGAACATGAGATGCGTCTGTTGGAATCCGGTGGACCAGGTATATGTCAAGAGTTAGAATCAATTGGTTTTTTGAGGTGGTCTTTTGCGTACTCACACGTAAGAGATATAATGTCATGACGACTAATATATCTGAGAGTTTGAATTATGTCATGCTTAAAGCTAGAGAATTACTAATATCTTCCGTACTAGAGGTATTGAGAATGATGTTGCAAAAATGGTTTTTTGATAGAAGGAATGAAACTAATTATCAATTTACTGATTTCACAAAATCCACAGAGCAATTTTTAAAGGAGCAAATTGAACGTAGTTTATCAATGAAGGTATCTTTTATTCACTTTAAGATTCATATTTATTTTGGATATACAGTTTGATTTTACTTATATACATCATATAATATTGTATTTATCTATCAATGTAGAATAATCCCATAAACAATATGAAATATCAGGTGATTGATGGGACCGATGTGGGATATATTGCAAATACCATGTTCGCACGCTTGTGCTGTCTTAACCATCAAGCATTTATCAATAAAGCCAACTGTCTTTTTTTTATTTGAATAACACTTTTGAGTTCAATATATAGAGGAATTAATAAACCCCTTAGGCAATCATCGATAATGGCAAATACCAAAGATGTTAGATCGATTGTGATCCTCCCACCCAATGTCAAACATGCAGTTGGTCGATCCAAGAAGATTAGAATTCCTTCTGAAATATAGTTCAAAAGACGTATTAAATGTGACCATTGTAGACAATTTAGCCATAACTGGAAGAGATGTAAGCTTTCCTTATTGAAGTAGGTTGATCCATTGTCGAATGATATTTATTTATTTTTAATTACCGTTATGTTTTTAATTTCTTTTTATGTCCAATATTATTGAAGACTTTTATTATGTTATAGATATTTTATCATATTTCAATTATGGGTTTATGTTTTTTTTTTTTATCTCTTCTCTTTATATCGCTTAATTATTTACTATTGGTAACATAAGTGTAGATTTTTACTACCCTGCACACATAAACACTATACGTCCAAGTTTCTAAATTCATACAACTTCAAAAGTCTCCTATATAGCAGAGAATATATTTCAGTAAATAAATTCATGACCAAGATCAATATATATCATATCTTATAAGTGCTCACTATTGTTTGTTAGATGCAAAGCTAGAGGTCCTTCTAGGATACTTGCAAATACTAACAAAGAAAGCTATTTAGATCAAACTTAGAATCTATGATGGTCACTCTTATATCTTAAGACAACTCACTTCAGGAATAGTTTGATCAAGACTAATCCAATAAATTGATTTTTAACATAAAATCTTAAGCAAGATTTGGAAAAAAAAAATATAACACAAAAATGATTGAATAAGCACAAACATTTTAATATTGATATTCTACTTTTTCAAGAGCTATTACAAACCATTTTATAGGCTAAATGGTCATGTATGGGGTGGAAGCCATCCAAATACACTTAAAATGTACTTAAAACAAGATAACACTACTAAATTAAATGTCAAATTAAAAAAAAAACTAAAAAAATTTAGAAAGTCTTCACAATGCCTTAAATAACTCTTCTAGAACTTTTTTCATGTCATCTTTGATCAATTCTCATCTTGACTCATTGAACTAACATTGTAAATAATTTTTGGCTAAAAAATATGTCACTTCATGTGAATTTGCTAGTTTTTGAAGGTGTAGTGTAAAAATCTATTGAATCTTCTTTTCCTTGCTTCTGGTAATTGGTCCTTCGGGCACATGCAAAGGTTCTATCGTTGAATTTAGGGGTATTCATAAAATATTTGACAAACCGAACCGAACCAAATCAAAATTTAACCAAAACTAATTACACGCGATTTGTGTAATGTTGAAACCGCATCTTACGCAGTTCGGTTCGGTTTAATGTTTTAAACCAATTCTAAAACTGAACCGAACCGCTTCATTTTTAAAAAAAATAAATAAATTTTAAAAAATGTTCATAAAGATTTTGTTTCTAAAACTCGATTAAATATGTTGACTCGAGATCCATTGAGATGTAAAAATAGAAAGAGAAATTTTATAGAACTCGGTGCTTTGTTGGTCCAAGATTATTCAGGATTTAAAACAAAAATGCAAATTTTATCGAACTCTATGCTTTGATGGCCTAAGATTCTCCAGAATTTAAACCGAACCAAAACCAAACCGCATATGCGGTTCATTTTTTATTCGGTTTGACACAAACATGCGGTTCGATTCAGTTCGGTTTCATATGAGATGGTTTTTTTTTGCACTTTTCGGTTCGATGCGGTTTCAACTTGAAACCGAACCGAACTGAACCATGAACACCCCTAGTTGAATTCACATACTATTGTCGTATCATTCTTATACCCCTACACCTAAGCAATGTTCATAACCATTGTTTAACAGATAAATTTGTTTAAAAAAAAAAACCATCATCCCTAACCATTCTTCAACAGATAAATTATAAAAAAACTAAAAACTCTTACAAATTGTAGTAAAAAACTAGAATCATTGTGGAAAAAGTTTGAAACTTGGTCCTTCGAATTGTTCATTATTGAACTCTATTTTTTTCTTCTTGGGCTCGGCAGATCCAAACTTTGTGGTGAACAAAGACCTCATTATTTTTTAATGCAGTATTCCCCTTCTTATGCTCCTCCTTAGTGCCTGGTGATAAGCATATATATCTCTTCCTCGAGCTTGTAGATTCAGATACTTATGAGCATAGTATATATTAAATAATACATCAAATATAAATATATCATTTCGTATACATACATTAATTGTAGCAGCTTTCGCATATCCACTTTGTTGAGTGGAGTTTGCCCATTTTCTTCTTCTACATCAAACATTTTAAACAATAATTAACACATTGTTAATTGTGCTACTTATTATAGTTACCTTCATGCAGATTGCTTCCTTTTCTATTTTGTCCACCTCTTTCAATATTGTTGTGTTATACACATCTTCATCAATGCAATCATTTGAGACATCTTATTGATCAAAGTTTTAAGGCTATAATATCTATAACTAAATATAAGATATCTAAGATTATCATATATTATATACCAGTAATTAAATACAATACACTAACCTACTGTCTCAAATTTTCATTATTTTCTTCCATGTTGTCCTTTTGTCCACAATTACTTTCATCTTGCCTATTCTCTTGTCTTTCATCATTTTTACCATCATATGTTTATCCGTTACTACCATTAGAGTCCTCGTCGTTGTCAAACTGTTCATTCTCTTGTGTGGTAATGGTTGGAGGCACATTTCCTTTCAAAAGATTCTTAACTTCTTCCACTTCACCAAACAACTTCTCTCTCTTTCGATTCAAAGATTCATATAACTTGTAAGAATCATTTCCTAGAAGTGTAGAAAGTACTGAGGTATCAAACTGCTCTTTATGCCCTTCCTTTGAACATTCACCTTCTTCATAAGTCCTCTTATGTTGTCTTGATGCATCATGAAACGTCCTTTGTTCCCTTTCTAATTCTTCAAGCAACAAAGGGATTTACTCATATGCCCAAAATCCAATTGAGAATATTGTCCATTTTGATCTTAAACAGAACTGACTCTAAATAGCTCATGGAATTCAAGAGAGCTAATTGCTTTCTTAAGTGTATTAATATCATTTTTGATAATGTATAATCAGTCAACTTATACAAAAAATTATAGCAAGGGTCTTGCTCTTAATATGAATTATGAGCATGAGAAAGTATCAAAAGAGGAACCTATGGATAAATGTAAGTCTTTTTTATTGTGCTTAATTGTTTTGAAATTAGCTAGAATTAGAATTAGGATTGAATAATGACTCTTTACACTATTCACTAATGTTTGAAAAGAGAATTAAATTCCAGTCCGATGCAACCAAAAAAAGAAAAAAATGGAAAAAAATAAAAAAAGAAAAGAAGGTAGAAGATGGAAAAATAAAAAAAATGACTGGACCCAACAAGATGAAAGAATAAAATGACATTCATTAGGTCTTCAATTTTGGTGCTACTACCACAAATTGAAATGATAAGTCACTAATTGACTACTTTGATTATTAATGGAAATGAGAGTGACATCTCACTCTTCTATTCTCCCATTTTTTGGCTGGCAAAAAAAAGAAATTTAACTTTTGCTTAATTCTACTAACTGATGTCTTGAAACTAAGTCAACTTTCGATTGTTTGTTTATTTGTTTGTCGGAGATCTTTTTTTTTTAAAGAGATTGTTTATAAAATTTGTGTAGTACAAATATCAAATTTGAGTTATTTGTACTTTTTTTCATGCAATACAACACAAACTTTAGGTTCCCACTCTGGCTATTTCGATTGCTGTTAAGATCAATTGAGCATAAACTTGGGGATTGTTGTTATTCTGTCATGTAATAGAGGAGTAGAAGATTGAAAATTCATCCATTTCTCTGAGTATCTTGGTTTAAAAAACAAGTAAAAACGACTATCCCCTAGTCAAAAGTTTTGATTTTTCATCTATAACTGTATGCATGTACTTATGATGGGGTTGAATTTGTTGTCTTTATTCTCAAATTCTCATTTGATATTCAACTATTTGAACTTCCCCTTTCTGAGTTCTACTTGCTTGGGACTATAAAAATGTTAGATAGTTGAATCAGATTGGATAGAAGAGTTTGGTTATTCAAATGGAGAACTCAAACATGGAAGAAGTGCAAGAAATTGAGATAGCTGAAAGTATAGATGAAGAGAAGACCCGTGATGAGGCAGAGAATGTTGTTTAAATCTATTATTATTGTGTTTTTATTAATTTGCTTTAGATTCACTTTTTTTAAGCACTTGGGTTTTTTTTCTTCTAACGACACTGTTCTATTGTATTTAGGAAATTATTGTAACGTTATCATTATCAATTCTTAAATTGTTTGGTCAGTTCATAACATTTCTTGGTTTCTTTCTCCATGCTCTCACGTTTTGGTTTTGCGTATTTGAGAATGTGTCGCCTTGTTCTCTTTTATAGGTTGAAAATCTTACCCGTAAAGCTCAACTTCAAGAAGTTGAGATGGAAAGAACAACCAAATAATTGATGGAAGCATGTCTTATATGTATGATGGTATAAGATAGCCTAGGTGTTATATCCAAGGTTAAAAATCTTACCCGTAAATCTTAACTTCATGTATTCTTGTATGTGATGGTATGTTGGTTTATGAGATAATATATGAATGTTCGTTTGTTTGTGTTTCTTACTTGAAAATACGACATCGTGCATGCCATTTGCTTGAGCTATTTGTCTTTAGGACAATGTCTTTAAGTACAATGTCTTTATAAGGTACAATCTTAAATAATCTTAAAGAATCTATTTGTCTTAGCACTTCCAGAACTTTTCTAGAAAGCTAGGTAATTTTTCTGCCGGTTGATGAATTTGTATTGTTTGAATATTTTGTAATTTGGTTATGCGCTTGTTTATTGATATAAGTAGGTACTTCTTTTAATTCTGGAGACTGAAGTCTTTCGAAAAGTCATACGTAAGGAAAATTAAAATCTATAGTTAATTGTATTATTGAAAGTTTGATTTGATGTCATGCTTTTGATTTGTTTATCTTTCAAGTTTTAGTGCCTTGTCCTTTTATGTAAATATCCTATAGATTCTATTTTGTATAAATGGCGTTTCTTCTCGTAGATGGACTCTTTTTGTGGTCTGGTTTTTTTTGTATGTCCATGTATGTTTGTACTTTACTAACCATTAACCAAAGCAACTTTCTTTTTTACCAACTAAGATGAGAAAAATGAATGGGAAAAGGGTTAAGAGTAGGGTGTTAATGCTGAAAACATTTTATCCAATGCATTATTTGTTCTAACCTTTTATCCAATGCATTATTTGTTCTAACCTGCTTGTAGGTAATAAATGCTCATATATGATTTTCTCTTTTCAGTGTACACTCCATAGCAGCTGGTGGAGACATATGGAAATATTACCATTTTTGTATGCTATAGTTTCAGGTGCAATAAGCTCTTGTTGGTACCAAAAGATGCCTATGTAGGTTACTTTCCATATGATTCAATCTTCAGGTATGCTTCCTTTTATAGCCACCTCTTTACTTTCAATCAGTGCGCTCAAGATATTGTTTCGATTTCCCTATAAAAGGAAAAAGAAAAAGAAAGGTCGGCTGGTGTATAAAGCTTGTAAGCTATATTAATTATATATGTGTAGATGTTTTGATGGTTGATTTTCTTAATGCTGCTGTGACTAAATATATATGTAGGGAATTTTACAAAAACAACATCCATGGAACTATTCCAGATGAGCTTGGAAACTTGAAGAGCCTAATTAGTTTGGACCTATAGAACAACAATATCACTGGAAGAATTCCAGTTTCTTTGGGAAAATTGAAATCTCTTGTGTTCTTGTGAGTTCCATTCTCGCTACTCATCTTTTTAACTTGGTTATGTTGGTTTAGATGTTCTATTTTCTTTGTTACTACTTTTATTGGCCAACAATTTTTTTTTATAATTATGGTATGATCATAATCTTACAAAAAGTTATTCTTCCATGTTTTAAAGAACAATATCTTTCCACTTCTGCTTGGTGGTTGATGCTAGGATTGTGAAACCAATGACTATCACTTTTGTGTTTTTGGATAGGAAGTAGATTTGATTGGGTGAAGTAGATTCGATTTATCTCTCCTTTAAACTGTAGTTGAAATTGGTACCTTGTGTTGGCATTACAAAGGGTAAAATCTTATTATATTCTTAATTGATGTGTAGAGTCGCTCTGAAATGATGTTTTATTTTCTTACTAGATTTTGCAAGAATCCATTGGAGTAGTGAAGTCATATTGGAGCAATTGATTGATATAAGACTTTTTGTATGGTTGGTAGAAAATTTTGGTTCCAATGTACTTATTTTAGGGTTTTGGTAGCAAAACACGTCTTAGGCTATTCTTTTTTTTTTTTTTTTTGTAAACTCTTTACCAAAAATGGATATTAGTCAATCTTATTGTACGAATATTACAAAATGTATGATAACGTATGTATATTAAAGTGTTGACTCTTTGTTTCCATATGAGTGTGTTCTATTAGAAATACTTTGTGATTGAACTTGTTTATGTAATGGCAGGACGATAAGAAGAACCGAAACTATCATTAATGTATTTTATTGTAAAAAACATGTAGTAATAGAGGAATATATGACATTTGTTTTTTAACGAAGTGTCAAGGCAAATGTATTCTTTACAAGAAAAAAATGTCAAATTATCCGAATTTGTGACATTTTTTAACTGTCGTCAATATTGAAACAATGACATTTGATTTTTTAAAAACTGTCACGATTGACATATTCTTGACAGGAAAAAATGTCATATTATACGAGTTCGTGACATTTTATAACCGTCGTCAATACACAAAGGATGACATATAATTACTCTAATATGTATGAGTTAATGATAGTTATTTTTTGTCATAAAATATAAAATAATGACAGTTATCGTTTGTCAATAATACAACATATGTGACATTTATTTTATGTCATGAAAACACTTATTGTTCTAGATGTGAGATTCTAAATTTAATGAACTAATTTGCTTTTTCTTTTCTTTCCTTAGTTTTCTTTCATGTGAGGTTATGTTTTCTTCATATTCTAATCTAGATGCATTGGACAACCTAGTCATGCATTAAAGAAAGCAAAGAAAAAGAAAATGGCATGCAATTTTTTTTTTTTTTTTTTATATATCTAAGAAAGAATACAAATCTAATATGCTTTTCTAAAATTACTAAAAAAAGTTGTAAGCAAACATTCAAGATATACTATGCCGTGCCACTCCCCGGCAACGGCACCATTTTTGACAAGGAGAGAATTGACATACAAAAAAATTATGCAAAGAGTAGGTAAGGTCGTTATCAATGAAGGGTACTCACCTAAACGCCTTGACGAAAAATTATTTATAGTTACCCTTGATTTTACCGTAAATAGAAGCAAGCAAGGGTGTCGAACCCAAGGGAGTGATTGATTTTTCCTTGAATGAAATGCTTGAAAATATAGATATTAGTAACAAAAGGAAGATAAAAGTATTGAAAACAAATTGGGGAAAATTGTAGGAGGGAATGAAAAGGGGAGTTTGGTATGCAAAACAATTCACAAAATAGAGGAGATATAGATATTGAATTCCAAGATGGTAAGTGAGGAATGGGTTTAGGCTTACATCAAATCTTATCATTGAATCAAAGAAGGTAAGGATATTGAATTATGCATAGCTTTAAAGAGATTTTGAAGCAAGGTTTCCTTGCAAGATCAAATTGCTTGATCTTGGAAGGAATTCTTGAATCAAAATTCAAAAAAACAAGTAAAGAATTTCAAGGGGTTTATTTTGATCATTGCAATTCTAACTAAACCCATTATTCTTTTCTTTAAAAGAAAACACAAGATGGATCAACAACAACTTTATATTCAATGAATCAAAGAGAAATTAATTTGTGCACAAAAAAAGGTATTCAATTTAATTCCAAGAATTATCAAAATCAATTGAAATTCAAAAGAGGCATTACACAATTCTAAAATTGGGAGAGATAAAATGAAGAATCATGGAAATTTTGTATATAAGCAAGCAAATCAACTAATCTTGCATTAATTGAAGTACTAGGGGTAAATTGCTTACAATATTGAACCAAAAATTCATAAAATCAAGAATCAAGATTACAAAATTCAATAAAATTGAATTAAACATCCAACTCTTGATGCAATTTATTATTGATTCTAACAAAAATTACATGAAAATCAAAGACTAATCAAACCCTAATTATAAAGAAAAATCTAATTAATCAAATTCTCAAAGATTGGAAATGCCTAAGCCCAATTTACCTCAAAAGATTAGCCTTCCATCTTCAATATTTCTGGAAAAATGGTTGAAGATCAAAAATTATAGAGAGAGGGTAGAGAAATTCGAATTTGGAGTAATTTTGGAGGGTATTGTGAATTGTATTGAATTGAAATTCTGAAATTAGGAGTTAATTGGGGGTATTTATAGGGAGAGATAGAGAAAATGGGCCAAAGTGTATTTCTAAGCCCATATCCAAGAAGAAAATATAAAAATATAAAAATAGTCAAAATATGCCTGATAAGGACTGAGAATAGGTTATCTTTAAACGAGTCAATATTTGTCCCAACAGCAGATAAAACGATATAATTACTAAATTATTTTTATTTAATAACATTTAAAAACTTTCATAGATTTACGACACTTAAAAACTGTCATAAATTCTTCGAATCCGAAAATTTTAGTCTTTTCCCGCCAAAAATGCGAATTTTGACCTTTTATGACAGTTTTTTCTTCCCTCCTTTCAATTTGGAATGTATACAACTATCATAGAAGGTACTTTTTCTTATAGTGAAAAACATAGTTGTTGGTCGATTTGTGAAGAAGGATGTTCAATTTTTGGAAGTTGCGTCAAGAAGAAAATTTTTCCGGTCAATTTTAAAATTGAAATGGGTCTTCATGCTCTTCCCCTTTTTGTACTGCGCGATTGTTCAGTTTCCTTTTTTATTTTATTTTTTTATTTTACCAATATTTCTATTAAATATGGATAGTTTTGACATTAGGGATAACATTTGTTTAATATTCTGGCCCATTTGGACTTTTATGAAAAATATAGCAATGTTGGATCCAACTTGTAATAAGGCACCCTATTTTTTAGGCTATGAAATAGGAGATGATCAGAAAATTCATTCACCGTAACTTTTATTAACCGGAAACTTCAACGAAAAATTAAACTAGAATTATATATGTCAAAATTTCATAAACATAATCAATAATGTATGCACTCACTGGATAACATGAAGAAGATGATCAAAATAAGAAAGATAGGACAGCGATAGATCATAAAGGAGATAGATGGGATCGATAAAGTGATAAGTGAAAGTGAAATTGGGATACCGAATGATGTGCAATCAAGAGAAATTTATTAATTTTGTGGGAATTCTTTAATATATTATTACCATAATTGACTCAAGTTTATATCATATTTAAATTGAATCTCTAATAAATGATACCCTATAATTAAATGAAAATGAAAATATTAATTATTTAATACATTAAATAGGTAAGTTATAAGTGAATGGATTAGAACTCTTCGCAACAAAAGATTTTATAGAGACTTAAACTCAGTTTAATTGAGATCGTAAAAATACCAAATACATTGACAATATATAGAAACAATTTTTATAACCTAAAAGCTACACATGTTTTCTACAAATTACACAAAATGCATAAATACATAGAAGAAGAACTTACATTGTTGACAGTTCTGAATATGCCAAACACCAAACTTGGGGCAACACCACCACTCGAAGACCTCCCTATTCTTTGAGATGAGATTGGTTTGTGGTTTGTAGAAACCAATTAATTTGAGAATGGGAATTTTTCTTCTGAGATATTTTTCTTCTTAGAGAATTGACAATAACGCACACATTCTTTAGCAGACTCTGACATCTAACATAACCTCTATCTTCTTCATCCTAAAGAAGAGGGAGTTTGAGAGATATTGGGATACGTGAGAAAACCCTTACGTTCCCTAAATAATAAAATAAAAATAATTAAAAAATTAAATTAATAATTAGTTAATATTTCATTTAAATCATATTTAAATGAATATCTCTCACATAACCAGTTTTAATTTAATTAAATAAAATCAAATTAAACTATTAATTAATTCTCTAATTAATTAATTTCGAAATTAAATATCTTATATTTAATTTAATCCAAATTTGAATCATATTCAAATATAAATTTCTCTTAACCTATAGTTTTAATATGAATCTAATTCACATTAAATTAATATTTGAACTCATTCAAATATTATATCTCTCATAAATTGATTTTGAATCTTATCCAAAATTAAATTTATATAATAAAGTTTAATTAAAATATGAACTTTATATTATAATGTATCAATATACATTATATTAATTCCCAAAGTAAATTTGAACATTTCAAATTACAACAAATATAAATAAAACTCATTACCCTTTACGAGCTAGGAAGGGGACCTAATGGACCTACAGATCAAAAGCTACAACGATATGAGATTAATTTGTTAAACTCATTAACAACATTAATCAATATTCGTTAATTGTGTGTACACTCCACTAAAGATTGACAGCTGAACTCTTCTCACTGTAGATATATTTTTGTATCCACGGATATAGACCAATAACAGTAAGTTAGTCCTTTACAAGTGTTCGTAACACCAACTGGATTAAATTACCGTTTTACCTCTAGGTTACTTCTAGTTCTTAAAATACCAGTGCATCTCTAATGAACAATATGTTTATGGTCCAACCACTAAACAGAAACCCCTCTCGTGCCATAGAGAGGGTAGGATCCTTTGTTCAAGTTATGGAAATATCTTTTAAGGGAACACTCCTCCATTTACCCTAAAGTCGGGAAGGAGTGAATTTTATCTTGTGTGATTATATTTTCAACTCCCCACTCGATCTTGTTCCCAAAATGATAAGCATATTGAGTCGGAAATCTGGCCATTCTCACCTGTACAAATTAAAGAACAATCCCTCACAAACAGGAGTTCATAATACACTCAAGATTAAGACTAAGTTACCTAGGACACCCTACACAAACCACTTGAAGTACTCAATCACTTTTTGTTTCATCTTTCTTATTGCCTGAACATTTCAGTAACATCACTGCCTTTCTTCTCTCTCATTTTCAATTTAGAATGGGTTGTTTTTTTTTTTTTTTTTTTTAAAAAAAATGGTTGAGTAATATGGATGAATTTTTTTTGGTTAAGTAATATTGATGAAATTATCTCACTCAAATGCTTTTAAAAAAATAAAATAGAGTTGAAAGTTGTTTGAATTGATTTTCATTTTTCTTAGGTTGAGGAACTCTAAATGATGTTATTTACTATTTATGCACGTATATATAGAGAAGCAATTTTGATGAATTAATAGAGATCATAAAAAAGTTTGAGTTCGTGCTCTCCACTTCTCTACCACTATATATATATATATACACACAGCACCATTTTATTGGACCATACTTGAAATGTATCAAAATTAGTGTAATCTAAGTGAGCATCCAAAATTTTCTACTTATAAAAAAAAGAATGTAAAATTTGCAAATTAGTGAAAACATGAATTATATTATAGAATGTGAGTAATCAAACTGAGAACATAAATTGAGCAAGAGTAAGAGCATGATCAAGAGTGATAACAAGAACAAGGAAAAAAGAAAAGTATATATATTTTTTCCAATATCTCATTTTATTGTTTTAGTTATGCTTTTTAGTTAATATTTGATGCATCTTATTTCACCTATTTCTTTTAGTTCTATAGAGTAGGTCAAGGGAGATTTATAATAATAATAAAACACAATCAATAAATGAGAATAAGAAAATGTGCTACACACCTTTTTGGGATTGGTTGTGTTCACCATACTTCCAAATATGTAATCATATTCAACCGTAATTCCATTGCACCTAAAGATCTTCAATCTCATTTTCATTCATTATTACATGAAAGCTATACCACCTATTACCACCTATTAGTGATGTAAGCATAACCCGAGTGACCCAAGTAACCCGATAATTTAACCCATATTATATGGATTGGATTGAGTTGGAGTAGATTAAAATGTGAGTTGGGTTGAAAAAATTGATTTTTTTCGGGTTGAGTTGGGTCTCGTTGGAGGGTTAAAAAATTATGTTCAACCCATTCCAAATTGAATTAATATAATATATATATAGATAGATATACATACTATATATATATATATATTTATTTATTTATATTTATATATATATATATATTTATTTATTTATATTTATATTTATTTATGTATATATATTAGGAGGATTTTTAAAAATAGTAGATTTTACAAAATATTTACAATCTATAACAAATTCTATTACTGATAGAATCCAAAATTTTGGTATAGGGATAGAAGACTATTGATAAAATCCAAAATTTTGCTATACCTTGTAAATATTTTAATTTATTTTGCTATTTTTAAAAATACTCCCAGATATTATTTATTTAATAAAAGATTAAAAATTAATTAGGTTAAAAGTGTCTACGCATCCTTTCCTCTCCCATTTCTATTCCTCGCGCGCATTTCCTCTCTTCTCAAATCTTCTCTCTCCTCGTCATACGTCTCGACCGTTCGTCTCTTGTCTCCGTCGTCCGTCCCTTGCTGTTCGTTCCTCTCCTCGCCGTCCATTCCTCTCTTAACCGTTCTTCTTGGTCGTTCGCCTCCCTCTCTCTGTCGTTCGTCTTGGTCGTCTGCCTCCTCCCCTTCTCGGTCATTCGTCTCTTGATCTTCTCACTTGATCTTCTCCGTTAACTTCCAACGATGATCTCAAATTAGATATAAAATTATTTATTTATTGTTTTTCGTATAAATTATTATAACATATTCTTTAGTTATGCATTTTAATTAATTAGAAGCATAGAAGAGTATTATGAAAATCATCTATATTTCATAACAATTCCATATGGAAGTAAACAAGAGCAGCGAATTTATAAATACAATTATAGTTATGTTGTCAAAATCACCGTCAAAGAAATTTCATTTTCTTTGCAACTGAATCAATTTAACCGGATGATCGATGTAATATATAAGTAAACACAACCTAATTCAAATTCATCAGTATATATTTGTTGAATATTATTCTCCCTTACTAAATTCAAACAGACCAACAATTCTGCTTCTTTGTTCCATATAATTGGATTCCTTATCATTAGGACAAAATAAGAAATAATCTGTTGGAAGCATTTTTTTTTTCTTTTATATCTCTGAGTTTTTAATTTGGTCCTGATGGATGAGAATTTACAATGGATTGAATCCCATATCTCTTAGCTTTTTATCAAAGTCATGCTCCATTTGCTGCTAGCAAATCAATGGTGGTTAAGAATATCACTTGGAAGATTTAATTAAAAGTTGCACGATCAGAACGACTTGAAAAAGAAAAAGACAAAAGCAGTGAGTCAAACAAAGGCTTACCCCAACCAACAAGCAGTCAATCATCCATCACTTGGAAGTGGAACTGTACAACATTGTCTAAAAAATATAATGTTGAGGCCCATTTTCATCAAGCAACTCCTTAGTTTCCTCATGTGCAACAGTAGTGGGAGTCATTTCCACGCCAGCAAGCCTCTTAGCCTTCAAAGCCTCACCCTCCCAATCAGTGTTGGCAACAACGACGTAGAGCATGGAGACAGCACAGGCGAGCTGGGCGGCGAGCAGCCCAAACCAAAGGCCAACAAACCCAAGTTTAAGGCCGAAAGCAAGGGCGAGAGCAACAGGGGTGCCCACAAGGTAAAAGGAGGCTAAATTGATACGAGCACCAACAGCTGGACGGGCAGTGCCACGTAGGATGCCGTAGCCAGTGGTCTGTGGGCAGTTGAAAAGCTCACAGAGGCCTATGATTGGCAAAGCAGAAGAGACCAATGATTTAACCAAGACATCATGTGTGAAGAGTGTGGCCCATGTCTGCCTCAGAATCACCGTCCACGTCACGTTTATTCCCCCTATCACAAATGCGCATCCCAATGCCACCATTGCTGCAACTCTAGCTTTCTTTGGCTTTCCACTTCCCAGCTCATTCCCCACCTGCACTTTCCCATGTATGTACAACATACATCACATGCTCATCACTACGTCACAAACCTATTGGGATTTCTTTTCTTTTTTTCTTATCAACTCCTTTGGTATCTTCATGGGTTTTAAATAAAATAATCTTCATATAAAACTATTCATCTTCTTACTTGGTTTTAAAGAAATTATTTTGTGTGATTCTAACGGACCTTTTTTTTATTCCGGGTCTTTCTTCGAATTCTGAGTTTTTTTTAGGTTAATTTTCATAAATGTAACAAAATATTAAAATATTTATGACCCACGTAACAAAATCGTTTAAAAGGTACACGTTTGTGTGGATATGATTTAAATGATCGCTTATCATAGTAAACACGATCGTTTAGATTTGAAGCATTTTTTCTATCGTTAAAAAAACTACATGATCGTGTATTATTTCCTCCACAATCGCGTATCATGATCGTTTAGAAGAATTACATGCACACATGTGATCGATTAATCGCGTATTAACCGGGGCATTATTTTGTTATTTCCCATTGTAAGTTTGTGAGCTTTTATCGTTTTCAAAATTGTTCTATACAAGGTAAATTTTGCCAATTTGTTATATTATTGAAAACCCCCCTTTTTACGTAAATTTTTATGTTCTCAGTTTTTATTGTTTTGTTTTAATTATTTGATTATTTTTTTATTTTTTTTCCTATAGTAGAAGTGAGGTTTTTCCTAAAAAATATACATACTATATGCACGTGTCTACACGTTACAAATCCATAGTATGAAAAAAAAATTCCTTTGGATGACCATTGCACCTATTGGATCTTACGCTATGTTCAAGACCAATATGTGACATTAGATCTTTCATATTAATCAAAGTCAATTGTGGGTCATTGGTATGCTTCCTGGTCAAATTTCTTTAAGCTACATATAGATGGAACTGTGATTTCTAAACCACTCCAACTTGAGTGAGTTGTGGGAATTTCTTCTTATAAAGGAACCGTTTGGAACAAAGATTATCTAAAACTATAATAATCACATCTTGTTACACTAAATACTATTTAAACATCTCCAATTAGTTACAATAAACATTATTTCAAAACTTCCAATTTGCTATAGTTTTTATAATCTACTATAGCTTTTACTATTTGACATTTATCATATTTTTATTATATGTTATAGTGTTTACTATTTTCTTATCAAACTAAAATAATCTACCTCAACACAAACTATTATAATCAAAACTAAAATAAACTACACCCAAAACATAAACTATTCTAATCAAACTATAATAACTCACTCATTACCCCAAACACCTCCAAAGAGTTTATTCTTCCTTTATAAGAAAGAAAGCTTGTAACTCCTATTTTATACCTAGAATTCTATCTTTACTCATAATTTATTTAAGAGGCTTCCATGTAAAACCACTTTTGAGATGTTTGGGAAGAGAAGTTAGTTATCATGGTCATAGATTATTATGGTTGAGTTATAATAGTTTCCGTTTGGAGGGTAGATTAGTTTAGTTTGATTTATAACAATATGTGAGTGAAGTGTAAACTCTTTTAGTTTGTGAAAAAAAAACGTAAACACGATAGCAAAGAGTAAAAAAATGTTGAATGTAAAATAGTAAAAATTTATAGCAAATAGTAAATACTGCAGCAAACGAAAGTTTTGAAAGTGTTTCTTATAACTAATTGAGGAGTACAAAATAGTATTTACTATAACAAGACTCAAGAGGTGGATATTATAATTTTATAATAGTCTTTGCCCCAAACGACCCATTTGCGTTATTCTCTCTTTTCTTCTCCATTATTGTTCTTCTCAATCTAATGTAGTTTTGATATTCCTCTATAAAGTCAAAATCTTACACGCCAGTAAGATTCCAAAGATTACTGAAAACGTGGGATGGAATAGAAACTTACCCTCATAGATGGGATGCAAGAAAAGGGCATCGGGGGTGCAGTGTAGATTGTATTCACCAGTTTGGTTGAAAATTTCACCTGAATTTGGGGTTAGGCAAACACCAAAACCATTGTTCCCCCGGTCTCGCACAATCAATAAAATTTCTAATACTCTCATTCTCTTTGCCTTCCCACTCTAAAGCTTTTCTTCCTAGATAATGCTTCAATACAATTCAACTTCAAACCTTCTTCAAATACGACAGCAAACCTTCCATCTATCTCTACCTCCAAATAATATGGTTCACTTCGAAGTTTTGAACATAAATCCTAATCCTTATATTTATGTACTTTTAGTTGCACTCAAAATGTCTCAACCAACTCATTTTCTTTTTTTGGATTTTGGAATCAGAGAATTTCTACGAGGCACGATTAGATTTAGACTATGATAAGAAACCCTTCACCTATCTTCAAATTGGTGTAATAGACACTTCGGACATAAGACTCCCATGACTTTGCTTTTAGTTTCATCAAAGTCTTGTAAATGTAAGAAATTGTCCTTGTTTATATATCCAAATTGAGTTGATTTTTTTTTCTAGCCAACATGAACTTTGTTTGCCCTAAGAACAAAAATGATGTGTCCTACCATAAGTCACAAACACAATAAAGGAGGCACTGCCTATACAAGATAATACTTGCTAGCTAGAAAGAAGATTGTATGTTAACCACTTCTGACTAAATTTTTTGTACTGGACCCATCATGCACAACTTTTTCAATCATCAAGGAGACAGGCCTCTGTCCCTTAGTACACTAGCTGCCCTGTTCTCACCCCCTCGGTTTCTTCAAAATCCATGCTACCTTAGCATCATGGCTCTGCCCCTCCCAGATGCACAAATATGTCCCCAAACAAAGGGTAATATAATTAAAACCCTACTGTTAACGGAGAACTTAGATTAGATTGGTGTTGGATTCATGTGGATTATAAATTGGTTTAACTTCAAGTTAAGAAATAAAATTACCTATAAACCGAATTTATGAAATTAATTTTATGTTAGATGCTAAAATTTTAAATCATGAACCCAGAAAGTACACAAACTCATAATCTTTTTCTAACTATTTATGTTTATTTTTTCTTGTGTAATTCATACCTAGGCTATATAAACTCAAACTTTCTAATTCCAAGCCTAACAAAGACTACACATGCTTTTCCTAGTTGCAACAAGCATTGCTTAGAGAGTCGAGGAAAGAATGCAGGTTATAGCTTCGTTATCTCCCATAATTAGTACAATCTTTAGCGAAGAGCAAGAGTCATTTTTGGGTTTTTTCTACATCTGAAACACTGAAGTGTTGGAAATTTGGGTTTTGATTTGCCAGTTTTTTCAACTTGCGGAACAGGTTTGAAGAAATCCTCTCGAGAAAAGAACATGGAAACAAAAGTTAAAACCGTAAACAAAACAACTGAAGAATCCATATCCTACGAGTGAAAAGAGATAAACCTATTATCTTCCCTTATTTTTCAATTGGAAGAACAGACATCTTGCTGGGCTGATTTGACAATCAAACCGTCGGAAATGAGAACCACAAAACTGTGATTGGAATTAGTGAAGTATTGATTCGTCAAGCCGCAAAATGAGGTACCAAATCAGGGCAAAATCTTAATACTAGATATGACCAAAAAATTAACAAGTGTTAAATCTTGAAATATAGGGCTATAGAGTGACGCTGACAAGTAAGATAATGAGGGGGAAAAGTTTTATCATCGAGAGGAAAAAACTAAGGCCTCTAAATCGCTCAGCGTTAAAAGATTTAAAGTACAGAGATAGCCAGAAAGTTTACCTAGAGAAAAAACCACCACTCTTTCAAGAGTGCGTGATCGCTTACTGATGGGTGCTCTTGCGCTGAAGATGAACGGGCGGCTAAACAATTTGTCAAAATACATCGAAAAAAGGGTGTTCAAACCAAACAGAGGAATACCAGCACAAGCAGTGGACGGAGACCACCTTCAGAGTAAGAACCACTAATGTCTAATCTAAATTGGGAAAACGCACTAAGCATCTCGAGCCCTTTTGAAATATGGAATTCATATACATCCGTGTCAGAATACAAATTGTCCTAAAAATGCTAATAAGCCTACAATCAAACAAAAAAGAGAGATGGCTGAAAATGAAAGGTTCCCATATCAAAATATTGGATTAGAATATGACGTGGGTTATTGGTGCAAATTTGTCAATATACACTTTTAATCCATGGAAGGTTTTTACCAGTTCACCATGACGGGATAATGACCGGCAAAACTGTACAATTGACAAATGTTAAACTAGTATAATATAATTGTTTTTTGTTGTTTCACATGACAGACAAGCAAGCATGTTACTTATCAAAAATTAATGATTGCATAATAAGCAATGATAATCATAATCACAATTTGCAAACGTAGAGATAAATCTAGAGAGTTAATATGTGCACAATTTTTTTTAGATTTATGGATACGACGGAGAAAAAAAGTAAAAAAAGAAAAAAGACAAAACAATAAGAGATTGGAGAAGGAACTTACCCTGGTGGAGACACAACCAGAGAGAGCCAGGGGTACGGTGTACATCATGCTTGTAGTTTGGATGAGTATCCCAGTGGCCGCCACAGCCGACGTTGGATTGGATAAATAACCAGACAACACTGTCACTATTTCATACCACCACCACTCCAAACATATTCCCAAGCAACTCGGTACAGCCAACTTCATTACTGGCCCCACACCTCCGCAAACTTCTCCCAACTTCAAAGTCCATCTCATCTCCCCTTTCCTTCCCCATACCCACACGTATCCAGACATCAATCCCACAATGTTTAAATTTGTAAGCACCGAAGCCATTGCCACTCCTCGCATCCCCATCCCCAGCACCACCACCATCATGTAGTTCAGAGGCACATGAAGGCCAACTGCTACTAGAGTGCAATACATCATGGGCTTTGTGTCCTTTTGTGACCTCAAAAATATTTTTAATGGTTGCAACAAGGTGTTTGTTAAAAGGTCTGGCATAGAATAAATGCAGTAAATAGCCGCCATACTTGTTATTAGATGGTCTTGACCTAAAAATACCATGATGTTGTCAAGGTTAAGCCAGAGAAAACCGATGGGTACAGTTGCAAAGAGGAGGATTAAGATCATACGTTGCAGAGAAAGACAGAGGAGATCCCAATTTTTACTTCCGTAGGCTTGGCTGCATATGGGTTCCAACCCAGCGGCTAAACCCACCATAACAGAATAGCCCGTAATATTTGTAAATCCTATAGCTAGTGCGCCACCTGCTAGTTCCAGGCTTCCAATTCTGCCCAAGAATAAAACAGAGACCACCTGCCTAAAAAACACCAAGAAGTTCATGGCAGTGACCGGAAAGGTTATACCCCACAGCTCTTTTAACTCCTCTACCACCTGTAATTAACCCGTAATAGAATCTTAAAAATCCTGAACAAAAACCGGGAGGGGGGATTTAGTTAAATTTTTAGTCCGTTTCGGTACCTGAGAAACAGAGGGGGCTTTGTTTGAAGAAGCATCTGGGTTTCCGTCTTCCATTTTTTCCAACCAAGAAATTGATTGTTTAAAGAAAATTCTCTACGAGGCGTATAAGCTGCATGGAAACACTCGATCAAACAATGAACAAAAGAGAAATCCACGGTATAAAATTTATGAATGAATCCATCATCTACATCAACAAGATAGACAAGGCCTCCAATGGAAAGTTTGGCATTCAGAACAGTGAATAGGAAAACAACCTGAAGAATTGAACTCTAGATGACATATGGGTTGATTAAAATATGTTCGAAATTTTTTGATCGACACGAAACGTACCTTCCTACGCTTGGAAGCCTGCCTCTAAGTGCAGGAGTTAGAAGCACCGAGCAAAAGCTAGGAATGAATAAGAGACGAAGGAAGACAGAAACAACCAAGCAGGAATCTCGAGTTTGAATTGTTTACCCAAAAAAGGAAATAAAATACGATGTAATGCTCGAGTACTTTTGAACAGCTATTTTATTTTATTAAGATACACATGCACGCCCATACCATGTTGTATTATATACATAGCGACATATATTTGTGCTTAGAAAAGCAGAAATGACTTATAAGTGGCAGCTATGGTCTACTCCCTAACACACGCACATATTGACAAATAGTTGAATTTTAAGAGCTTATAGTGAATGAAAATGATGGAGAAATAGATGGGTTTCAAACTTTTGCTTTTCCATTTACGTGGTAGCAGCACAAGGGTATAGAGAGATAAGTAAGCAGGAAAGAAAGCAACGAGAGGGGGAAGGCAGGACGGGCAGACGGAAAGGGACGGCAAAAAGAAATGGATCCATTTGTTGGCGTTTCGATGATTGATAACTTTATCTTTCGACTTTATTATATCCAAGATTTTCTACTTTTTATGGTTTCTTTAAACCATGGGGGACCGAAAAGTTTATCTTTTTTCTTTTCGACTCGACCCACCATGTGTGACTATACGAATACGGGTGGGACGGGTCAAATACGAGGGTTGATTGGAAGAGTTTGCTACTGAAAGCCAACAAGACTGGAAACTGAACTCCCAACTCCAAATTTCTTTTGCTTCTTACGACCAAAATTGTATATCTAACTTTATAGTCGTTGAAACAAAAAAAAGACATACATATCCACTTATCTCTCTAGAATTCACAACCAAACAAATATAAAAAGTTATAACCCAAAGTTTTTCTACAAGATATAAAAGACCGTGCACGTGCCCTGCTAATCAATTGAAACTATATATTCTTTCCAATATAAAGAAATAAATAAAAGAAACAACATATATGCCTTTTATGTGAAAAGTACCTATATATGCCCATATATTTAAGGGAAAAGGTAAATAAATAAGTGAATCGTGTATGAATGAAGATTATAGATAAAAAAAAACACAAAAGATACCCCAACACATCAGAACTTTTGATACATGAATCATACGACGTTCAAATTCTGATTTAATATTAGCAACGTTGTAGCTTTACAGAATCATATTTTTTAATGGTTTAATCTTGTAGGTAAAATACAACTTTAACAATACTTACCATTAGAAAAACCATAGTGCAGAGAAGAAAAAACCTAGCATTGAAATATCCATATGCAAACTAAAAAAACAAAAATAAATATACATCTATGCCATTTCAATATGAATAAATGATTTTGTTAGGAATGAATTTGTAATTTGTGTACATAATGACACATGCAGCGAGAGCAAACTACTTGGAGAAAAACAAGAACAGTTCCAAATAACCTACAAATAAATGACAAAGAATTATCACCAAACAATTTAAGAAAATCACTAACTGCAAAAAGAAAACCATTTGATATTCCAGCGATTCCAAAATCAAATGCTATAATAATTTTTTTTTCTTTAGTATACATGCTACAATAGTTCAAGTATTTAAAAACTTAATGCAAGAGTTGCCCTTTATTTTTTTTCAATTGCACTTAAATGTTTAATAAATTATACACTATTAACAAGTAATAATTTATTCGTGAAGATTAAACCATACTAATGTCAATTTGAGTATTGTTTAATTGATCTATATGCATGGATGTTATTGAACAAACAACCCGAAAACAAAGATAATGATGTAAACAGATTCACTAATAAATACAATAAAATATATTGGTAAGAGGTTAAGATACAAGACTAAAAGAAATATTTCCGCTGAGAAATTAGAATTTGAAGGCCATGTTTGTTGGTACACTGGCTCCAGTTAGCTCTTTCTGAATCAATGAAATATTATTTTAAGTTTTGATTGACAAAACTTTTTTTTATTTTTATTTTTTTAAGAACTGTATCAAAATAAATAGACAATTCTGATTCTGACATAACCAAGTACCTCATAGCCTCCATCATATATTCCTTCGTACTTAATAAACACCGCAATAATGCGCATTCATCTTCTTCGTTGCTTCTATTGTCTTCTACCTCATAAAGAAACCAAAATGTAATTACAAATCCTAAACCACACATTCAACACAACTCTCACACTTTTCTACGCTAAACAAAACAATAATCAGTCAAGTTCCAAAATCTAAACCGATTCCATATCTGAAAAATAAGTCAAGGCACTAAAATAAAACACCACATAGCACAAAATCTCTAATGGTCTAAACTTGATGAAGATAAAGAAACAGATAATATTGGAGTAACGAACCGACTAGAAATAACTAGGTTCTATTAAAGAAAACTCATATAGTTAGCAAGAACAGAGAATAGTGGGTAGTTTTCAGCCGGAAAAGCTTCCGGCTGGTGTTTTTGCATTAACATCCTTCGTGTTCTTCTTCAGATCGGACGAGGGCGCAATCCGATGAGAAAATCAGTTTGGGAAATGAAAGAAAACAGAAACGAAGGAAGGAGGAAGATAGATTGATCACCTGAAATGAAAATCGAAGAGGAAGATTGAAGCTATGTTGAAGTTTTTTGACGAAGAAAGAGAGTGAAAACGGAAGAGAGAAAGAGGGGAAAATACAGGAAAATGGGAGGGAAGGTCCATGTCTCTCCATCATTTTCCCTCCAGATTTGTTTATTGAAAAAAATATATTAATTATAGTCCTTAACACATTTATTTTATTCTGTTTTACTCTTTCAAAGTATAAGAAGAAATAATGATTATTACAAACTTACTACATTTACAATACCATGCTTTAAGAACTTTAAACTTCTAAACTTAATTTCCAACATCTTGTCGGCCAGCTCTCAATGCAGCAACTCACCTTCACAACGCAGCCTTCTTGCTTCTCTTGTCTAAGGAAATGGAAACTTGAATTGTAAGTCCTTAGTGAATGACATTTTAGAAAAACATTTGGAAAATATAAGTACAAGCATAAATTCACTTTTGCAAGATCAATTTCACAACGCATCATCATGCCTTAAAAATATTAAACATCACATTATCCTCTACTTATTCCTTTTGCCAGGACATTGGACCATTCCCACACATAGACTACCTGTGACGACACGTATTATCATCAACATTCTTGAAGGTTATTCTTCCAATATTAGAAACCTTGTGTAATGACAGATTTAAAACTCAATAGTTTAAAATCTCATGATTGTCATGTGCTCATACAACAGTTGTTTTCCATTGCGATAAGATTAATGCTACCAAAACATGTTTGTTATGCTATAACTAGGTTGTGCATCTTTTTTAATTATGTATGCAACAAGGTATTAGATGCGCAACAATTAGACAAGTTGGAAGAAAATATTGTGGTAACATGGTGTTTATTTGAAAAGTATTTCCCCCTTCATTCTTCACAATCATGATTCATCTCATAGTACACATAATTAGGCAAGTCAAACTTTGTGGCCCTATATATCTTCGATGGATGTATCGCTTTGAAAGATTTATGAAGGTCATCAAAAACTCTGTGAGGAATAAATATCGTCCAGAAGGTTGTATTGCTGAAAGTTATTTAATAGAAGAATCTATTGAATTTTGTACTCATTTCTTATCTGGAGTAAATCTCATTGGGCTTGGGACTTGCAAGTCATAAGACCATTTAGACACTTCAAATATTGGTAGACCATTGTCCATGGAAGTTCCCTTCAAACCTAAATAATAACTTCTACATCAAGCTCATGGACATGTCCTGAAAAATACAATTGATGTCCAACCATATACAAAGTAAGTTTATTCATTGCTTTATTGATTGTTTTATTGACTTTTATTTAATTAATATAACTATATTACAATGTTTGAATGACTACAAAAAAAATATATGAAGGCTTTGCAACTGCAATATCGGAATAAGTCTAAAAATTAGAAATGGCTTCAAGAGGAACATAATCAAACTTTTATACATTGGCTACGAGAAGAGGTATAATGTTGGACCTAGTAATTTAGTTACACGTGTTATGTGTCCAACTTGAAATAATAATTCTCGTGGTAGGTATCAACTGAACTTGAAGTTGAAAATACTGGAGTTTCAGATAACTTAAGATGGATTGGGCATGACCCTCATCCTTTTGTTATTACATATGGTGGTTATGCAATAAATGGATGCTGCTATCACACAAAATCTTGTGATAAGGATCAAAGTGTACAAAATAGTGGAGTTAGCTTATTTGCAAAAACAATGCAACTGTCTAGTTTTAAAGATAAAAATCTTGTAATTGAAGATATGTCATTCTATGAATGTGATACAAGAGATATGGGAACTCAATTATAATATGTTTAATGTTTCTATGTTTAAATGTGATTAGGTTAAGAATAATGGCGGTGTTCAGATTGATGAACTTGGTTATGTTTTGGTTGATTTAAATAGAGTAGGACACAAGTCAGACTCCTTCATACTAGCAAGCCACGCAAAACAAGTTTTTATGTTCAGGATCCAAGTGATGTTAGATGGTTAGTTGTACTTGAATTACTCCACCACAAAGAGACTTTGAAGATAGATATAACGACGACGAACTTGGTGATACCATGCTATAGTGCCAAGGAATACCCAATGATATGCCAGATGTCGATTTAAATAATGACTTTGATAACAACATCTCAACACACGTAAAATCAAATTGTGAAGGCACATGGATACCTACATAATATTATAATGGTGTGTTTTTAAAATTTTAGTCTAATAGTACCATAATTTTATCATGTTCATTCATCCCATTTCATTTTTTATTCTTTAAAACTTGTATATTATGCTAATTGTTTCTTGATTTTTATTGACAACCTTCGATTTATATGCCACATGGATGATTTTAATGAAGAACTTGGTGTTGGTAAGTTGAATGCAACATTTGGAATTGAGGATGAGGAAGAAGAGATTGGTATTGGAAATGAAATCCCAAAAAAGATAAAGAGGCCACGAGGACTTCCTATTATGTTCAATGTAACTTGCATTAGAAGTTTGGGAGAGAAGGTGGTGAGGTACAATGAAGATGTGATAACGTGTGTAATTACCCGTTATTATAACATCTTTTATTAGAATAATGAGGTCAAAACACATAAGAAGAGGATCAAAGCGCGTAAATTATGTTGTAAATACATAAATATTTATAAATACATCTTACATAAGCATTATGCCTGTTTTACGCATTTGTCATGTCTAAACACATGATAAATAGAAAGGAAGAAACTAGTGAATCAAAGGAGGCATCTCGCACAAAGGCTACGTGATGGAAACTCATTTGGCGATTAATATCTCCAGGCGAGGAACCATGTCATCACACGAGGAAGGTTCACTAGAAAACAAGAATGGTAGTTGGAGTTTATATGACTTTGTAAGGCTGCAATCGACGTTGACAATCTTAGATGAATAGAAGTTTCCCGCCGAAAGCTACCTATAAAAAGACTTCATCCCCACCAAGCAAAGTAGGTCTGAATGGACCATAAAAGAGAGTTTAGATGAACCGCAAGTGTAAAGAGTTTTCTTCTTCTTCTTCTTCGGTCATGCTGTAAGTGAGCGCTTAGAGTTTGAGTGGTGGAGAACCTAGTCTCCATTCCCCCTAACTTGTACCAGCTGTCGTTCTCTTTTTGCTTTCCACTTTTGTATTTCTCTATAATATATTTGTTCATATTGTACAATGACCTAAGACTTACATTCTTTGATTATTGCATCATTATACTCTCATCATGTCTTCACTCTCCTTCAGTCAATGTGTTATTTATAATTTAAACTTGTGATAGTTCTTGATAAGAAGTTTTGCTTATAAGTTTAGTCGAGATATTATCATTGTCTGGCTAGCGTAAGTAGCAAGGACCTAACTAACGCGCGCAAGGAAGAATTCATCTTCCTTCGCGAGATCATTTTCAGCATTTGTATCACGGAAGGAGAACAAGTGTGGACAGTGGACACCGAGAGGTTGTTGTCCTTAATCACGAAATTCTATATGATTTATAAGTTATATCTTCTAGATATTTCTCGTCTAATCATACTTAGTCATATGGATCTCAAAAAGTGACCATGTATGCCGTATAATGACTTCGAGAGAAGCAAGCCTTAATCAGAAGTATGGTTTAATAAGTTATATCAGATCAAGGTTATCACACTATTAATCGCATGATAATGCATAGACATTCTTTCCTTCATTTATCTAATACAAGTTAGTTTGCATTACCATTTCGCTATCTTATTTCCTCTTTACAGACTATCTTAGTTTAATAGTTGAGTATACTCTGACATTTCTTACATTCGTTATTCTTTAATTCTTTTATACTGCCTAGATGATAAGTAATTTCTAGAATTAATGTCTTGAATTAATTCCCTTTGTTCGACCTTGGATCATCCAGGTAAACCTAGTATTTTGCTTGCACTTGGGTAAGCAGTAGGAAAACTTGTACTCAACAAGGACTCAGTAATTACGCGAAAAAGAGGTACATAGTGACTACTCCACATGCAGTGATCACAACTAATGACTTACTGAATATAATTAATTGTGTAATTAACCATCCCTGAGTCTGAACCAAACTTAACACAACAGAGTTACAACACCAACACAGTGTAGCTATTGGTGAGAATGGAGCAAAGTTGAAGTTTTTCATAGGGTTTGCGACACTAGTGGTCTCTATTGTGTTGGATGAGTGGTTTGTTATTGTAATCTATGCATAGGTCATTGGTCATGATCACTGTATGTGAATTACTCACTATGTACCTCTTCATCACATAACCACTGAATAATTGTTGAGTACAAGTTTTCTTATTGCTTGTCAAGTACAAACGAAGCAGTAGGTTTACCTGGATGATCCAGGGTCGAACATAGGAAATTGATTCAAGATATTAGTTTTAGGCATTACTTAACATTTAGGCGGTATAAAAGAATTAATTAAATAAGGTATAAAAGAATCAGAGCCAAGAATAAAAACTACTTATGCACGCCAAGACAGTCTCTAAAGGAGAGTAAATGGATGCATGATTGAATTACGAACTAACTTGCATGCGAGAAAAATGTAAAGGAAGGTCTACTCATTATTAGGTGATTAAGCAATGCGAGAGTCTCGGTACGATATAACTTGCACAATCAGTCCATGATTAAGGCGACCTTCTCTCGAAGTGTTTAGATGTGACACTTGCTCACCTTTCGGGATGCAAATGACTGTGCTTGATTAGACGAGATATATCTAGAAGAATTCACTTATAAAACTTATAGAACTTCTCGTTTAAGGACAACAACCTCTCAGCACCTAATATTCGCACTTGTTCGCCTTTCAGGATACAAATGTTGGAAGTTGTTTCACCAAGGTGGAGTTTTCCAAACTCTTCCTTGCACGCATTAGCCTTACCTTGCTACTTGCCCTCTCGGGTAGTTGGCGATTGACAAGGACCAAGTGATGAATATAGCTCAACTAATGCGATAAGACTTATAAGCTAGACTCCTTATCAAGAACTTATCACAAATCTAACTACTAATAACACATTGACAAGTGAGAAGTCAAGAAATGATGGATTGAAAAGGTATAAACATGTGATATATATATAAAGAATGTAGGCCTTTGGCCATTGTACAATATGAACAACATATATTATAAAGAAGTGCAAAAATAGAGAGAAAGAAGAGTGGAAAAATATTACAAGTTAAAGGGGGAGGGCAGCGAAAGTATGGATTCTTTCCTGCTCAGATGTTAAGCTTTCACTTTTACAACTGATTGGAGAAGAAGAAAACGTTACAGATGGCAGAAAGGCTATTCCTTTCTACTATTCTCTCTCTCTAGGGATTGACCTTCACAGGCTTTCACTGGCCCTATGCATACCTTTTTTGGGTCCATTCAAACCTACTTCTCTTGGTGGGGATGAAGTCTTTTTATAGACATCTTTTAGCGAAAAACTTTTGTTCTTCTAAGATTGTCAGCGTCAATTGTAGCCTTGTGAAGTCACATCAACTCCAACTACCATTCTTATCTTAGAAGTGTTATTTTCCAAGCGAGTTTCGATCGCGTGGCTTTTGCGCGAGATGTCTTCTACGATTCACTAGCTTCTACCTTCCTACTTATCCTGTGTTTAGACATTGTAATCGTGTAAAACAGGCATGATGCTTATGTAATATGTATTTCTAAATACTTATGAATTTACAATATAAGCTACATATTGTGATTCTCTACTTATGCGTTTTGGCCTCATTATTCCAATAAAAAGGGCTATAATAACGGGTATTTATACACGTTATTAGACACATTATCATGTCTCTACCACATATATGTCTTGGAAAAGTGTTCCTATAGAACTGAAAGATAAGATATTTAGTACAGTTGTGATATATATAATCTCAATGTGCTTATATTGGTAATGTTCCTGATGTACGTACACTTTACTAAGTATTTTTAAATTTTTAGGCCGCATTTGTCATTTATCCAAGATCTTGGAAAAATATTCTCCATACTGTAGGCATTTTGTTTTGTCAGTTTAAGAACTGACTAACATCAAATACATTATGCCACATGAAGATAAACCGCAACTCCTACAAGTTCCACTAGAAAAGTAAACATTTATTAATCAAAATCATTGGAAAGAATTTTAAAGGTCCAGATTATGTGAGACTTTTCAGTTATGAACAAGGTTTATTTATCAAAATCATTAGGAACAATATTTGTTACTTTATCACTCATAGATATGTTTGAAAATAGGAAACAAGACAATTGCAAAAAAATCGATGATCTAAGAACAAGTACTACCATAAAATTTCGAGGAAAGGTTATGCCAATCTTATTGAAGAAATGGTAAGAATTAATTTATGTTCTCACAATTATTAAATTCATCAAAGGTTATATCAATCTTATTATGGAATTGTAATGTAGAAGAAGGAGGGTTCAAATGAAGCTGATTTCGATTGAGCCAACATGTGGAAAAAAGCTCGAACTAATTAACAAACAGAGGGAGTATGACAACGACGATGTTCAGCAAGTCGTCTATAAAATAGTAAGACTACTTGTAGCTTACACATTTGAATTAACCATATATGGGCATTTCTATAACTTAGATTAGTTTTGTCATCGTTTTAGAATAAGATCTCAATGACTACAGATTCATTGTCCCTCAAAGGACACTCTTCTAATGATGTCTTAACCCAAGCATTGGGTTCGAAAGAGCATCATGGTCGTGTCCATGGGGTCAGTGGGTATGCTACTCCTACAAATTACTTTCATTTAGTTAAAAGGACATCAAAACATGAGAAGGAAATTCTACTTGAGAATGAATAACGTCGAAGGTGTGTTAGCAAATTAGAAGCACATATTCACTCAAGTTTGTCTACGCCATTATCTAGACATAGAAGTTGTTCGAAGCCAAATTTCTTGAAGGAGATTAAGTTGAAAATGGTCGAATGTCAAGACTATTAGATAAATAAAAACAATAGGACAGAGGTGGAATCGATGGAGAAACCAAAAGAGAATGAATCTAAAGGGAAGGAGGTAGAGGAGATCAATATAAATGACAATGAAGTAGAGTTTGACATCTCTTCAAAGTATGTGATCCATTTTGCCTATAGCTTTGAAGTAGATTCTCAGATACGCTAAGAAGGTAATGGACAAAGATTCCAGTATCACTATTCCATAACGTGTTGGCATTTTTGGTATTTGTCGAAAGAGTTATGTGCTCCAAGAGGACATCATTGACCAATTTGCAACATTAAACGAAGTCCAAACATTTACAGCGGTAGCCTATATGACACAAGTCAATTTCATTTCTTTGCATCTAAATTTATGTATCTCGTTTACGAGTTTAGAATATTTTGTAGGTACTTGTATTCTTCTGTTCTTGGTTCGAAGGAAAATTTGTAGTACGCCTTTGTACATCTGTCCCTCATCTCTTTCGGATATAACTCATAAGAATCTCGAATTCGAAACTTGTGCAGTAAATTGATGGTCTCAAAAGCAAACCAAATAGTTCGTGCTCCTTTTAATCTTGGATATGTCAAGTTATTTTATCAGTTGCATTGACAATAAAACAGTACTTATATTTTGTATAATTAGGGGTCATTGGGCACTGCTTGCCACAAATGCGTATGACGATACAATGTTCTACCTTGACTCACTAACGACTACATCAAAATCAACTACAAGATATATAATCGACACATAAGTTAATCTTCTATATCATGTAGTGTTAATTCTAATGCGTGTACAATATTTTAGAATTTGTGAAATCTTATCTTGAAAAAACAGAGCAATAACAATGTTTCAATCACAAAAGAATATTAAGAAAAGCCGAAAACAAACTTTATGGAGAACAGTAAATGCAAGTATAAACATTTAAATTCATTGTATTTTGCAAACTACTAGCAATTAGGATTACTTCGTTATTCTAATTTGTTGTTTTTATATAGTGTCCTCTACAAGTCAGAAGCACCGAGGGTGGATACTATGTCATGAGGTTTATGAGGAAAATTGTGACTAAAGGAAGTATTGTCATATCAGATTTGGTATGTTATATATCAAACTTAGGGAACAATAGTAACTTAGGGAACAATAACTTTCTTTTGTTGGAGCATCTAATTTGTTGAAACTTATTTTGCATGTTTATAGATTGATACACGAAGGTCATACTCACAGGCCAAGTTAGACGAGGTATGAGTTGAGTTAGCTGACTTTATGCGTTCATACATGTGATTGTGACTTATTTGTGATTCTGAAGTAGGAAATTTTTTGTTGTGCTGCCATTCTGAAACTTTTTGTATAGATAAGATAGGTGAAATTTTGGAATTGTTCATATGGGGGGGGGGGGGGGGGGGGAGTTGATTGGTACACTTAAGAACACTACCATATTGTTGATTGGTATACTTTTGAGATTAGATTTATTATAGCTAGATAGTTTTAGGATAAGTTAATTAATTAATATGTTTAGTTGAATTCGTGGCAATCTGATGGAATTATTTATATTGTTTTTGTAAATGACCTAAAATATTCATATATATGTAAAGTTTTGGAAATGATTATATATATATGGTGAAAGGTTTTATTTATATATGTTCAAGTTTTGAAACTATATTTGATGAATATCGTTGTTCATATATATTTATGAAACTGTTGCTGGACCACTATACAGGACTATGGCAGCACAATATAGGAACAAAAATATACTTGAATTATATTTTTTTTTAAAAATTTCGAAACATGCTTGGCGGTTTTTAAATGTCATAACAAATACATTCTTGACGGTTTTAAAATGTCACAAGCAAGTGAATTCTTGACGGCTTTTCAATGTCATAAACAATCAATTTTTTGACAGTTATTGAATGTCATGAACACATATTCTTGATGGTTTTTAAATGTTATGAACACCAAATTCTTGACCATTTTTAAATGTTATGGACACTCCTAGTCTTGACGGTTTTAAACTGTTATGAACACTCATACGTTTGATGGTTTTTAACTGTCATAAAAATTTGTATACTTGACGTTTATAAATTGTTACATTCACTATTATTGACGTTTTAATAACTGTCAAGAACTTCGACTTTCTTGAAGCTGGCTTTAATGATGATTTTAAAGCCGTCAAGAATAATAATTCTTTAAAGTTTAAAAACGTCAAAAGAGTCTATACACAACATAACATTTGCTTGAAGAGGAAGATTGAAGCTATGTTGAAGCTTTTTGATGAAGAAGAGAGTGACAATGGAAAGAAGAAAGAGGGAAAAATAAAGGAAAATGGGAAGGAAGCGTCCATGTCTTTCCGTCATTTTTCCTCCAGATTTGTTTATTGAAAAAAAATATATATTAATTATGATTCTGAACACATTTATTTTATTCCGTTTTACTCCTTCAAAGTATAAGATGGAAATAAGGATAGTCTTATAAACTTACTACATTTACAAGACTATACTTTAAGAGCTTAAAAACTTAAACTCCAACGTCTTGTTGGCTAGCTTTTAACACTTGACCCAATGTAGTGACTCACCTTTACAACACGGTCTCCTCTCTTCTCTTGCCTAGGGAAGTGAAAACTTGAAACGTAAGCCTAACGCTTAGTGAATGATGTTTTAGAAAAACATTTGGGGAATACAAGTACCAGCATAAATTAATTTTTGCAAAACCAATTTTACAACGCATCATCATCCCTTAAAAACATTAAACACCACATTATCCTCTACTTATTCGTTTTGCGAGGACATTCGACCATTTCCATACATAGACTACTGTGACGACATGTATTATCATCAACATTCCTTGGAGATTTACTAGTTCAATTCTAGTTGCTCAAGCAGTTAGCTTGAGTGCGGATATCTCAACACATCAGTCCACCTTCTCATCGCCATGTGGACCTCTCAACACATGGTTGCCTTGACTCTTATATGCACATAATAGTTAGCTCATGATAAGAATAAAGCTAATAATTTACTTGTATACAAGCACTTCATACAAGTATCATAAAATAAAATTACTTTAATTGAAAAACATTTCAACTTGAAAACATACTTTCATATGGTCATGCATTTCTTATAAACATAAATAAGATTTAGTTTATTCATGCATTTAATTGTATATAGCATAACACAACTTTGAAAGAAAACTTTAGAAATCTTTGTTTTATTACAACCCCCCCCCCCCCCCCTCTCAGAGCCCCTTCTCTAACTCTTAACCTGTCCCCACAACCCCTTCTCTAACTCTTAACCTGTCCCCAAGAGAGGGTACGAGGGTTGACAAGCATTCCCATAATTTGACAACACTTCCTAACCAACCTAACCTGACTCAACGAACAGTGACAACATAAATAATGCATGCTTAAGTGAAACAACACAAGCTAAATGCTTTGCAAACAACTCAAACTACTAGGTACAACCTTTGACAAAAAATCGACGAAAACATAGACTTGATAACAACTTAGCAAACTAGGCCCACAATTTAATACTCATGCAAAAAAAAAAAAAAAAACATGCTAACTAAATGATAAATCAAACTTAGCTCACAAATAGCGGGTAGTAGTTGTAGGGCAGAGTTGGCATTATCATCACTACTTGAAAAGTGAGAAAATTTTTGAAAGAATAAGTCGAAAGACATAGTGAATGGTGATTTTTTAAAATATGTTTTTCTATGCATACATTTTTCGCCTTTGGAAACGTTCAAGTAGTTTAATCACATTTCATGAACATGTAACTTGAACTTATAAACATTTGAAATATATATCATAAATTTTATTTGATCATTAATCCATAACTCGTTCATAAGATGAAACATGGGTATTGGTACACCTAGCCGTCAATGACATACTTCTCTCAACATACGCACAGTTCTAACTGTAACCTTCTCCACATATACACAATGAATGACACCTTCAATGATGTACAAGGATCATTGGCTCGTCCGCCTTAAAAATAGTAACAGAAAACTACTATGTGCACATAAACTGGTCATAGGAAGCATATATTCTTGAAATCTTAGCTTTGAACACATGCTTGCTTTAAATCTCTTTCAGATCTCATATTCATAAGACATGCTTGGAAATACTTTATAAATTGCACTTACTTAAAGTAATACTTTTTAAACATACACTTTTAAACTTATACATAAACACACGTCTTGCAAATCATTTACTAAATTAGTAAAGAAATATCATTCAAAATTCACAAACAAACTTAGAAATTTAGCTTTATACGTAATTTTATAATTTTATAATTTTACAAACCAGTAGCTCAACTCCTTAGCTTAGAATTTCCTCTTCCCTTTTCTTGGTTTGAAACAAAGAAATTTATTTCATATTAACTTTCTCATACTTAGAAAATATCAAGAATCAACAATAAATCTAAAAAACTAAAAAAATTCATTTTTGACTCAAGGCCACTACATGCCATGACACTGTGATGGGCATGTCAAGCATGCACACAGGTAGGCCATGGCATGACCCTGGGCAGCGTTGGCCAACCTCACAGTGCGCGCTCTAAACATCAGCCTTGTACCCAACGTTTACCTTTTCTTACCGCAATGCCCAACACACTTAACGTTTAACCGTGTCCATACTAATCTCTTAGATGGTTGAGCTTAAGCCCAACTCACCTAGCCTCAAAGCCTGACCTTGGCAGTCCCTTGCCTAAAAGCTTTTGTTTTACCTTTGAAAATTCAAACCCCACTTAGAAAAAATCATAACTGAAAATTCAGAACTCTAATCAATAAATTTTCTTCTACAAACTTCTTTCCCATCCTCTTAACTACATTAACCTCAACATTCCAACTCCGAATTTGAAGAAATAAGTTATGTAGCCTCTGGAGAACCAACATTGCTCTAATTCACTAGATAAATGATCTTCAAAGCATTTCTTCAATGGTTAAGATCCTCCTAATGTCCTATTCGTCTGGCATCCTAACTCCTTAAACTAGACTTATATGGAAAGCATTTGTAATTTGAATTACTTAAAACACATGGGTGAATTGTGAGAACTTCCTCTTCAATGTTCTTTTAAATACTAGCTCTTGTGTAGGAGACTTAAGACACCTCCTACTTGTCGTTTTTTAAATTCTTGCATGCCTAAACACTTAAATTCCACATCAAAGAGCAGTAACAAAACACCTAAACTTCATTTGGTAGCATGACTTACTTCCCAAGGCCCTAAAATGCATCATGTTGCCTAGCCTCGACACACACACCATGTCGCCTTGCCTTAAGCCCTGCTACATATGCTTTAACACATGGCATGCCTCTTGGTTGGGCATGTTATATCGCATATAGGTTATATGTCACACCCCGTCCACAAGACAACCAAGATGCATGAAGTAGTATGGATAAGATGTGATTTAGCTTGAAACTGGGCTTAACACTTCGCTCACCCTCAAGTCCTTTTAAACTACCAAACGAAACTTAAAATGCAACGGAGATCAACTTGAACGCCAACTTCATTAAATAAAATATTTTAGACATTAAAGCTTAACACAATTAACATAACCAAAACTTTTATTAATAACATGTGTTTGGTATGAACATACAATTACAACACTTTGACAAAAAATAATTAACATTTATCGAACTCTTAAACGCCTGGTAGCTTTCTCAACTCACCGCATGCCCTTCAACCTTCTTCTCTACTTGGCCTAAACACCTATGCTTAGAAGATGAGATCTTTAAAATCTAAGTCCAAGAGACTTAGTGAGGTTTCATGAAATGCTTTTCGCAATACCCTTTGATAAAACATTTTCGCCAAAACGTAAGGTTTAACACAAATCAATGCATCAATAAACACATCGTTTCGTAAAACAGTTTGCATAAAGCATCATCTCGTATAAACACACATTAGTCACAATCATTCCTTTCGCCAAGGATCTCGAATCGTTCTCTACGCTTGGTCTCATTACCACGCATTTAGATTACTGTATCAACAACATTCGAGAACATACAGATTCATCCTTGTTGCTTAGGCTGCCTAACACAATTCAATCATTTTCTACATTGGCATGCTTCACTCCATCATGCAGGCTTTTTCTACATGGCTGCCTTTGACTTTATGTGCACGTAGCAGTTAGCTCATTTAAGGAAGCAATTAATGGTTTGAACACCATTTTATAATAATTTAGATTGCAATAATCAAAATCATGATTTAAACATTACAAAACATGTTTGAAATAATATAAACGCTTTAAAATAAAAGATCACTCACCAAACTTTGCCGAAGATCCTTCTTTTCTTTCTCTTTTCGCGAAGCCTTCTCACGGAACAAACCACAACACTTAACACTTTGTTTTTCTTCTTCTTGCCAAAGCAAAACAAAAGTAATTTAGTTTTGTTTTTATTAAAATCTTTGTGCTTACTTAATGACCAAATCCTCTATTTACAAAGCCCTTAAACTAGCTTAGTCATGCTTAAACTCTTCTCAGTTCGCCAACTCCTACTTAAAACTTTATATGTGTAAATTTAATATTTAATTCAGACATGCTTAAATACTTAATTTTACAATGTTTACCCCTGTCTAATCAGATTTGACATTTTCGTTGCTAGACCTTTATTCTCGCCTAACTCGATTCCGCAAACTTCCACCACTTAACATAGCTTTCGAAGGTCTTACCACAATAACTCCTTTTGCAGACTACCCAACCTCTTCTCGTGAAGACTCTTTCTCTTATGAGTGTTTAGACTTATAGGTTCTACCGCAAATGCTTCTTTTCTCAAAACTTTCTCGCGAATTAACTTCTTAATACTTAGTCAAATTTTACTTCTTATCGCGAAATCTTATTTCAAAACGCCTACTCTTCTCTAAAACACAAAATTTCCGAAACTCTTAACCACATTTTAAATTCTTATACTCAAATTAAAAATGAGTCACACATTATAACTTATCTTGGCTGCAAAGCCTTAAATTACTCGCCTAAACTATGCTTTTGCAGCCCAACCTTGCATCTTGCCTAACATACCATCAAAACGCCTAGCTAGCAACATGTCCAAAACGCTTAACTCCCATACCTAGTCAAAATTCATTCCTTCGACACCAAAGGGTGTGTTTGAATTACTGTTTAAAGTGTTGAAATTTGAAAAAAAAAATCATTTAAAAAAATATGAGGTGTTTGGTAACTTTACAAAATGCATTTCTTTTAAAAATGACATTGAAAAAAAAAAATCTATTTTAAAGAAAAAAATCAAAACCAAAATTTGAGAAAATTGGTTTTAAACAAAATATTGTATATGAACACTTATAAAAATATCTAACCAAACATTAAAGTGTTTAAATTTTAATCTCATTTTAAATAAAGTGTTTCTTAAAAAACATTTTTTCCCCGTAGATAATACAAATGCACACTTTGACTACAATGACAGTTGGGTAACAACCATCCTTTACTAAATTTTCCTTTCATACTTTCCACTAACTCAACACAACTTCAACTTCAACTTCAACTTCGCCACTAAAGCTTTTGAAAGATTTAACGGCTCCTAGGTCTAGGAAATCGATGGATATATCTAGAAAAAAATTTAAAAATAAAAATTTAAAATAAATTTAAATTAGTAAGTAAATATTTTATTATTTTCAAATAAGTAAATAACTATAATTTATATTAATTAATGACATTTTGATGTATTATATTTTGAATTTTGTGGATTTTTCTATGATATAATGGAAGTGTCAATGTAGAGATGAAAATTTAATATATGATAGCTTAAAACTTATAAATGTTTTTCTTGTTTGTTGATATTTTGAAAAAAAAGTTGTATTAATCATTTATATAAATTTATTTTTAACCTTTAAATAATATTTTGCTTCATTTTGGCCCATGAACTTTCATTTGATCCTTGTATTTTCAAAATATTCATTTTGATTGTTGAATTTTTAAACTTTAGTTCATTTTGATTTTTGAACTTTTGAAAAGTGATAAATAATTTTGATCCATTAAAAATAAAGTAAAAATGAAAAAGAATGAATCAAAATGAACATTTTGAAAAATACAATGATTAGAACGTATCATTTTAAAAAGTACAAAAACCAAAATGAAAACCAAAGTAATATTTAAAGGTTTTTTTTTAAATATAACAAACTGGTAAAATATTTACACTATATAGAACAGTTTTGAAAAAGAAAAAAACCCACAGGCCAACAATGTGAAATAACAAAAATGCCCTAGTCAACACATGTTTAATCGGTCACACGCTTGCGAGTAATTTTCTTCTAAACGATCATGTAATATAGTTTAAACGGTGTTTAGATCATGATACATGATCGTGTAGGTCATTTTAAACGATGAGGAAAAAACTTCAAATTTAAACGGTCATATAATAAATTCTAAACGATGGGAAGAAAGCTTCAGACATAAACAATCATATAATATAATCTAAGCGATCGTCAGATCCTTATACACGATCGTTTATGTTAGAACAAAAGATCGTATAGTGAAATAATATATTTTAAACAATCGTATTGACCATGGTTAACGATCGTGTAGTGAAACAATATACTTTAAACGATCTTGTTGACCATGGTAAGCGATCATGTTAATTATGATAAGCGATCATGTTGATTATGGTAAACGATTGTGTTGATTATGGTAAGTAATCGTGTAGTCCATTGTAAATGATCGTAAAAACTTCAAATCTAACGATCATATAATACAATATACACGATCTTAGATTTTGGAACACAATCGTTTAGAAATGTAACGATACATAGTCGAACATGATAAAGATGAACTAGGACATTTAAACGATCAGATCTTATACTCTAAACGCATAATAAATAAAATATAGAAGAGGAGATGAATAAATCGTAAACAAGATGAATAAATTGCAAAGAAGAAAAAGAAGAAGAAGAAATGAAGTATACAACTTGTCCTGCAATATTCAAAACCAACAAGGGTATATATGAAATTTAAGAACAAATAATCAGGCTTAATGGACTTTTCTTCTTTTGTTATCTGGAATTTCTTCAAGCACTCAAACTCTCTCAAAACATCAAGGGTGCGTTTGGTCTATGGGCTTGAAATTAGGGGGTTTGGCATTTGAAGTGAAATCCATGTTTGGACACTTAGAATAAATTTTTTGGGATGAATGCCATATGTTTTAAAGAAATTTCACTTCAACCTCTTATCAATGATTATTGATGACCGTTGGCAACAAATGTTCGCCAACTTCATGATCAACTATGATGACTGATCATGATCAATCAATAGTCACGAGAACCGATCATCTTAATTGTCAGCTTCAAATCATCTTGATCGTCAGTTCCAGATCATCTTGACCGTCGATTATCGATCATCTTGATCACCGGTGACTAGTCATCTTGATCATTGGTGACCTACAACTTTGGACGTACAGTCATCTGGTGAACAACTTGATCAACAACGACTAATCATCATCGTTTATTATCGATGTTGTGCTATTAACAAATGATCGTAGTGATGATCAATGACTAATAGCCATGACCCTCGATGACCTATTGTCATGATGGTCGGTGATCAATTAATCGTCTTAAACATTGGTGATCGTTGACTGTCTTCACCATTGATTAACGACCATTTTCACGAAGGCTTCCTACACTCTTTCCCATGGGTTTGAATAGTAAACAGTATTCAAGCCTATTCAAGACCATGGATTACCTTTTTTTTTTTTCCTAATTCAATCTAGAAAATTCATCGGCCAACACCAAACACCACCCTAGGTGACCATTGTCAGTCGAACATTGAGTGTCATTTCTGACAACTCTACTGGCAAACTTTAGGCCACCAACTCCGACAATCGTTGCAAACCTTGAAAAATTAACAAAAATGAAATTTTGAAATTTTTTTTTGCCTGAGACATGATTTGATCACAATGATATTTTTTAAAATACACATTTTTTCATTTTTCTATTTTCTTCTCTTCTAGAGTTTTTTTTAAAATAATTGTTACTATTAGATCATCTTTTTTAATTATCTCTTTTTTTTTCTTTGTTTAAAATTAATGTTTCCTTCATGTTACGAGATTTTTTTTATTTTGTTATATTTTTCCTACAAACATTAATATATACCATGGTTTATTTTTAGTTTAATAACAATTTTTATTTTTGTTCGCTGGTCAATTTAACTAGAATACTTAAGACTTATTTGGACTGACTGAAGGAAAAAGTGCTTTTTTTAAAAAAAAAAAAATCATGTTTTATTTAAAATCCTTTGATAAAAGTGGTTTAAAATATATTGCATACTTATCATAGAAAGACAACCATATAACTATGGCTAAATGTAACTCTATTTGACTTTCGCTTTTGCATGACCCTAATGGTTATGCTTATTTTGGAGCCTAAACAGATTAGCTAAACACAGAAATTAAAATTTTGATTTATGATAAATTTTGGATGTATAATTCATTAAAACCAGAACCCCAAATACAAGCATCAGAAATCTAGATTTCCAAATCCTGCACTCCAAACACAGTCATCTATAATTCTCATACATGAAAACCACATAAAATAAGCCCACAGGTATTTAATTCCCAGACATTTAATTTCGAACCCCAAGTTTATATAAAATTGATCACTTATTAGATCCTACAATCTTGTTCTAAGGTTAGAGGATAGTCGAGAAGACCCTTGAAGTAGTCTTTATTCTGTTCGTGATCAAATTCAACAACATATTAGAGGAAAAGTCGAGCATTCAAAGGTAAGTTCTTAAGACCTTTATTTTCCCACGATATTTAGCATATCTTAATCCTTTAAAATTAAAAGCAATTAGAGTGTTTTAATTATATGCTAACGCTAGCATGTCAATTTATCTCTCGCATCAATTAATTTTCTTCAAAGTCCAACAAGAGTTTAGATCAAATGGCACCCTTGTTTGTGATTCAAATCTGCCACCCCCATTTGTGCAAAAAGGAAATTGAGGAAAATTCTTTGATCAAATCATTTATTTTGATATATATGTCTTTTGGTTATATGTTTGTTTCATCTTCTAAGAGCTCTCTTCTTATGATTTAGGAGATGGTTGGTATTTCACATCGATTCTTGAATATATATATATATAGGGGAATTCTATCACTGATAGTAGGGGTGAAAAAACCCGAACCGAAACGATTCGGTTCGGTTCTGGTTGGATTGGGCTTCAACAGTAATATTATCTAACCGAATCGAATTGAACTGGGTCGGTTCGGTTCGGTTCGGTTCAAATGTAAAATTGTTAGGTTAAAATTAAAATTAAATCGTTGCCATACGTTCGATGATATTTCCACCTTCGTTCGTCTTCCTCCATCTACCCTAGTTCACCATTCTCCGTTCGCTGGCCATTCTTCGTTCGTCGTGGGTCTTCCATCTTGTGTTCCGTCTTTCTTCTTCTGTTCGTCATGCGACTTCCATATTTGGAAGATGGGTTTGTGAGAATGGAGAGGATGAAGATGGAAATGGCTAGAGAGATCGAAGCTATGAGAATGGAGATGGAGATTAAATGAACAGAAATGATTCTGGATTCACAGTAGCAGATTGTGGAGGCTTTTGCTAAGGCAGTTACTGAAAACAAGAAAAAAACCAAGAGAATGACATCTCTGAAGCCTAAATTGGCTTCCTTTTCCTCCATTTTTGGGATCAGTCTGCTTTAATTCCAAATGGAGTTTCTTCGTTCTTCTCAGAATGATCATAGTTAGGTTCTTTCTCTAGACTTTTGTTGTTTTTATTCAACTTTTTTTCTTCTTTATTTACATTGTTCTCTACATCTTTGACTGGATTAGCTAGATTGTTATTTTTAATCAATGTAGCCATATAAAAAAGAACCTTGGTAAATTTTCACAATATAGAGGTAAAATATTCAGTTTGTTTCAAGTTTCATTGTTTGTTAATCACTGTTTAGTATAGATAAAAAGCTTCTTCCTGTTTGTTCTGTTGAAGCTTCTGAACTTGTTGCAGCTTGTAGCTTCCAAACATGCTGAAGAGAACTTCAAATTGTGAATAAAAATTCATACTATAGCCAAATTCCCTTTTTTCTTTTTCTTTTTCTTTAAGTTTATGTGAAGTTGATGAAGCAGGTGTTTGGATTTCTGGGATGAATTGGTGGCATTGTCTGACCATTTTGATAAGAAAAAGTTGAACTTTATTCTAAATTTAGGTATGATAATTCATTCATTCCCATGGTTTCATACACAGGAACTAAATGCCAATTTCGCCTTTGAGATTTCTGAGTTTGTGTTCATGCCAATCACCATCTAAAAGAAAGAAAGAAAAAGAGAGAGAGAGAGAGAGAGGAAGAAGAAAAGAAGAAAAGATGCGAAGAAAGAAAGAAATAGGGAAAAAAGACTCGACCCGACTCGATCCATTTTGGCCCGACCCGGATCATGACACTAAGGAACCCGTACATTTCGGGTAGAGTCAGGTTGGAAGGAAAACCAACCCGACCCAGCCTAATTACACCCCTAACTAATAGCATTGATATGTTATAGTGATAGAAGACTATTAGTGATAAAATCCAAAATTTTGCTGTAACTTGTAAATATTTTAATTTACTTTGCTATTTTTAAAAATGGCCCACATATATATACATACGTATATATATACTGCATTTCTATATTCTCGGGTTGCTCATCTAACTTTAAGAAATAGAATTTTATGAAGTGAATTTGTGCATATCTACCAAAAACATTTGATTTCATGTATTGATAATTGGTTCTTTGGAGAGTACAAGTTGGTTGATACTAATGATGTATATCAAGATTCTGTTACTTTGTTAGGTTTGTTAGGAAGTTGTACGTTTAACACTTTAATAAGAGTAGGTTAATTTGTAAATCCAGTTAATTCCTTTTATTTATGTATAAATATTCCTGATTGATTGTTAATAAAATGAAGGGAATTTATATTTTGTTGAGGTTGTTTATGGTATCAGAGTAATAGACTCACGCCTGCAATTTCTCTCTTTTGGTGGAGGTGGTCCAGTAGTCACGGCTGATCAACAACCCCTTAAAATTTATCCATGTTTCTACTCATAAATATCTACAATCATGCATTTGTTTCTCTCGGTTCAACAAATTATGTCATTTAGAAGTACCATATCTTACCAATCACGAAAGCTCACAAAACAAATTACCCTTTGAAATTCTTTTCTCTAGTCTCCCTTACTACTCATCTCTTAGAATATTTGGTTGTTTTCGTTATCTTCTCATCCATCCTTATAATGCAAATACACTCGAACCATGTACTACTCAGTGTGTATTTCTCGGTTACCCTCTCGGTACAAAGGTTTCTTGTGCTATAATATCTCTCAACAACATATTTACATATCCAATCATGTTATCTTTCATGAAAATCTTTTTCCATTCTTCAACTTAAAATATGAAACAAAAACTATATCCAATTCACATGTTGCTTCTTCAACTTTCATTCCTTCAAATAACTTCCATCCTTTTACTTGACCCATTAATCAAGCATCTCAACCTACATCCTCAAACTTGCCCATATAATCTGATGCAACCCAACCTACTTCAACTAAACAACCAAATCAATCCCCTACTTCTTTTGGAACACCATCTTATTCAACCATATCCAAATTCCCACTATTAATCTCTATACAATACAAGAAATCGAAGTTCTTTCAAAGCACAAAATCTCGTCGAGGAGAGAGATGTTGGGAAACAGGCCTTCTACCAATGCCGTATGGCATACGTCTGGTAAATGAATCTGTCCCGACGTATTGTTTCTAAAGTCGGGCAAAGCTACACCATTCTCGACACCGCAAATATAAACATCGGGGAACATGACGTAATTAATTACACGAGCTGTAAATTTCTAGTGTTTTGTTATAATTATGAAAATTTCCCTATTATATATTTGAAGATGCATTATTTATTGGGGTTATTTAAAAATATAACAAATCGGCAAAATATTTACACTGTATAGAACAATATTGAAAACGAAAAAAGTCTACGGACCCACAATAAAAAATACAAAAAATGTCTTAGTCAACATGCACACGTGTAATTGTTCTTTTAAACGATCATGATACGCAATCGTGTAAGAAATGATACACAATCCTATAGGTAGTATCAACACCGGTCACACACGAGCGTGTAATTTTTCTTCTAAACGATCATGATATGCGATTGTGTAGGAAATGATACACGATCGCGTAGTTCATGATACACGATTGTTAGTTCATGATAAACTATGGTTTTGAAAAGCCCTATGGTAAATGATCATGTAGTTCATCTCTGTCCACGATACATTTAAAAAAATAATACAAGATTAATGATTGATTAAAAATAAAGATAATAATAGCAGAAGTATAATGAAAAAGAATAATAATAATTGTAGAACAATGATTATGATTTTAAAAAAATATAAAAGAAAAATTGCAGAAAAAGAAGAGACCGGTGACTGCCACTATGAAGAAGATGGAAAGGAAGAAATCAGAGTCGCGTGAAATTAAAAAACTACAAAGGCAGACCTAGAATATTTAAAATATGGCCCGTTTCTTGGGCTTTTTGTTTTGTTATACGAGTCGTAAATACTTTGAAATTTTTTTACATTTATGTAAATTACTCTGATTTATTTATTATTTTGAAACAAAATAAAAATCAGTTTAAAATGATTGTATCACACGGCAACGACCCCAACCCTTAATCCTAATGGTTGGTTGGTTAGGCATTATGTCATGACTTTTTCGTTTGGATGCTTAATTAAATAGTTGGGTGACGATTGACAAAATTAATAATTAATAATTTTGTTTATGTTTAGGACTGAATTAATTGGAAATTGACTGTTAGGAATGGATTATATTTTTTTTAGCTAATCTCCAAGTAAGAGATTCTACTATTAGACCCTTACATTACATTATGTTTTCCCTTAGTATGCATTAACGTAGATATGATACATGTGATGACCATGATATGTTATGAATGAGATATATTATTGTTGAGATACATTATGATTGAGATATGATATTTATGTTATGCTATATGTATAAGCTATGATGTTCTATTAGCTTTACTTGATAGAGTCGTACTATATGGGTGTCCCTTGGGATCACCACCTATTTATGCTTGTGTGGCTAGCTTTTATGTGTGATTCGACAAGATCATTTACAGCCCGACTCTCCTTTAGGGTGATTCCTTCGGGTTCATCGAAAGCCCAAATGTGTCTCTACGTGATCAATGGATAGCGTGCATTCGGGAGCACAATAGATATGTGATACTTTTTTATAGGACTCTAACGAAAAGGTAATAAACACATAGAGAAACTAGTAGTGGGTCCCTTACTGAGTATAAATTTATACTCACTCTTTTCTATGTTTAATTTTTCAGACAAAAGTAGATGAAAAGGTAAGTTGGCAAATGACAAAAAGTGATTGTAGTTCACCACAAGGGACAGTTTATGTTTTATTCTGCATTTATGTTTTCAGTATTTGATTTACAAAAATTTATTTCAGAACTCTTGTGTACTTTTAGAATTTTCTATCTATTTTAAATAGGGCCCGAACTAATATTTTATTTATTATTTTCTTTACATACTTTACTTATGTTTTATAAATAAATATTTGAAGTGTTTCTTTTAAAATTTAGTATTTTCTTTATTTTAAATAAAAAAAAATTATTTGTTTTAGTGGTAATGACCTTGGCTTAGTATAAGGAGTTGGGTCGTTACAAGTTAGGTCTATAATGGTTTCATCGACGAGCTGACGTCCGAACCGAGTTGTGCTGTGATAACTTGTGTAAATACAAGTTATTATGATCTTTTAAGTAAAATAAAGGGAACAAAATGCGTCATAAGAATGTCAAAACGCGTAGCTTATGTTGTAAATGCATAAATATTTAGAAATACACTTTACCTAAGTGATATGCCTACTTTACCCCATTTTTAGTGTTTAAACGACGAATTATCAACAAAAGAAAAAGCTGGCCAATCACAGAAAAACTCGTATGAAAACTAGACGAGAAGACCACATTAGAACGCGAGGAGAGGTTCGCTAGAAGACAAAAGTGGTAGATGGAGCTGACATGACTTGACTAGATTGGCAACTTTCGGCATTGACATGTTCAGAAGATTGGATTTCCCACCTAAATTTTTCTATAAAAAGGAACTTCATCCTTACCATGAAAGGAGGTTAGATGTCTGAATGGACCAGCCACTAGAGGCCTAATTGAGCCAACCACTCACTTAAAGAGGAGAGTCCCACATTGGAAAAACCAAGAGAACTCATACTTCTCCAATATGCCCCCTCAAGATGGTGCCTCTTTGGGTTCACCTATCTTGGATCGAATACCCGTTTGGGTTTACTGGGCTCTGATACCATGTTAAATTTGATAGTATGGGGTTCCATCTCAAAACCAATTGGCTCAAAAGGTTACAAGAGGCTAAACTTGAAGATGGCTCGAATGGAAGAGGCTTCGGCTCGGACGCGGCTCGGTGGAGAGGGACGACTTGGCTCGAATGGAGGGGTGGCTCAGGTACGCCTTGCTTGCGCGTGCGGCTTGAAGGATGCGGCGGGCGACTTGGCGACGTGGCTCACGATGAACGTCAATAGCTTGGAATGGGGAAGGAGCGAACGGCTCTAATCTGGAACGCGACTGGCTTCGACGAAGCGACAATGAGACGCTGCAGGGGCGATGACGAAGAAGTCGTTACAACTCCCGATCGGACGCCAACGACACGATGGCTTCTTGTGCGACGAGCGGCTAGCTTCGACGATGAAGAAGACGCCCGAAGGAGATGGAATCGACGGCTTCGTCGGTGCTGCAGCGGTTGTCGGCAACGATAGGAGCTGCGTCGATCGTAGGGGTTGCGGCTGCAGGAGATGCATAGTGAATGGGGCAGCTAGGGTTGAAGGGAAGAAGGAGATTGAAGATGATGATGAATAGTCAACTCACGGTTTACGAGATGGCCTTATTTAATAGCAATAATATTATTATTACTATTATATCTTTTAAATAAATTTTTTTTTTCCTTTTCAACCATAATGATCCATCATTCCTCTCTCTTCATTAACTCTAACCCATCAAATCCAACTTCTCATATTTTTTTTCTCCCACTAAACAAAATTATCATAAACCTTCCACAATTTACCTAATATACATGAAACAATTCACCATTAACCTTAAATCTTACCAAAATCACCCATTCTTTAACAAAACCAATATAATAAAATCAATATTTCCAAATCTCAAAACTAATTAAATATCCTTCCAACATACTCAACTTTCACAATTTCAACATATTCTCAAATTACACCCAATTTCAACATAATAAAGATTAAAAATTACCTTAATAATTTTTGGGGTGTAACATGGCCAGTGTATATCGCCAACTACACGAGAGGACAAATAGCAAGGATGTGGCTAACACACACAAGGAAGATTTTTCTCCTTTGCGAGATAACTTCCATAATTTGTATCCTAAAAGGTGAACAAGTCTGGGCGATAGGCGTCGAGAGGTTGTTGTCCTTAAACGCAAAGCTCTATAAGTTTTATAGGTAAACACTTTTAGATATACCTTATTTGGTTGGACTTAGTCATTTGAATCCCGAAGGAGACCAAGTGTGATGTTCAATGATTCTGAAACAAGCATGTCTTAATCATAAGCAAATTAATAAAGTTATATCGCATTGAGGTTGTCATATAGCTTATTCATCTGGTAGCATTCGGCATTCCTGCACCTCCCTCCCTTCTTTAATATAAGTTAATTTACGTTTATATCATCTCAACCACCCTCATTAAATTATCTTTACAGCGTGCTCTAGGTGTACATAAGTAGATGTAGTTTTATACTCTAATTCTTTAATATCTTTTTATTATTTTATTCTTTTCCACCGCCTAATTGAAAAGTAGACTCTATAACTAAGCTTTGATATCAATTCCCTGTGTTCAACTCTGGTTCATCTAGGAAAATCTATTGTTTTGCTTACACTTGGGCAAGCAATAGAAAAACTTGTAGAACAAGGACTTATCAGTTATGAATGATATTGGGAGCATTTTATATGCAATGATCATATCCACTCCTATGATGAAGAGATTCATGAAGAGCATATTGCATGCAATAATCTTGAATCAATGCACATCATATGATTTGAACCCAAAAGCACTATACCAACATAGGCAACATCACTATTGAACCTATGTGGTCTAGAATCAAGAACCATCACCAAATTTGTGGAGTTAACCAACTAGGTCAAGTTGTAGGCTTGGTCAAGTGGGATTGACTTATAGAAACTTCCCACAAATCAAACATACAAACAAACTACAACCAAGTGAAATAGACCAAGTTGCGCGAGATCGACTTTCAACAAACGTTGATCTCACCAGCACTACGCAACATATTCCATCCGAAGTCCCATGGAACACAATTTCACAAGCATGTTGCAACTGCCAGCCCTTAACGACTGGAGCTAGTCACTTGTGCCCTCCCTATTGTTGTGTGGTGGCGAGCTTCTGTCCTCCAAGTCGTCGCCATGTGAGTCACCAGTCGTTTGTCGCATCACTACTCCACTCGCCACCTAATCTATTTATCTGCCACCGCTCATCGATTGATTTTTTAGTGTGTTTTTTTTTATGGTTCTTGGTGTTTATTATGGATTTGTAAGACCCATTATGGATTTAAATTATGGATTAATTATGGACTAAATTGAGAGCTTTCTTGATCTTTAAAGGTTTAATTGGAGAAACTTTTTGGAAGTAATTTTTGAATTTTTCCAACAAGGTCGGGCTTGAATTTCCAACGTCAATTTGGTAAACAATTAGGGAATGGTGGTTGAATTATAATTGATAATTTGAATGGATGAAATTATTAATTGAATTTGTTACGTTTAGGATTGATTTGAGAATTACATTGCAACAAAGGATTAAATTCTAAATTTGAGAGAAGGGGTTTACTACCAAGTCTACGACATGAGTAAGAATGAATATGAATTGGGATGGCTTAATTGAGCAGTGACTGTATGAATGTTATAAACTGCGATTTATTATGGAAAATTTTGTAGCATGATGGTTTTTCATGGATTTCTTAAGCATGTTTATGTAAATAGAATGAGTATGTTGATTAATCTTACATGATGTTTATGATTGAATTGGTTGAGATTGACTAAATTAGTATGTTTTTGGATTGATGGTAACTTTTAACTTTGGCTATTAAGTTAGTATACCTTGTACGTACAGTGTCCTATGGGATCATCACTTATATAATGTTGATTGTTGACCGTATTGACTGATATTTGTACCATTGAGTTCACTTTTATAACTGATGTGTGCTCCTACGGAACCACTAAACTGTTATAGTACATGGTGGATCCTTAATAGGAAGTAATGGTTCACTTAGTAGGTCTAGTAGGGAGTCTCTTACTAGATATTTTACATACTCACCCTTTACATGTCTAATTTTTCAAGCGAAGAAAAGGGTAGAGAAAAGTTGGCGAGTGACAAGAAATATCCGTCACAATGTTTTGATGATTTAGAATGATACATGTTGATAAATAGTTTTATTTAAATTCATGATTTCCTTTATGTTTTAACTAGGCGTAGAATAAACTATTGCTTTAGTGATTTTATTTTAATTTATTTTGCTAAACATTTGGTTTTCTTGATAGATTCTTTTTATTTTATTTTTAATTATTAAATAAAACGTGTTAGACTTTGCATTATTTTGGTTTTAAGAATATTATTTTTAATCAAGTAATAACCTCAACTTAATTTAAAAAAGTTGGATCATTAATAAGTTAGGATATTTGGTAATTTTATTTTTATGTGGTGGAGAAATGGAAAGCATATGAGATGAGTGCATCTAATTTTTTCATATTAAAATCACAACAGTAACATGTTTAATTTTCAGGAAATTAAATTAGAATATTTTAAATAGTTGTTAGAGAAAAGTTTAAATAAAAACAAATTTTTTATAAAAACTTTTTTTTCTTAAGTGAATCTAAAGATTCTAAACTGGCTCTAAGTTATTACATATCAACAATCAATGACTAAATTGTTACTTCAAAGTTCTAGTTCAAAACGATATTTTGGTGAAAATTTTACTTTGAAAACTACTCTAGTTTTAGACTTTGTTATTTTTGTAACATAATTACTGAAATTATTCTTATAAAACATCATCATGTTTTGATATCCGTAAGATCAACTTAAGGTAGTAATAAATTTTGGAAATAAATTGAAACATTCTTTGGATTATGGGTGGATTCTGAAATCAAGGATAAAAAGATCAAAGGAGAGTAGGAGAAGAATGAAAGTATGGACCTAAGAAATTTTTTTGGCACGGTCGGCCTCGGCCCCAGTTAAGCTTGAGCCCCTTATGTAAGTTCAAAAGTCAAAGGGTCCAACATAACCAAGTTATATAAAAGGGGTGGAACCCTAGTGCGCCAAGCAAGAAAGTTGGGCTAGTCAGCCACAACCTGAGAGAGATCCGAAAGTGACCTGTTGAATCGTAAACTCTAATTAGATAAGGATCATAGGAGAAGGACTGAAACCTATAAATAAGACAAGGAGAGGCATGCATAAGACAAGTATGTCTGAACTTTGGGTTAGATTAATTGGAAACTTTGGCTTTTCTAACTTAGGCATCATAGTGTGTATGGCTTACACCACATGAGTGCTTGGATTTTTTCTTGTTTGTAGGCAAGTTTTCTTTTGAGTAATATAAATTTATTGTTGTTGTTACATGAAAGGTTAGATGCATATTTACTTGACGAAAATTTGACATCAAACCCTTTGAAATGTGGAATATATTAAATTTTGTGTTTATTATTTGTGCATTTAATTGGGGATTTTTCAAAAATATAACAGCGACAAAATATTTACACTGTATAGAACAATTTTGAAAGCGGAAAAAGCCCACAGGCTTATAATGCGAAATACCAAAAAGGCTCCAGTCAATAAGCGATTAATCGACCACACACGCGTATGTAATTCTTCGCCTAAATGATCATGATACACATCATGTATCACACGATCATATAGAAAATAATACACGATCGTGTAAGTAGTATCAACACCGATCACGAGCGCGTGTCATTCTTCTTCTAAACGATCGTGAACCAATATCGTAGAGATATTCGTACACAATCGCATACTAAGAGCTAAACGATCGTGTATAAAATCTAAATGATATTGGTTCACGATCGTGTACCAAGATCTTTCATATTTGGTACAAGATCTTGAACCAAGATCGTTTTAATATTGGTACACTATGACATACTAAGAGCTAAACAATCGTATATACAATCTAAACGGTCTTGGTTCACGGCCATGTACCAAGATGATCTTTTATATTTGGTACAAGATCTTGTACCAAAATCGTTTAGATTGTGTACATGATCGTATACCAAGAGCTAAACGATCGTGTACCAAGATCTAAATTATTTTTATTTAAGATCGTGTACCAAGGTCTTTTATGTTTGATACACGATCTTGATCCAAGATCGTTTAGATCTTGGTCCACAATTGCTTAGATCTGGAAAAGGAAATATATGATAGATGATGAAGATCGTTTACCAAGTGAAAATTTGAAGAAGTGAAAAATCGAAAAAGGAAGAAATTCTAGAAGATGACATGAAGAAATCATGAACAATAACAAGTGGAAAATGAAGAAGAAATTAATAATATGAAGAGGAGATGAATAAATCGCAAAGGAGAAGAAGAAAAAAAATGAAAAATCGTCTGTAAATCATCCACATTATTCAAGAGCAAACCTTGAATTTACAAAAAATATATTGGACTTTTTAATTTTGTCGCTTTGTTATATTTATGAAAATTTTCCTTTAACTAATTTGTCAATTTTTTCCTGGTTTTTATCATCACTTTCACCTAATTCGTTTGTTAATTTATTTAAAAGAAAAAACATAATAATGCATGTGAATTTAAAAAATAACTTTTTTTTAAATGACAATACCAATTATTAGTATAATACAATTTTTATTGACTTGTTTTCTACTACTGACTTTTTATATATAAATATAATTTGGAAAGTACATCAATTAATTAACATGAGTGATATAGGTTTTCAGCTTTTTGATTAATGTCTATTTTATTACAATAAAGTCAAGTGTATTTTCCAAGTAAGTTGGTGTAATTATGCTAAACCATAAACTTTTAATAAAATCAAGTAACAATTGTCCAATAAAATAAAATATAATTTAAAGTAAATGCTAAAAAAAGATATAATTCTCCAATAAACAAGTTTATAGTTAAAAGATATGTAGGAAAAGCAAAAGGGAAAGATATATCCTTTGAAAAGAAAAAGATAAAAGATAAAATAGGAATAGGAATAGATTTAAATAAAGTGACCACCAAGTTTGGGCACACTTTACTTTTCTATTATCTTTATTCTCATTATCTTTTTATAGTTTTAAATAAAGAAAATCCCTCTAAATGATTGGTGTTACCAATATGCTATGCTACCTCTCTATATATTCTACATATCTAACCACTTTAGCTAACTCTTCCATTATTGTTGTTATTTAGTACTTATTCTTCTAAAAATATTTACAAATATAGTAATTTTTTACTTTTTATTAGTGATAAAATGTGATACGTTCATCTAAGCATCTATTTATCTATCACTAAAGTAATAAATATTTATTGCAGTCTATCATAAATAAAAAGCAAAATTTTTCTAAACTTGTAAATAAGTTAGTTCATCTTTCTATATTTGAAAACATCTCTTATTTGTTAAATTAATTTTTTTACTATTATTAGTTTCCTTATGCAATTTCTATCTTCTCCAAGAAAGAAAAAACGAGCCTAGCTTTTGTTTGAAGTGGACGAATGAATGTTGTTCAATGGATAATTTTTTCATGGTTTGGAGAAAGTTAAATTTTATTTTCTATAATTTATAATTAGTATTTAGTTTTCATTGCATGATAAAAAAAATTTACAAATAGTTTTGGGGACTATTTATTAGAACTTTATCATATCATAGGTACTATTAATGAAGTATTATCAAATTACAAGACAAATTTCTGACTTTTTAAATAATGAGGACTAAATTCTAACTTTCTTTAAACTACATGGATCAAATTTGCAATTACACCAACAAGCATCTTATTACAATTTTTTCTGCCTTAAAATTTAATACACAAGTAATGTATTTATACATTAGGTTATATTCAAATTGACTTTATCTTATTTACTCGAATGATCTCCCTCCTTTTCTTTCAAACTAATTAGTTTTTATAACCTCTATCTCTTTGACTATTGAAATACTAGACTAAGACTAAAACATAGTAATCCATTCAGGTCCATAATGAAAAATACCAAAAATGTCTCATGATTAATTGGCGTCCAGCACTCGTAATATATTTAAAATACGATGGTTTAGATTTAGCTATTCTTTCCACGATTGTTTAGATTCGACGGTTTCGATTTTGGTAGCCAAATCTCAATGATTGTTTTCAAGATTTTTTGGTACACGATCATTTATATTTGAAAAACGATCGTTTATATTTGGAACACCGTTTAAATTTGGGTAGCCAAATCTCAACAATTTTTTTCAAGAATTTTTGGTACACGATCGTTTAGATTTGATCTGTAAATTTGGATACCCAAATCTAAACGATTTTTTTAAGATTCTTTGCACACAATCCTTTAGATTTTGGCTATTTTTGGTACACAGTCGTTTAAATTTGGCTATCCAATATCCCAGCAATTTTTTTCACGATCTTTTATATTTGGAAAAACCAAATAATAGTCTGAATTTTTTTTTAAAAAAATAGATCTTTTATATTTGGTATACGATCTTGAATCAAATAACTGCTTTAAAAAAAATTATAGAAGAAGAGAAAAAAACGATGGAAAGAAAAAAAAATCGTAGAGGAAGAGAAGAAAGACGATAAAGGAAGGGCAAACCTGGAATATTTAAAAACATGGCTAATTTCATGGGCTTTTTCATTTTGTTATACGGACCGTAAATATTTTATCGATTTATTATATTTATGAAAATTAACCTTAAAAATAAGATGTTTCCAAATATAGCGAAGTCTAACTAATTTATAAATATATCAAAATTTTACTTTCTATTCGTAATAGATTGTTGTAATCTCGGATAAGTCTACTAGTATTTATCACTAAGTTTTACTTTCTATCAAATCGATATATAAAAGAAAATAAAATTTTACTATATTTACAAATATTTTATAACAATTTTGTCATTTAAAAAAAATTCTTAAAATTATCTTCACGATTTTATATTTGTTTACCCTTCAAGAAAACTAGAGAATACATCACAAACTATTGCCGATATGAATGAACCGATATCACATCTGAATGAGATGGATCCTGAGGACATGAAAGTAAAGTTAAGAAAAACTTAAAAGAATTAAAAGTTACTACCTATATCAACGTGGTGCACCTTTCTTTTCGATGGTTCAATCATAGGAACTCCAAAGTTAAGCTTGTTTAGCTCGGAACAATTCTATGTTGGGTGACCTCTTGAAAATTTTCGTAGGATGTATCTGAGTGAGGATAAATCATGCAGAAAGAACTTGTGTTGGTTTGTGAGGATGACTTTCACTCTAATAAGCCATTAAGACAAGTAAGAATGATGTTTCTAGATCGCAGGGGATGCAAGAGAATGTTGGGGATCCAAATTTTGAATCATGCTCCGAATCTTGGGCCTGGGGCGTTTACATCTAAGGCAATCTTTGGTAAATTCTTTAAAGCTGCATTGATAATATTAATTGGGAAATTCTCTACTCAATCACTGATAACTTGTTGAAATACAAGTTATTGTGTCCTTTTAGGTAAAATACTGGAGTCAAAACGCGAGATAAATGATTAAAACACGTAGCTTTTAGTGCAAAATTATAATATCAAGAGAATCCACCTTATATAAGTCTTCAAGTCTAATTAACTATGCTTTTGTCTTCAACGTGTCCATGTCCTCTCGCGTGGGGTTCTTAAAAATCACTCCAACCGCGTTATCATCCAATCCGTAAAACACATTTATTTGTTTTGACCCAAAATAAACTTTTTCTTGCTTAACCACCGCGTAGTTCTCTTTTTCGTATATAAACCCTTTGTAGAAGAGATTAACTACATCTGCCCTTATGTCAGTCACCTCTTCAAAGATTTTTTGCCACTTGAATGCTCTTATAGGTGCTAACAGGAACGTTGGCAGAACGCCTTTGAAAGGATTGAGTCCTTTCTCTATCTTGAAATATTTGTTGACTATCTTGGAGAGGGGCTCGCTTTCATCGACTTCTTGGTCCTCATCTTCTTCTATGGTCATATTACTCTGAGGACCTTTCTTCTTTTCTTTTTCTTCTCGCCTCTTGGCAAATTGTTCCCTCAACACACTTTTTTTCACCGTTACCTTCTTTTTTGACAGTTTCACCACTTCATCCTCCAGAGGGCTCAGATCTTCCAACTCCCTCTCAAACTTTTCACAAATCTTCTCACTAGGAGTCTTTCTCACCTTTCCCTTTTTTTGTAGAGAGGGGTACTTGATTAATTTTGTTGAGGAGCTCTTCCCGCTCCCTCAAACTTCGCTTCCTTTTTGTCTTGCATAAGGGCCTTGAAACGTTGCATCGTGACTTTAATTTTGAGAAGACCAGATGCTACCTTCTCTTTCTTCTCTTGGGCTTTCCTTGCAACCCTCTCAAATTCAGTTGGGGCGATAGAGGAGGAGGTTTGCTTTTTTTCTCTCTCACCTTGTTTCTTCAACTCCTTCTTCCTTAGCCTTTCCTCCTCGTCACATTTCTTGTGATACTCCTCTTCTTCCTCTTTTGCCTTCCTTTCTCTTATTTTTCCATTCTTCCTTTCTTCCTTGCTTTAACTATCTCCAACACATTGGCCACATCTTCATCATCAACCTCCAGATCTATCCCTTCAATCTGCAGTGGTCCCTTCATTTCTTCTTTTCGCCATCCTGGGTGAAAAACACTTAAAGCATAGTTAATCAGACTTGAAGACTTATGTATGGTGGATTCTCTTGATATTATAATTTTGCACTAAAAGCAATGCGTTTTAATCATTTATCTCATGTTTTGACTCCATTATTTTACCTAAAAGGACACAATAACTTGTATTTCTACAAGTTATCATATACTAATCTAAATATTTACACTGAGGATTCTGTAGAAGGAGAATGAAATAGAATAATTATGGAATGGTAACTAACTTACATTGAGAAGGATGAAGGAAAGTCTCCGCATTGTAGGCGATTTAAGCCATGCGAGATGTCCTTGATGTGATATAAATCGTTTAACCATCCTCTACTTAAAGCGAGCAACCACTCGGTGCCTAAACACCACACTTGTTCTCCTTTCAGGACACAAATGCTAAAGATAGATGACAACTTGTAGAAATACAAGTTATTGTGGAATTTTAGGTAAAACAATGGAGTCAAAATGCGAGATAAAAAGTGTCAAAACGCATAGCTTTTAGTACAAAACTGTAATATCAAGAGAATGTACCTTATATAAGTCTTAACACCTGATTAACTGTGTTTCTAAGTGTTTTCCATGCAGGACGATGGCGTAAAGAATAAATAAAGTGAGGATTGCGTGTTAACTCAGCGAGAAGTAGACTAGTAATTCACGAGTCACAAGGTGAGATGACAGCACAAAGACAAGAGTGGTATTTGAGGAGGATATGACAAGGAACAGCTACTTTTGCGTTGACACTTGTAGGCAAGGACAATTTAGCAGTGTAGGCAATGATGGACGTACAGCTTGAGCATTTAATTTCCTGCCTAATGTATACCTATAAAAGAATCTCAACTTTCATCATGAAGAGCACCATATAGAGGAGGACATCCCTTAAGGAGGTCGATGAAGGACGAGTTTTAGAGTTCTTTACCATTTGTAGTAATATCTCTTCTTCCATCCTTTCTCTGGTCAGCTTCTGACTGAGATCTTAGGGAGAGATTAGAAAGAGAGAAATCCCCTTACCATTTCCTCTAACTTGTAAAAAGATCCAAGGAACGCAAGCCAATGCATTCTGCTGCTCAAAATATATCTTTTCTTTCCATTTTATAATTTTTGATATACTGTATGAATGTTCTTTATTTTATGGCTGAGAGGCCTACATTTATTATACAATGCATTTTTATCCACTATCTCTCCTCCATTTCTTTACTTCCATCTAGTTGATGTATTTTATGTCGTTTAAGTTCCTGTTATGTACTTAGTAAGGATTCTTTAGTTATAAGTCTCATCATGTTTAGCTGAGCTGAACTCAATCGCTTGGCTAGCGTTGGCCGCCAACTGCTCGAGAGAGTAAGTAGCAAGGACATAGATAAACATGTGCAGAAGGGAGTTTGAAAACAAATTCCATTCTAGCATTTTGACTCCAATCATTTGTATCCCAAAAGGAGAACAAGTGTAGTGTTTAGGCGTCAAGAGGCTACATGCCTTAAATAAAGAGTCAAATATGATGCTTATAAGTAAAGAAGGCTAGATGTATATGTGACGACCCAGACTTTTCGGACTGACCGTCTAAGTCGTCAATTTGACCCAAAACCGTTTGTTGACAAAAGACACAGCAAGATTCAGTTGAAACCGTAAGAAAACGAAGGGAAATTTTAATCGGGCCCTATTTCAAAAATACAAAATTTCAAATGTTGTTTACAAAAAAAAATTTAACTATTTGTAGACTTAGTTAAATCAAAAAAATTTTCAAACCGTCAGCGGAAGCAGTTTAAAGACAGTCCCCTATGGCAAATTCACGAATCCTTCTTGTCCCTCGTCGGTCTGCCCTTCGTGTTACCTTTGCCTGAAAAGTTAAACATAAAAAGGGTGAGTATTAATATACTCAGTAAGGGACCCACTACTGGTCCCGTTCGGGGAAAAATAAATTATTAGCATCCTATGGTGTACCCTGCACAGTCACAGTCTTGTGATCCCGTAGGATGCACATATCAGTCTAGTGATCCCGTAGGATGCACATATCAGTCTAGTGCTCCCGAAGGATGCACATATCAGTCTAGTGCTCCCGAAGGATGCACATATCAGTCTAGTGCTCTCGAAGGATGCACATATCAGTCTAGTGCTCCCGAAGGATGCACATATCAGTCTAGTGCTCCCGAAGGATGCACATAAAGGGGATGATCCCGAAGGACACCCGCAGGGTAACTATCCACTAGGAAACTAATAATTTATCCCCTCAGTCCATTCTAAACCTCTTTAAAATCATCCTCAATACAGTCAAATTTCCTTATCACATAAGCTCCCCATTTAACCTCAAACAACCATATTATCCAAATTTCACCCAAGGACAGTCAAAACATATCATTACATCAGTCAGCCACATAAATAGCCCAGCAGTCACAACATACGCTAGACAACAAGTCCACGTCAATCCATACATACATATATAAATTTCATTCAGTCAAGCACAATATACGTTAAACCTTCAGTCCACACCCAAACACACATCATAAACGTCGTCCCTACTCAGTCCAGATATAACATTTCAATCCATATAGTCAATACATCTTAATTCTTGTTATTGAGTCCAGTAGAAAGTCCCTTACCCCAAGTTTATGCAAGTTCTTCAATCGAATAAGTTCCAATAATTAGATTCCTAAACATAACCAAATATAAAATCAATATCCTTCTAATTAATTTCATCCATTCAAATCACCCATGTGTAAATCTCACAACTCACCCAAGAAGTGGAGAAACGAACTCCCACAAAGCTTATGGCAAAATTCAAAGTCCAAATTCTTCAAATCTCCAATATCGCCTTCAAGAACAAACATCCAAACAACCAATTAAACAACATCAACTAATCGAAGTTTCAATGTAAACTCTTAAATCCATCAATTTCATCCTTACCCAACGAATTTACAACGACATAGCGGCAGCGGCACACAAGATTTGGGCAAACGACCTTGTGAAATCGATTTGGGCATGGGTCGGCTGGAAGGAGACCCACGATGGCTGGCCTCTTGCAAAAATGGAGGCAGATCGGCTTGGATCTGCGTCCGGCTTCGCGAGATGTGCACGCCGGCGACCTTGCGGACGGTACCAGGCGGCGACGGGGGTGCGGTGTGGCGACGCGGCTCGGGCTGGGTTTCTGTGCTAATGGTCGGCGGCGGCTTCGCGAACTGAAGACCGAACGCCAAAGACGACGAACGGCTGGCGATTGGGACGGACGGTTGCGGCTGCGGCTGGGACGGACGGCTGCGTGCGGCTACCTGGGCTTCACCGGACGGACAGAAAAGAGGAGCGGATCTGGGCAGACGAGGCGTCGCGGTGAGGCTTCTCGAACAAGGCCGGCTCGTAGGCTGTTGACTGACGTGCGCGACAGTGTGAGGGGGGAGGCCGTGCGGCGTGTCCTACGCCGGCGGGGCTGTGCGCGAAGCGTGCGGCTTGGCTTCGGGGACGGAGACACGGAAGGCGACCGATCTTGAGGCGGGCGGCGGCAGCTGGATCTAGGGTAAGGAGAAGAGGAAGAAGAAAAAGAGAAAAAGATGTGGGGGGGTTGCACGCGGGGAAGGAGAGAGAGAGAGGGGGGCCTTTCTTTTTTTCTTTTTTTTTTTATAATAATAATAATAATAATAATAATAATAAAATAATAATAAAATAATATTTAATAATTAATAATAAAATCTTTTTTTTTTTTTTGGGCGTTACAGTATATCTCTTGGTTTATCTTTACTATTTGTGTTTCAAAAGGAGAAAATGTGTGGTGTTAAGGCACTGGGAGGTTGCTCGTCTTAAATAGGAGATAGTAAAGTGATCTACGATTCTACATCGCATCAAGGACATGTCGCATAGCGTAAATCGCCTAGATCAATACTAAGACTTTCTTTCATCTCTCTTAACGCAAGTTAGTTCACATTCCATCATCATTCATTTCCATTCCCTGTACAGAATCATCTGTGTAAATAAGTACATTAGATAGTTTTATACCTTAACTATATAGGATTTATACTGCCTAGTTGAGAAGTAAGCATTACAAACTAAGATTTGAAAAAAATTCCATGTGTTCGATCCTAGATTACCCAGAAAATCTCTCGCTTTGCTTACACTTGGACAAGCATAAGGAAAGCTTATACTAAACGTAATCACACATGAAGCAACACATAGGTAGAAGATGCATCTTTTACTGCATAACCCTAGCCTAGACACCTGTATTAGTCACATTAGTAAAACTCAACATGATATATTTACGATTGAGTTTTGCATAGATGATATAATGAAGTTGCAAGGCAAAACTCCCACAAGTCAATAGATCAAGCGATATATATCTAGGTTTCCTTACTTATAAGCATCACATTTCCTCTCTATTTAAGGCGAGCAACCTCTCAACGCCTAAACACCACACTTGTTCTCCTTTTAGGACACAAATGATTGGAGCCAAAACACCAGAACAAAATTTGTTCCCAAACTCCCTTCTACACGTGTATAGCAAGGTCTTTGCTATTTACTCTCTTGAGCAGTTGCCGAAGAGTATTGATCAGGTGATTGAGTTAAGCTCAGGCTAAACACAATGAGTCTTTTAATTAAAGAACCCTTATCAAACACATAATCACATACTTAAATTACTTAAAACACTTCAACAAGATAGTGAATAGTTAAGAGATGAAGAAAGACAGTGGATAAAACATGCATTGTATTGATTGATGTAGGACTCTCGGCCATGAGATTAATACATTCAAACAAAACATTACAAAATACAAAAATGAAAAGTAAAGAGATTAGTCGAGTCGCATAATGCATTGGTTTGCATTCCTTGGCTCTTTTACAAGTTAAGGTAATGATGGGTGAGCTTCTCTTTCTCTAATCTCTCTCTAAGCTCTCACTTAGATGTTGACCAGAGAAGAGGTGGAGGAAGAAGAACTACTATTACAGATGGGGAAGGACTCTAAAACTCATCCTTCCACCGATCCTCCTTAAGGGGAAGACCTCCTCTCCATCTTGCCCATGGTAGATTTGGAGGCTTTTATAGGCATCTATACTTAGGCGGAAGATTTATTACGCTATGTTGCACATCCGTCCTTTCTAAAATTGTCAGGGCAGAAAGTAGTTTTTCTTGTCACATCAGCTCCAACCACCACTCTTGTCATCTAGCGAGTCATCTCGCGTGATATGTTGGCATCTCGCCTCACGATGGAAATCATCAGGCAACAACTTCTCTCTAAGTTCTTACATGCGCTCTTCTCGTGATTCGCTTTATTTCTTCTTTTTGTCATTCTGCATGTTAAAAACACTTAAAATCATACTTAAACAGGCATTGAAACTTATGTCAGGTGCATTTGCTTGACATTATAAATTTGCACTAAAAAGCTACAGATTTTGTACCTTTTTCTTGTGTTTTAACTCCATTTTTTTACTCAAAAGACCACAAAAACTTGTATTTTACAAGTTATCAAGAATCTCAGCATCAACCATATTTGCAACCATAATATATTTAGTGCCCTTTATATGAAAATCCTAGCTCTATCACTGCTTGGCAAAATTAAATAAGATAGACATGTAATAAAATAATGGTAACAATAATTAATAATTAATATGGACAAACAATCTATTAAAGAGATTGCCAATCAATTTGTTTTCTTCCTATGTTTTGTCGATATTTTAGGTGTTCAAAATAAAAGCTAAACCAATTTGGTGATAAACACCGATACATGTTTATTTAAATTTTTTTGTAGTCACTCATAAAAAATAAAATTTTGCTATCTGTTGTAAAAAAAAATCCTAAAAAATATACTTAATTTTAAACCGAACTTGATGGGATTTTTTTGTGTGTGTGATTAGCCGTAGAAATTTCAAATCACAAATTTCTAAAATAAGAATAATATGTTTGGAGTAAGATTTGGAATGACGTGAACACTAAATTCGAAAACATTTTTTAGAAAAATGATAGAATTATATGAATCATCGTCCATAACCAACTAAAATAGAAAAATAAAAGAATGGATCGATAAAAATTTCATCTCACTTTCTTAGCGTAAGACAATCTTATCGATAACATAAAATCAAAACATGTGATGAGGTAAATATTTAATCATCTTAAAAGACATCAAAACGATAATTTTAACTCCAAACTTATTAAAATCGTAACATCATTACGTACAAACGCAAATAAAATGAAAAATGAAAAATATTGCTAACTCAAAATGTTTCAATTGGTGACATTATAAACAGTTTTAATTTTTTTCTTTTAACTTTCAAAATTTATCTAAAAATAATAGATAAAGCATAGGACAACTCATAGTGAAAATTTAAAAACATGTGTAACATTACTATTAATTTTTACACAAGGTTAAGGTTAAGAATTGTTGCTCTCCATTCATCATGTGTGTTTTTTTTATTGATTTTTGAAGTGTTTAATTTTTAAAATAATTTATTTTAAAATAAATAGAGGTGTTTGAAATTTGTTTCAAATAAATTTTTTAAAAATGAGATTATGAAATAAACAATTTTAGAGAAAACACACGCAACCAAATTTTAGAACAAATGTTTGTTTGATATTTAATAATTAAGAATATTCTTACAAATATCTATTTTTCTTCCTCTAATTTTTCTTTTCCTTTTTCCTATCTAACTTGTCACTCCATCGTTCTTCTTAATTATTTGATTTTTAAATACTTTAAATATTTTTTTAATTTGTTCATATACATCTAGATATATGGTTGATAACTTGTAAAAATACAAGTTATTATGGACTTTTATAGGAAAAACAATGGAGTCCAAACACGAGATAAATGATCAAAACACGTAGCTTTTACTGCAAATTTATAATGTTAAGAGAATTTAGCTTAAATAAGTCCTAATTTGTCAATATATAACTGATGATTCTTATGTTGCATAGTAAATCAATACTTAAATCAATTTTTAGGAAGAAGATTAAAAGTTTAGAAATTTACATCAAAACAAGCATAGCTTATTAACTGACATAGATGCGTTGACGGATATGGTTTAAATCTCCACTAATCTATTGTATTATTTGAGAGATCAAACTTATAATGTAACATACATATAAAAACAATTCAAATGCATTTGATAAATAAAATTTAGATTAAGTAATGTTAATGACAAAAGCATTTAATAAATATAGTAAAATTATCCACTAAAGGTATGAATATTGGGATTTGTATAAAAATAAAAATTAATTTGGAGAATAAAAATAATAGATAAAAAGCAATAGGCATCAATCCAAGATTTTAGATTATTCCATTAGTAATCTACAATTAACCTTAGGTTCTTACTAACAAACAAAGCAACAACACATTTTGATACCTAACATCAAGCAATTATTTATATATTTTATAAAAATGTCTCAAAATCACAAACACTGACCCTCCTTTTAAGGGGGGGAATTACCAATTAAAATTGAGATAACTTTCCCTATGATAAATGAATTTAATTATTTTCAAATCATTTGAAGGAAAAGGATTTAAAATTTTGGATTGGAATGATAATCCAAGAAGAAAGTTAAGAAGAGGGTTTTTAAATCATTTCTTGGAATTTTTTCTAAATTCAAATAGATGAGGTTAATATTACCTTTGAATTAATTAGAAATAAAAATAATGGTAATTAGTACGAAAATAAACAAAAAAGTATTTATAATATAAAAAGAAAGTAGAGAAGATGAAAATATAAAAATTTTGAAAATAGAGGCGGTAAATAAAAAATGGTAGTGAAGAAGAGCGGCCACCGGCATGAAGAGCAACGTGGAAATATTAATAAAAGTTGAGTGTGTGTTTGTGCATCAAACCTCTAATCTACTTTTTAAGGATAAAAGAAGAAACAAACATTGGCATTGACATTGACGTTATTATTTGTTTTTTGTTAAACAAAGCTAAATGCTAATACTCCCAAACCGACCCCTTTTTTTAACTCAACTTGGAAAATTTAGGTCTTTTTGTCTCTTTCTCCCAATTTCTATATTTTCCATTACCTTCTTTTTTAATATCAAGCATCACCTTCCATCTTTTTTTTCTTTTTTTCTTCATCTTCTTCTTTTTCATTGGAAAAATAATTAAATGGAAGCAATCAAATTGGATATACAATTGTTGCGCTACAATTTTTTTAATTACATATAAAACTAGCATTCCAAATACCATTATTTCACCAACGACAAATACCCATAATTGACTCAAACTCCCAAAAAACATATATCCTAATTTTTCCCTATCAACACAATCAAATCAATTAAAACCTATCAAAATCCTAATTTTTCCAAAATTCAAAATTCATCTCCAACAAAACTCCAAATTCAAAACATAATTTAGACACCTATTTCATATTTTCTTCAACTCGTGCGCGAAAGAATGTAATCATACATTATCAACCCCTTCAAATCCTTCACATCTTTCAAACCTTTCAAGAATTCAAACGTTCAGTGAAAAGAGGTTCATCGAAAAAAATTCTTCAAACCTGAAACTATTCCAGCTTTTCCTCGTCAAACTCTTCATACACTCGGCTCAAAGCAGGGAAGTATTCAGATTTTTCTTCTTGCGAAGGAGCTTTTTCATCAAAACAATTCCAGCTTCGTTCTCTGCATAAAAAAAAAAGGTTTGTTTTTCTCATTCTTCTTTCGTTCACTTGAGTTTATGATGCTTAGTGAAATTGATACTTGATAACACATCCCTAAAGAATAACGTTTAGAATAATAAAAGCAAATAACAAGAACAATGATATTTCAAAATATTATAAAAAAATACATATTTTCATAATAGTTTTTAAAGATAGGTATAAGTAATATATATTTTAAAATAATAAACATATTTTACATATATATTTTAATATATATATATATATATATATATATTAAATAGATATAACTACCATCAAAATATACATTCTAAAATAAAAAAAATAAAAAATATTAATGAATGTATTCTACATACCAAATTTGCGCTGAATTTTTTGAATCTAATATAAAATAGTCTTATGTGTTTACTTAATAATATAGTTCTAAACTATTGTTAAAAATATATATTATATATTATTTAATTATAATTACTGATCTTGTTAATAAATGGTTTAAAATATATCAAATCGAGAATCTTATAGATATATTTACCATTATTATAGCGGGAGGTTGCTGCAATCTCATCTCGTCCAGCAACAAAATCCCAGATTCTAGTTAGGATTTACTAAAGTTGAAGGTTGTTTGTGAAATACTCTATCTTTGTGAAATCTGTGATGTACCTATCTCATGTTGGAGCTATTAAAATATATTGTACTTTGAATCTACGAATTATCCTATAATGAGAGGCAGAGTCGGGATTAATATAATTAAACATGCCCATGACAAGTCGTGCTCAGAACTACAATGTAATTTACTAAATGAACTACATTGTAATCAGAAGCATATCCCAACCTATTCTAGATAATGAGGATGTATTTAACAGTGTTAAATTTCAACAATTTACTTCGCTACCAACGTATAATCTTTTCGTTCGAAATAACCAATATATTAGATTTACAATAATTGAACTCACAAATATAAAAAATAAAAACAAACAAACAAACAAATACTTTGTAAGGAAACTACGGTTACAAACTATTCATATAATGTATCTTGACCCTAAATGATATTATATGACATGAATTTCTTATTATGACAACATGAATGTATCTAATTTGAAAAGAATGATACTTAAATTTAATACGAATAACCTACAATATAGTATAATTGCAAAGTCAATATACTTAGATGACTGTAAAATATATGAAATGCACTGTATTTTAATAAACATAAGCACAATTTTGTTCCATACAACCAAGCAAATCCAATAATAATAGAGAACACTAAGAATTAACAATTTCATAATAAAATCTAGCACTTAAAAATGAAAACTAAGAACTAAGGAAAATGCTAAAACGGGAACTCAATATTGTATGGGTTCTTTACAAGACCTACAATTGTGACCTTTTTTACCACACATGTTGCAACGAACAGTAGAATTTTTCTCTAAAAATGAAGTAAACCTATTTTTTTAGGCCTCCCAGCTGGACATTTAACCTGGGTTAGAAGGAGTTCACTGTTGCCACCTTGGTACACATTCCTAATTTGGTCTACACTACCAATAGGACGTGTTCCCTTCTTGTACAAGTTTATCAAATTTGAAACATAGTAGACCTTATAAGTATACATATGCATATGAATATTTCCTGCAAACAATGAAATAAAAAATAAGGTAATGTTAAAATTTGACTGGAGTACACGTTAATTACAGTGTATTTCTATGTACGACCAATTATAATTTTTTTCAAAAAAGGAATTGCTGTGTAATATTTGTGATTAAGTATAAACCTGGATTGTTTCAGATCAGTGCATCCAATATTGCTGACAACATGGCATATGAGGCCTCCAGAGTACCCCTATGGAATTCAAACGAGACATGAAAATATTTGAATTTTGCAACCATCCCAACACGATATTCGAGATACTAAGAAGATTCAATCCATCTACCATCCAAAACAGCCTTTACTCGTTGTAAAGCCATAACAAAAACTTGTTTGTTATAATTATACTATTGTTTTCGAAAACTAATGCTAAAGGATGCACTATAAAGATTGTAGTTAATCGAAAAAATATGTTAAACACTATTGTATTCAAAAGTTAATGGTAAAAGATGTACCGTAAAGATTGTAATTAATTAAAAAAATGTTAAACAAATAACATAAAGGTTACAAATTTAAAAAAATACACATTTTCGAAATTTAGAATCCAAGCAAATAACATGAATACTGATATTTCAAAATAATATAAAAAATGCACACTTTCGGATTATTTTTCAAAAATAGATATAAATAACATACATTTTAAATTTTAAAATTTTAAAATAATGAACGTATTATGCATATAGATTTTAATATATATTGTTTATTTATAATTTATTTTAAAATATATATAATTTCCACCAAAAAAATAAAAAAATATTAATAAACCTAGAATCTAATCTAAAATATAATTTCAAATTCTTATTAAAAATATATATTATGTATTATTTACTTATAATTATCAATATTGTTAATAAATGGTTTAAAATATAACAAAATGAGAATCTTGCAGACATATTTATCATTGTTATAGGGGAGGTTGTTGTAATCTCGCAACAAAATCCCGAATCTAGTTAGAATTTACTAAAGTTGAAGGTTGTTTGTAAAATACATTATCTTTGTGAAATCTATGATATCTTGCCTCAAGTTGGGGCCATTAAAATACATTGTACTTTAAATCTATGAATTATTCTATAACAAGTGATAGATTCGGGATTAATATAATTAAATAAATGGGTGCGCCTAGCTTTTGTTGTTTTCCTTATTCATGCCACCTTTTGTTATTTTTCAAGTTGTGATCTACAATTTTGCTATTTCTACATTTATCTCTATATAGAAGAGTTCTTTTCATTTGCAGGGGTTCAGAAATTTATACTTCAAAGAGCTTAGAGAAAAATCTCCCAACGATTAGAAGACTATCTAGCTCTCGAAGCTAAACTACATTCACATATATATCCAACCGAAAAAGAATCAGAGAATCAAGTTGTAGAGATCGAACCATATTCGCATCAAAACTACATCAACACAAGTTTAACTCCACAAAACACGTTTCTTTGAAAATCCCGTGCGAACATATTGGCATGCTTAGTGGGACCTCTATACCTCTCATCCCTTTCTCATCATTCGAATCAACAAGCAAACTAATGGCACCAAAGAAAGTTTCATCCAAATTTAGTACTGCAAGTGACACTTACATAGGTTTTGTCACCCGTAGTCGTTCTAAAAGATCACCCAGAAACAAAGACAAGGTTTTATCGTCTCGCAGAGCATCCTAAAACAATTGATGGAATCTCCTAAAGTTAGGATTGTCATCAAGAAAAATCTCTTGATAATAACTCTAATTCTACCTTTAGCAAGTCAAGTAGGAATTCACGCCCCGGTATGATGTTTGTCATGATGGTTGATGTAACATCGAGGCTACCATGGAAAAGATGGAGAGAGAAATTAATCTCCAAATGAAGTTGACAAGGAATGAGATCACAAAATCACAAAATCACAACTTTGAGAAAGCAAATGTAGACTCGTGAAACCGCTGAGTCAAGTCAAACTCATGTTGTCAAAGACAATGACAAATGGAAGAATGTAGTGTAGGAAAACCAACAACAACAACAACCAACTTTTGATGCCTCCCTGTCTCTTTAGCAGCTACAGGTTATGATCGCAAACTCCATCACCATCTCAAACATCTTTTATATACTCTAGGTCGTACACCAAAAGAATAGCCAACTTGAGAATGTCTATCAAATATCGGCCTCCAAAGTTTCAACAGTGTGATGAAAAGGGAAACCTGAAACAACTCATTGTCTTTTGTTGAAACATGTGAAAACCCAGGATCAAGAGGAGACCAACAGGTCAGGCAGTTCATTCAAAACTTGAAAGGGCTTCCTAATGGTACACTGGTCTAGATTTTGAAGTGATTGACAACTAGGAACAACTAAAAATAGAGTTCCTCAACTACTTTTACAACATTAGGCGAACCGTAAGCATGATGGAGCTTACAAATACAAAACAACTACATAAGAAGAAATTCACTCCTCTATAATTAGAGTAAATAGAGAAATTACTCTCTTAAATATTAATTCCAGGGGTTGAACAATGTAGTGTCATACCCTCTCTTAATCCTAGAGGAGTTCAGTTAATAGTGAAAGTAGAACTTATTGTTTATTAGAGGAATTAGTGGTACTTAAAGAATTAGATATAACTACAATGACAAAATGATAATACAAAAATGATACTATAAGTAAAATTTGAAAACAAAGGATAAATTGATTAGAAAACAAATTTCAGTGCTAAATCGTTACATTACTTCTATATATGAAAGTTGAGTTCCAACATTTTTTCTTAATTTAAAAATGTTGAAAAATACTAATACAACTTTTGAGTTCTGAAATTTCAACAATATTATTGAAACGTGGTAGAGAATTTATAAGTATTTTCTATATTCCAGCCAATAATTTTTTTTCTATAAAAAAATGCTATTAAAATAAACAAACTTACTTTAAAAATAGAAAATTAAAAAGATTAAAAGAAACAAACTGTATGAAAATCAAACTATATATATTTCTAACTAAAAACAGTAGCAGTAACTTCATTACAATCTTCCACGACCACCAATAAACAAACGACATGTGTTGTTGACTAATTACACTTTGAAATAATAATTAAAAAAAAATAACAGACAACAAAAGATATTGCATATTAACTAAAGGAACCCACAAAATTTGTGGTCGCTTTTGTGAGGCTATTTGTGCAATACTTTAGGTCGGCGGCAGTGCTTTGCTCAGTTACTCTGTAAACAAATGTGCAAAATTCTAGAATCAAACACAAAGCCTACAAAATTTAGGTATAATCTGAACTGCTCTATCCTAACATATGAAATTTAAATATAAATCACATTCTATTGTTCACAATGCTTCAGTTTTTCCAGTCAATTCAACTCTTGGCACCCACCCCACCCCCATCAAGAAAAATAGTCAGTTAGATTGAGGGTGTTCAAATAAAGGTTTGATTTGACAATGATTTTGTTTATTTTTAGTCACTCTATAAAAAATATAAAAAACAGGTGATTGGAAACTTCTCCTTCTACCTACTTTTTGAAAGTGTTGGGTAGAAAATGATTGTTGTTTATAAGGTTAATTTTCAAAAATTAAGAAATTAAAAAATCAATCTCATTTCATAATTATTTGGTTTTTAGTTTTTGAAAATTAAACTTACAAACACTATTTTGACATATAAGTTTCTATTCTTTTTTGGTATCCATGTTCAAATCATGTTTTAAAAAACCAAGTCAAGTTATTAAAACTAAGAAACAAATAGTTTTCAAAAACTTGATTTTGTTTCAAAAATTGATTGGAAATCCAAGTTTTTTCTAAGGTAGGTGAAAAGTATAATAGAGAAATTGAGAGGGAACAAAACAATAATATTATGTAATCACAAGAACCTCTCCCTCTAGAACTCCACCACTATCAAAAGGACGACAACTTGACAAACTTGGGAAATCTAACGTTTGCTTGAATAAAAATGCTTAAACTTGTATGAAGAAAGCAGGAGTACCACACCTCTTTCAGCGTTTTCGTTCTGCCCGCCACTTGTATACAGGATTAGAAGTTGGATTGGAGAGTTCATCTTCACACAGTTTACGTTTGCGACCCATTTTCTGTTATAAACATGTATCATTTTGGATTCAACAATCATTTAAATATCATATGCAAGTACGACCTAACCTTCTACATCATAGAGCAGAAAACTAAAACAAGTTGAAAAAGTACCCTTAATTCTTGTTGCAATCTGATATCCCTATAAAGCTTCTCTAATTCCCACACTCTACTCCTCCTTGCCTCCAATTCTTTGTAAGAAGCAGTTGTTTTCCTGTGTGCAGAAACAGAGCTTCAATGACCAAAAGAAGGAAACTAAATACAGATCAGGCCAAATAATCAACAATGATTTAACATAATATTATGCAAGAGTTCGAGTCCTTCTAAGAAAGTTACCGTATAATGCTATTAGGCACTGCTTCAGACAATGCTACCAATCGACCTTTAGGGGAACGAGATTGAATTTCATCAGCCTCGTCTCTGAAAAACGACAATGATTTCAAATGAATAACTGCACAACATTAGAGTGAGCAGAAAGAAATTGAGTGGTTCACCAAACTTTCGGCATAAAGGATTGAATCTATTTCAATAAAAATGGGTTGGCCTGTTGGGTCAGTCAGGACAATGAGAATATTAAGGGGGTGTTTTGGGCCAGGGTTGTATAAAATTATAATGACCATCTATTTGCTACAGTAAATACTATTTAAAAGTCCGAATTAACTATAATATTTACTATTTGCTACAAATTTTACTATTATACACATCATTTTTTTTTTTGCTACAATGTTTACTATTTTCTTTTTAAACTAAAATAGTTCATGCCTCAAACACATACGATTATAACCCAAACTAAACTAGTCTACATCCAAAACACAAATCATTGTAACCCACCCAACTAAAATAACCAAGGACTCTAATGATTCAATTCTAGCCCCCAAACACCCCTTTATGTACTTAGTAGGAATGGGTTAATTCTACGGTGGTCATCAACCTAGTATTTCATATCTTAGGTGTCTCCTTGGCAAAGCTTATTTCCGATGCGATTAGTCCAATTGAGATAATATAAAAAAAATTAATAAAAATTATAGGCATAAGGCAACAGTATCAAATCTCCTTTATATCTTATGTTGATTGGATCCGTTCAAACAGTTACATAAAAAAATAATAATAAATAAAAAAGTTTTATGGGAATGCATAAAAAATAAAAATAAAAATAAAAAAAATCTCATGCTGAACATGTTAGATACCTAGATTAATATAGGGTAGGGGTATAAAGGTAATTAGATTTATTGGTAGTTAGTGGGTTATAAATAGGAAGTTGGGAAAGGAAGAAGGGCATGAAGAATTTGGTGAAGAAATAGGGCTGCAACATTCCTTGAAAGTGAGGAAGGGCAGAGGATTAGGGTTCTTTTACTTGTTTGTTCTTTTATATTGTAATTTCTGTTGAAGGTATGAATAAAATAGAAACACTATATCAGTGTTTTATCAGAATATTCCCAAATCCAGAGGTTCTTGTTTGAAACAAAAATAATAATAGGTGGTTGTAAATGATTTCATCTTTTTAATTCAGAACAATTATTTGATTTGTTTCCATTTGGGAAGGTAGATAAAGATGCAAATTGTGTTCAAACCTGTCTTCAGCAAAGTAAATATGCTCGTTTGATGGCTCATTATCAAGAGAATGTAATGTGGCTGTCAGTCTTTCAATTTTCTGTACAGAAGAGTAAGAATTTAATATATTAGATAAACTAAATCAATGTTTTCTTCAAAGAACTCCAGGTCAATAAAATAAATAAATGAAATGCTCGTAAAGAACATACTCTTTCCTCAATCTGCAATTTGTGAAGTATATACCCTGCACCTTGGGTTTTCATCAGCAGGAGTTGTTGTGCAGTATACTTATTTACCAATCTCCTACATTATAAAAAGATCAAGAGACGTAAGAAACTAGACGAAACCAAAAGTACTGAAAACAAGTCAATATTAAGAATTATTGAAAGTGATTACCCTGGTCTATGGATGCCATCAACTGTTCTCATCCTAATCATCTTAAAGTAGAATTCATCTGGATGCCTAAAGACTGCCTTCTGTTTAAGTTTCTGAAAATCAAACAGCACAAAAAATACAGACAACAAACTTAAGAACTTGTTCACAGAATTCAACAAACAGCAGAAATTCTGACAACATTAAAAAATAGAGGAGTTATGAGCCTTTCAAACATTACCTCCAAAGTGGCTTCCTTCTTATGATAAGCTTTAGCCCGCTCGACATAGTCTTTTTGTTTCTCAAGAAGCCCAAAGTTTTTTCGAGAGTGCCTGATACAGTACACAAATCCATCATCCATGAAGGGTCAAATATTACAACTCAGAAAAAAGGAACAAAGTAATATAAAAGCATCACTTACAGCTGAGCTCGCTCCTTGTATGGTCGTGTAGGGACAGCATTCTTTAGGGACTTCATTGCAATCAACAGAGCAGAAGAATGTGCGATCGTGTCTTAGATTTCCTACAATTAAACATGGACCAATAGTGAAAGTCAATATAAAAAAATAAATCTATCCAAATGCCAGAAATCATATTGCCTCTTATCAGCCTTTGATTATTTATATCCAAGGCCCCAATGAAACAATCTTCAAAGACCCTTCAACAGTCATACTCAAGGCCTAGATGTATAATGTCTGGAATACTAATGTATCTATGGCTCTAACACTCAACAAGTGACATATCAACCATTGACCATTTGCACTCAAAGTCCCAATATACACCTAACCTGTTCTTTTCTCACATCATTCACAACTCTTCTACCTTCAGTAAAGTCTACAACATGTTTTCTATATAAGGTTCCACACAAGGCAAACTCCCCTGCATGCATTCCAGTTCATATTTCACAACACATACAAAAGTTCAATAGTAAAACCTAAACAACTTCAAGTTGCTACCTACAAATATCATTGTCAACTCATCTCAGTCATTATTCAATATATCAAAAGCAATAATGACTAAGATTTAACAATTATCAAAGAGTAACAATTATCCAAAAGTAAATTTAAGACAATCAATCATGCACAGAAAAGAATCAGCACACAAGCAACGTTACCACCCCAAACTAAAATCAAACGAATCGTAAACAAGATAGATTATTTACAAATCTGCGCCGCCGGGGCGGCTATTGCTGAAGGAGAATCCGCTGGGGGATGTCGTACGAAGCAGCTGGGAAGGAGGCGCGATCAACGAAAATGCACAGTTCAAAAAATCTGTGCCGCCGGAGGTCTGGGTCGAGTCTCGCCGGACCGTTTGTGAAGAAGCTAACGCCGCCGCTAGTCGTGGGCGTTTGCAGTTCTGCTATCGTAAGAGAATGGGAATGGGGTGGCTGAATCGCTCGCGGCTACAAAAGGTTGTGCCGCCGAGGTCGTCGCCGGAGATGATCAGGCTGAGGGTTGAGATGTGAGAGAGTGAGAGTGGTTTAGGTTTCCGAAAGACGAGAATGGAGATGACCTCACACTCCTAAACGCTGACCTCATAAATAGGGGAGGTAAGGGTTCTTCTTTTTCAATCTTTCCAAAACAAAATCTACATATTAGAAAAAAAAGAATATTACTATAAATATCCATATCTAATTATCTAATTCTATTGTCACTAAATAATAGGAGAATTTAATTTTTTTTAAATCACATTTTATATCTATATTATATCTTAAAAAATTATCAAAAATAGAATCTTTAACAAAATATTTAAACAAAAGTAATAAAATTTTGTATTTCAATGGTTTTGTTTTATAGAAAGTAAAGAATAAATTATTTGTCAATTTTTTCCATTTTTTAAAAATAATCTTTTCATCCTTCAATATCTCATTCTATATATTTAACAATTCAAAAAACACAATCAGCATTACATTGAAAAAATCATGATGTAATCTAAAGTATTTTAGTAAAATAAATACAATTTAGACTTTATTTAAAAATATTAAAAAAATCTATATATTATCTTTATCTAATTTAAACTAAAAATAAGCAAGGAAGAAAATTGCATTTTAAAAAAGAAAAAAACGTGATTTATAATTTTTGAAAAGCAAAAAAAATAAATTTAAAAAGTTTAATAATCTCAATCTAATATTTCTTTATAAATACTAAGGGACCGTTTCGAGGAAAGAAATGAAAGAAATAATTATTTTCTTGTTTGGCCCATTGATTAAGGGGACCCTTTATTCCTTCTCTTTCTTCATTTATTACCTCTTTCCCCACTTAATCTTTTCATTTCCCAATATAATCTTTCCATTTTTCAATATAATCTTTCTCTTTCTTCTCCATCTTCTCTTTCCTCATTTATTTATTCTTCTCTCCAAATTAATCCTTTTATTTCTTCTTTTTCCCAAACAAATTAATCCACCTCTCTTCTCTTTGTCTCAAACTAATTAGTCCTCTTTCTCTATGTTGCCGTTCTCATGAAGAAAAACAAAATAATAAATGAAAAAAAATAAAAACAAAATAATAAAAGAAAGAAAAAATAAAAACAACATAATACAATTTTTTATTGTATAGGATTGATGATACAAACTTAAAATACAAATTTTTTTTTGTATTCTATTTACGCTAAAATTTGAAGAAACATATTTTACATAAATGAAAAAAATAATATAATATGTTTGTATGGTGTACTGTGTACGGTCCAAATTTTTTTTTTATACAAAATCAATTTAAAAATTAATATATATTTGTTATGTGTTGGGGTTACAGTAGAAATAAAGTATAAACATTATTTTAATACAATTTTCGGTCGTTTTGGAAAAAACAAAATAAATAAGTTTAGAAAAATGAAAAAAAAAATTAATACAATTTTTGTTTGTATTTGGTTTACACAAAACATTCCATAAACATCATTGAAAAAAATGTAATTCGTTTTTTTTCCATATGGGGTTGTAGTAGAAAAAACATATATTTGCCATAATTTTTTTTTAAAAAAAAGCATATTTTTTAATGTATTGGATTTACGAATCAAATTATACTATAAATTGAAGACAGATGAAAAATTACATAATACAATTTATGTGTGAACTGAATTTACGGTATAAATTTCATAAACATATTTTACGCAATAAAAAAAAATTAATGCAGTTTATTTTGTGTACTTGATTTAATGTTAAAAAAGAAAGGAAAAACTACTTGTACAAATGAAAAAAAAAAAAAAAAACCTTTACTTTTGAAAATATATTAGGTGTACGTTACAAGTAAAAAAAATATTTATACAAAATCAAAAAACTAAAAAAATGAATTTGAATACAATTTTTGGTTGTAGAGGTTTTATGGTACAAGAAATTTACACAAATGCAAAAAAATATTAGCACATTTTTTATTTTGTATTGAGTTCGCGAAAAAAAAAAAACACAAGAATTTTATTTCTAGAAAAAAAATAATCATGTATTTTTTCTCATATTGGGGTTAACGTACAAATAAAAAAAAATTACAGAAAAAAAATACAAATCTTTGGTCATAATCCTTTCCACATAATTTTTCTCCCAAATAACCTTTTTCCAAACAAGGATTATAATAATCTCATATAATCATTTCACTTAATCCTTCCCCAAACAAAGATTATAATAATTCTTTCCTCCACTTGATCTTTACTTTTTCTTATTCTTTTCTTCCTTATTTATTTCCTTCCCCCAAACGGCCCCAAGTTAAACCAACTTCTATTCTTTTTCTTTTTCTTCTCTCCTCTCCCACTCCATTCCTTTTAATTTCTTTTTTTTTTATAACTTTCTTAATTCTCTCTCTCCTTTTTTATAATTTTTGTTTAGAAGATCTTATTAAGTAACTTGGTTAATTGGCTATAAATTTTGTTTGTAGCATCATGGCAATGTTTCCTTATTCTTTCTTTTTCTTTTAAGTTTTATAAGTTTTATTATCGCTTCAAATATCTCTAGAATATATTTCACATTTATTATTATTTTAAAAATATATATATAGATCCTCAATCATATCAAATCTCAAATTAAAACATTAAATAAAAGATTTTTGTTAATCACATTTTATCTATAGAACATCAACTACTTGGAAAAAAAAACACATTTTATTTCTAAAACTCTACATCTCATTTTTCTTCATGAATAGATAAATTTAACCCCTCATTTTATTTTTGTTAGATATCTCCTTTCTTATACGGTTAGTCTTCTCCTTTTTTTTTTTTAATATTGTTTGTCTTTTTTGTTAGATTTTATGTCATAGAATTCATAGATAGTAAATTGTAATTCGTTGACCGTTATTAATAAAATGTTATTATAATTTCAATAAAGCATTATTGATTATATTATTAGTTTTGTCTTAATAACCTAAATTCAATAAACTAACATCTTAAGTTATTTGATGAGTCTTAAATAGTAGGTAGAGGCATACAAGGATCAATGTTCAAGATACAACTTAAAGGGTTTATAGTATAGGAATAATGTTGAGTATCTTATCCTGGTAACGGTATAGGTACGACTCACTTTGTATTCGATACATACTCAAAGATTCAACACGTTCGTGTAGGTGACATGCGAGTGGGGTAGGGTGTAAGAATAACTCGGGTAACCTGACAACCAGGACTAACTCAACCCATCGGCTTTCTTGGCAACTTCCTCAAGTCACTTTTTTAAGAACCGGATGGAATCATGAACTTTCACCAGGTGCAACATCTGCTCTTCGATTCTCACAAGTCATTCATTATGGATCTTGTTAGACTGTTTCACCACTAACATCTTTTTGTCTCAAACCTTCAACTAGCCAATTTCGCTCTAATACCACTTGTCAGAATTGCAACCTTTCAAACACGGGACGAGTGATTGTGCGACACTTGTTCGATTCGATCAACAAGTCAGTCGATCAAAATCTGAAATTTTCGAACAAACTCAGCGTACGATTCAACCTCCCCTCACGTTTTTTGGAAAAATGTTTTAGAAAATGTGAGAGAGAAATAAATCCATTGAAATCATTGTTAAAATAAGCATTGAAGACTGTCAATTGCAATAAGAAAGCATAGATTGCAAAGAGTGCGACAAGGCTTAGGTGATGATTCAACTACTATGTCTCACCTATAGTACATTTTGAACATTTTCAGCTCTGGTATGCTTGCATATGAAAATGTCGAAACGTCACACCCAAGCTTTATGACTTAAAAATGAAAGCAACTAGCTAAACTATGTACAAGACATAAAGATATGCATGTCATAGACAAAAGTCAATGTTTTATTAAAAATTTAAAACAATTTTTTTCGAAAAAAATTATAACATTTATTTTTTTTTAATTTATTTATAACCTACTTTTATTTGTATAAAGTTATTTAGAGTTAAAAAATATCATAGAAATTGTGCTAATGGAAGAAAAGTTTTGGAAGTATTTGTGTTTTTTTTATGTATTGCTAATAATTTTTTTTTATACTAATAACCATCAGTTATTAATTATGCATTTTTTTAAACCATAATTATGAAATATACCATAAAAAAAAAATTCTAGATTCACCGTGTAATGACCCAACTTTCCTATAAGTTGAGGTCATTAATATGTAAATAAGTATAGTTTTTTTTTTTTTTCAAGAAGTAAATTTATAAGTTGAGGAAAAATTTTAAATAATAAAAATAAATAAGTAATTAAAGTGATAAATCAAAATACTAGTTCGGGCCCAAAAATAAAAGAAATACATAAAATAATTGAACCGAAGTTCTAAAATAAGCCAAAGATATAATTACTAAGATATAAATGCGAAAAAACTGAACTATTCCCTATGGCGATCTACGGTCACTTCTTATCATTCGCCAGCTTGCCATTGCCTCTCCCCTTACCTGAAAGTTTAACATTAAAAAGAGTGAGTATAAATTTATACTCCGTAAGAGTCCCATATTTAGTCTCACTATGTGTTGTTAGTCTCTTTGTTAGAGTCCTGTAATAAGGTACCACACGCTATGGTGCTCCCAAACGCACTAGTCCCACTGGGACTTAACTGGGCTCTAGGTGGACCCGAAGGAATCACTCTAAAGGAGAGTCGGGCTGTTAGTGATCCCGTCGAAACACGTCTCAATAACTACACAAACATATATAGGGGAGGACCTTGATGGACCCCTCGTGGTACGACTCTAACCGGCAGACCAACAAAACACTATACGCTATACATGCTCAACATAATACCAACATCTTAGCACAAACACACATAACTCAAAAATAACATATAATCATATCATACACCAATGGTGTTGCATCTCAATCAAAAGGGGGAAAAATCTCTTACCTGGAGATCTGCTAAAATAATTCACTGGTTGACAGTTAATTCCTCCCAATACTCAGTCCTAAACATAAACAAAATTAACATTAATAATTTTGTCAACTATCACCTACTGTTTAATTAAGCAACTAAACTTATCCAAGCTTACCCCAAGATTAGGGTCGAATCCAACACAACCCTAAATGGAACAATTCACAGTCTCAGTTCCTCCAATTATACTCGTTCCTTCAAGAAAACATAGATCCACTTAAATCTATAACTTTATTCACTTGGGACAAAATAGGTAATTAATGGGAGTACCAACACAATCAATATTAGCCAAACTCACCAAAGTGACTCCAAAACAAGGAACGACTCAACAGGCAGTGGGCTCGGATCAATGAAGACTCACGGCTCGCGTATGGCTCACACAGGAATGGCTCGGTTGCGCGTGGCTCGCGTACGGCTTACACAGAACGGCTTGGATCAAACGAATACAGCTCACGTGGCATGATGAAGGGACGCGGCTCGGACTGACGAACACGGCTCACGTAGTTCGGTGAAGGGAAGACGCGGACGGCTCGAATCGGGCACGCGACTGGCTTCGACTGAGCGACGACGGGAAGCTGCAGGCACGATGACGAAGAAGTCGTTACGGCTGTCGGTCGGACGCGAACAACACGACGTCTTCGTGTGCGACGAGCGGCTGGCTTCGACGATGAGGAAGACGCGCGAAGGAGAAGGAATTGACGGCTTCAACGGTACTGCAGCGGTTGACGACGACAATAGGAGCTGCGTCGGTCGTAGGGGTCGCAGCTGTCGGAGATGCACAGTGAATGGGGTGGCGGCTAGGGTTCTTTGGATGAAGGAGAAGGTGAACAGTAACTATGGCACGCATCCCGAGTAGGTATTTAAATATATAAAATACTACTACTACTACTAATAATAATACTATTATTATTATTATTATTTAATTCCCCCAAATAACTCATCTTTTCCTTCCTCTCTCCCTATTCCTATTTAATTTTCCCTCTCTCTTCATTAATAACCCTTCTATCACCTCTTTTGTATTTTTTTTTCCTTAATAATTATATCATTCCATAATATAATTATTCTTACTCCTCCATAACTTTCTACATACACAAAACAATAATTACTTATAATACTTCCAACTTTACAAATGAAATTCACCGACCAATAAATCCAAAACCAAAATTTAACCATAGAACTCCAATTTCCAAAAATTAACCACTCATCCTTCCAAAACACTTAATCTCCACAATTTAAACAATTTCACAAATAACACCCAAAATTAAACAAAATAAAATGATAATAAAAATAAAAATAACCTAATAGTTTTGGGGTGTTACACACCGCTCCATCTTGCTTGTACGTGACTTGATGCTTCAATGACGTGGCCTCAAACATTCTCATATTCCTATATCATTGTCCATCAATCTCAGACTTGAAAGAATGATATTCTTCAATTAACATAATGAGTTTTATATAGTGAATTAAATTTGTAGTATGAGAAGAGACCTTAGATGTAAGAAAAAAAAAAAAATTATTATTGATGTGAAGTGTCTAATCAATGTAGTTAGTGGATGGTTTTGTAACCATAAAAAAGATTTAATGAAAATCATTTTTAAAAAGAAGGAATGAAAATCTAGAAAGCTAAAAGGATTTTGAATTTTTTTTAAAAAAAGTGTAATTAATATCTAATTAATATATTTAGATTTTACTTGTTAATTAACTTAACCGCTTACATGACTTTACAATTTTTTTTTGAATTTTTATTTAACAAATTTTTAAAGTTGATAAAATTAGTATTAATGTTATAATTACTTGAGTGAAAATGACACAATGGGGAGAGAAAGTTAGATATAGACAATTTCCAAAATACCATTTTTCCAATTTTTTTTCTAAAAACACCCATGTTTCCAAATCATCCCATAATTCCATGGCCAGAGCCACCCCTCCTTGGCCCTTCTTATAAAGCAAAAGAAAGAAAAAGAAAAGGAAAAAGAAAATCCGTGATAGCCGACGTCGTCCAATGGAAAGCGTCTTTCACCGGTCTTTTAATAGGTGCCGCTGTCGCTGAGGTTCTCATGTAGCAGGGCAGTTCCATGTAGCAGATCCCTCCAACACTCCGCTGCTCTCCAAGTCGCCTTCCTCGTCCCATGGTGTTGCCACCGTTCGGTGGAACCAACATTTCACCAGTCGTGCGCGACGTTTTAAATTGTGAAAGGATAGGTTTATGGTTTCACGGATTTGGACGTTTCACATGTCCATTTCTCCCAAAATTCTTTGATTTGAAAACTAAGGCCTCCTAAAATTATCCTCTTTTTTGGTATTTTCCCCTCATTTTTCGATCTTACCCTCTATTGTAGTTTACTTTTTTGTTCTTGGATCCTTAAATGATCAGAATTTTGTGTAATTACTTCCTTCTAATGCATCGGCTTCGTTGTTCACCATCTCTCACATTATTCATACCCAGAAAGTTCTTTTTATCTGTTCAATCACCAGTAGTTTTGAGATGCCGAAATAAGTCTACCACCATAAATTTATCTTCAATTGACTGCTCTGGCCTTGCACAATCTGTGATATCAAGGTGTTCAGTTTTTCTTGAGAATGAAGGGAATGGCTCAGCATTGCCTAATCCTTCTCTCATCGACTTTTTATTGGAGATCTCTGATGTTGTACCGGAGTATGCACGCAGAATTAGGCGAATTCCGGAATTAAAGCCTGAAGATGTGCTTAAATTGTTTATTGAGTTTCAATCAGAGGTTGGGAATAATGGGATTCAAGTTAAGAAAGTTGAGTGTTTGTGGAGAATTTTTAAATTTGCTAATGACAGTAGTGGGAACTTCAAGCATTTACCAAGGTCGTGCGAGATCATGGCCTCTCTTCTCATTAGAGTTAGGAAGTTTAAGGAAGTTGAGCACTTTCTTTCTGAGATGGAGAGTCAAGGAATTCTGCTGGATAATCCTGAGGTTTTCAGTTGTTTAATTCAGGGTTTAGTTTGTGAAGGTAATCTAGAAAGGGCTGTTTTGATATACGAAAAAGTGAGGCAGCGATGTATATCTCCCTCATTGTCATGTTATCATGTTCTCCTCGATTCTTTGGTTCAGATAAAGAAAACACAAGTAGCACTTGGAGTATGTACCGATATGGTGGAGATGGGATTTGGTTTGGGGGATGAAGAGAAGGCTTCTTTTGACAATGTCATTAGACTACTTTGTTGGCAGGGAAATGTTCTTGAAGCTAGGAACCTTGTGAAGAAGTTTGTGGCTTTGGACTTTAGGCCTAGCGATGAGGTTCTTTATCAAATTACAAGGGGTTACTGTGATAAGAAGGATTTTGAAGATTTGCTGAGTTTCTTCTTTGAAATTAAAACTCCCCCAAATGTTTCTTCTGGCAACAAAATCATTTATTCTCTTTGTAAAGATTTTGGCTCTGAAAGTGCATATCTGTATCTACGAGAGCTTGAGCATACGGGCTTCAAGCCTGATGAAATAACCTTTGGGATTTTGATTTGTTGGAGCTGTCGTGCGGGAAATCTTCGACAAGCTTTTATTTACATGTCGGAGTTATTGTCCAGTGGCCTAAAGCCAGATTTACATTCATATAATGCTCTCATCAGTGGGATGTTCAAGAAGGGCCTCTGGGAGAATGCCCAAGGCATTCTTGCTGAAATGGTAGATCAGGGGATTGAACCTAATTTATCAACCTTCAGAATTCTTTTAGCAGGCTATTGCAAAGGTAGACAATTTGAAGAAGCAAAAAAGATAGTTCTTGAAATGGAAATATGTGGTTCTATTAAACTTTCTTCTGTAGATGATCAATTGTGCAAAATATTCTCTTTCTTGGGGTTTAGTGAATCATCAGTGAGGTTGAAAAGAGACAACAATACTGGTGTTTCTAAGACAGAGTTCTTCGATACCCTTGGAAATGGGCTTTATTTGGACACCGACATAGACGAATATGAGAAAAGGCTTACCAAAGTTCTTGAAGAGTCTATATTACCTGATTTTAATTTGCTTATAATCGAGGATTGTAAAAACAGAGACTGTAAAGCTGTATTAGGATTGGTAGCTGAAATGGATCGATGGGGACAAGAATTAACTTCAGCAGGCTTGATGAGTTTATTGAAAAGCAATTGTAAATTGAATTCCAAAATCAAGCCTATCATTGATGTTTGGGAGAGAAGGCCATATATGATTGCTCAATTAGGAGCAGACACTTTGAGTTTGCTTGTGCAAGCATATAGCAAAAGCAGGTCAACTTCTAGTGGAATTGGAATACTAAACGAAATGATCCAAATGCGTGCTGAAATAAAGAATGAAACGTACAAGGCTCTAATAAATAGTTTATGCAAAAAAGGAAACTTAAATGATCTTCTTCATTGTTGGGATAGAGCTTGTAAAGATGGTTGGATTCCGGGGTTGCACGACTGTAAATCACTCATCAGTTGTCTCTGCAAGAAAGGAAAACTCAAAGAAGTTTTCTCTCTCCTCAAAACCATGCTGGTCTCACATACACATTCAAGGTTGGATATACTTAATATATTCCTTGAAAGGCTTTCGGAAGTAGGGTTTGCTACAATTGGACAAGTATTGGCAGAGGAGCTTATGTCTCTCGGATTTTCCGTAGATCAAAAAGCATACGAACTTCTTATCATTGGGTTGTGTAAAGTGAACAATATATCAATAGCATTTAGTGTATTGGATCATATAATGGGTAGGAGTATGGTTCCTTCCATTGATGTTTGTCTTCGATTAATGCCTATATTATGTAAAGTTGGTAGGTATGAAACTGCAGTTGCATTAAAAGAGATGGGAGCTTCCAAGCTGTCGTCTTCTTCACATAGAGTGTTTGGTGCACTAATGAAAGGTTTCTTTATGATGGGAAAGGTTAGAGAAACCTTGTCTCTAATCCAGGATATGTTGTCTAAAGGTATTTCTCTAGATGCTGAGATTTATAATAATCTGGTTCAAGGGCATTGCAAAGTGAAAAACTTTGATAAAGTCCGAGAGCTCCTGGGCATTATTGTAAGGAAGGACTTCAGCCTTTCAATGCCGAGTTACAAGAAATTAGTGTGTTTTATGTGTATGGAAGGAAGAAGTCTCCAGGCATTGCATCTAAAAGACCTCATGCTTAGAAACAGCAAATCTCATGACTGTGTTATCTATAACATTCTTATCTTTTATATTTTCCGAAGCGGGAATGGTTCACTCGTGCCAAAATTTTTGGATGAACTGCATGGAAGGAAATTGATACCTGATGGTGTAACCTATGATTTTCTAGTATATGGGTTTTCTAAGTGCAAAGATTTTTCCAGTTCCAAATTATATCTCTTTACCATGATCCAACTGGGGTTTCGTCCCAGCAATCGGAGCTTGAATGCTGTAATCACCCACCTTTGTGATATTGGACAGCTTGAAAAAGCGTTGGAGCTGAGCCAGGAGATGGAATCTAAGGGATGGGTTCATAGTTCAGCTGTACAGGATGCAATAGCAAAGTGTCTCATTTCAAATGGTAAGCTTCAAGAAGCAGAATGCTTTTTGAATAGAATGGTTGAGATGAGTCTCATACCTGAACATGTAGATTACAATAACATAATCCGGAAATTTTGTCAGAATGGTAGATGGTTGAAGGCAATCGATCTTATAAACATAATGCTTAAGAAAGGAAACATCCCAAATGCTACAAGTTATGATTTTGTCATTCAAAGTTGTTGTGCTTACAAGAAGTTGGAAGAAGCAGTAGATTTCCATACTGAGATGTTGGACCGGCGCCTAAAGCCGAGCATCACGACGTGGGATAAGCTTGTTTATTTATTATGCAGAGAAGGGCAGACAAAAGAAGCAGAAAGGGTTTTGACGAGCATGACAGCGATGGGTGAAAAACCAAGCAAGGATGCATATTGCTCCATGCTGGACAGATACCGCTATGAGAATGATCTTGAAAAGGCCTCAGAGACAATGAAAGCAATGCAAGAAAGTGGTTATGAGTTGGATTTTGAGACACAGTGGTCTCTCATAAGCAAACTAAACGACACCAATCTCAAGGATAGTAACAACAGTAACAGTAACAAAGGCTTTCTCGCAGGACTTCTTTCCAAGAGTGGATTTTCCCGGGCATTGATTCCTTAGCAAAGCCAAGATGGAGATTGCAAAGCTTATCGTTATTCTTTTTTGTGACATCAATAGCTTTCTCATTTGTTGTCTAGAATAAATTGTCCAGCATGATAAAACTAACCCTTCAACATCAACAATGTGACCCACGTACACGTTACCTAAAAACCAGAAAACCAGATGTAGTAGAGTTGGATGGTTTGTCTTGCACACAAGTTTCCCCCACACTTACATGGAAAAAAACGTTTTGACTGACTTACAAATTGTATGGTAGACTGTATACAAGAAGTATTTGTACTTGTACATGAAATCAACATATAGAATTTACAAATTATATGGCAAGGGCCAAGGAACGAACTATGTCTTCAAGTATAACTTACGGCATTTTGTTTTTCTTCCAATATCCTTCATGCTTTAGACATGCTTTAAAGATGTATAACAATCATAATAGAAGCCCTTAAATGAACTCAAGGATAAAGTTAAGCTAGTAGGTCTAAACGCATCCAGCACCACCTAAACTTCCTCTTATCAGTTTGAAAGTCAGTGGAAGAAACAGGATCAAGATTTGTGGTCCATGCCACAAAAATAGAAGCTTTTGCTTTAACTTTGTGGGTTGATGTTTTCTCCACATAAATTGAGAAGGGATAGAGATTAGGCAAGGTTATCTGATGTTTTCTTCCCCGGATATGAACATGGGTTCTGATATGCAGTTGTGAAGAAAATTCTATTCTGATTGCATCGTCAATAAGTACGCTTTATCTAGCCATATCAAGCACATTTTGTTGAAAGATGACATTACTTAAGAGGGTGTCAATTATTATCTTATTTACATTTAGTACGTATTAATGGAAATTAGTTCAAAAGATAATAAATTTGAAAAATATTGTACAAGTTGCAATTTAGAATAGATTAAGGATTTGGATTGCATTTTCATGTGATTAGATTAAAAAATAAGTTGTTTGGAAAAAAGAATTATGTGTTTGACGACCACTTAAAATAGATTTTGAAAAAAATGAATTTATAAAATAATGTAACTTAGAATATAGTTTTTATAATGGGTAACCTTTTGACATAAAATATTAAGGATGTAGCAACTAGGGGTGTATATAAGTCGGGTTGGAGTAGACCAATCCAAAGTATCCAGATTGACAAAAAAATGAAATCTATCGATTCAATATGCAATGGTCAACCCAACTCAACCAAAAAAATACGGGTTGGATTGGAGTGTTGTTTTTTTTTTTTTTCTTAATCTTTTTATGATTTAGACAAATTTTTATATTATTTTTTAATATGCAAGGTGCAAAATGAACAAATTATCATTCAAGGTGCAAGATAATATATATATATATATGTGTGTTATACATTCAAATTTCAAGCAAAAATTTTAAATTCTATCACTGATAGCCACTATATATGTTATAGTGATAGAAGTCTATTAGTGACTATCATTAATAGAATCCAAAATTTTGCTATAGCTTGTAAATATTTTAATTTATTTTGCTATTTTTAAAAGTGTACCTTATTCAAAACTAAACAAAAATTGTGAATCATGGTAATATGTTTTCAAGGATATGAGTATTTTCATTGTCAATAGAAGTTTATCGATGATAAAAGTGTATCACTTAGATTGGAACCATTATTAATCAACTTCTTTTTTATTGTTTATAGAAAATAAAAAAAAATCATGAACCACAATAATATATTTTCAATGATATGCTTCTATGGTTGATAAAATTTTATCACTTATAAAAGTATATCATTGATAGTGTGCTATCACTAATAGATATTTGATACAAAAATATTGGTGATAGAGGTATATCAACAATAGTTTGATAAGCTTATATATTTCTTTGATAAAATCCTATTTGTGATACAAAAATATTGATGATGATAGTATAGTATCAATGATAGATTTCTATAAAAAGAGTATATCAATGATAGGTCGTTATTAGGTTTATCAATGATAGACTTCAGAAAGTGAAAATCTCAAGCCTTCAATGAGTTTTTTATACATTTTCTATGAGCTAAAGGGTTTAGAGGCAAATTTGTTATATTTGCAAATAGTTTTTTTTAAAAAAAAGTATCAATGTTAGACTTTTATAAAAGAAGTCTATCAATGATTGCCTTCTATTAGTGATAGCAGTGAAGTGTGATCGGTGATGACAATCTATCACTAATAAACTTAAAAAACTGGGAATTTCGTGCCTCTAGCATACTTTGGTGTCTTTAATGGGTATTTTGGACATTTTACGTGGATTAAAGGTAAATTTTGCTATATTTGCAATTAGTTTTATGTTTTGCTATTTTTTCAATATTTTAGCCTTATTTTGCTACATTGCAAGGAGCCCTTTAAGATAAACACTTAAAACCAACTTATTAAAAAAATAAATTTTATATGTTTAATGGTTAATCTCCCTAATGCGTAACCTATACCTTTGGCGATTATCCTCACCAACCAACTACCAATAACTATCTTCGCCAATTGTCATCAACCAACATGCAACTATCGTCTCCAACAGCCATCGTTCGTGAACCTCTAGACACTATTTTTTACACAATCATTGACAACCAATTTTCGTTTATTAATTTCTCCACAACCACTTTTGGCCAACCTTTGATAAACGCTTTTTTACAATTGTAACCAGCCAAACTTTGAATGACCATTTTCGGGTGACTTTTCGCAGAACAACTATCAACCATCATTAACTGTTAGTAGCAAATTTTTGGTAACTATTTTATGGCGATTTCTTTTTGTCGATCGTTGATTGCATTTTAGCAACCATTGTCGGTCGACCTCTGACAACCATCATTGATTAACTCTTGAAGAAAGTTTTTATGGAAATTGTTTTTTGTCGATCTCTGACTATCAAGTTTCTTGTACCGTTTTCCAATATAACTACTGTTAGCCAACCTCTAACAACTACTTTTAGTAACCAATATTGAGAATCTTTCGACTACCATTTTTCAATAGTCGTCATAGACTGGATTGCGACAATTGTTTCTCAATCGCCGCTGTCAATCAACCTCCAACATACGCTTTTTGACAATTGTAACCTACCAAACTTCATATTACCGTTTTTTGGAGACTGTCGTAGAACAACTATTGACCACCATTAACCATCGATAACATACTTTTTGTAGTCATTTTCTGGCTACTTGTCAACCATTGACGATCAACTTTCGTTTACTATTTTTTTGACAATCGTTGTTGGCTGACCTATGACGACCATCGTTGATAAACTTTTGAAGAACGTTTTTATGGTAACTGTTTTTTGTCAACAGCTGATGGTCAACTTTCATGTATTGTTTTTGTTGGTGCACTTTGGTCTGTATCTCATGTCTTTGTTCGTTTGCCAAACTATATTACGTATGAATCAGAACACCAAAATAGATCAGTACTGGAATAGAAGCTACAAAACAGAAAACAAATTAATATATGGCTGAGTCGCTGAACATGCTCTCTTTTAGATGTTTAGCGACTTTGCTCTCGATTGTGCAAACAGAATAATCGTCCTCTTGTCTCCAGGATGAAACAGCCTCTCAGTCTTCAATTGATTTTTATGAAAATTGTTTTTTGTCACCAATATTGAGAATCTTTTGACTACCATTTTTCAATAGTCTTCATAGACTAGCTTTCGACAATTGTTTCTCAATCACTGATGTCAATAAACCTCCAACGAACGCTTTTTGACAATTGTAACCAGCTAAACTTCATATTATCGTTTTCTAGCCACTGTTATAGAGCAACTATTGACCACCATTAACCATCGGCAACAAACTTTTGGTAGCCATTTTTCTGGCTACTGTTATTGTCAACTATTGACGATCAACTTTCATCTACTATTTTTTCGACAATCGTTGTCGGCTGACCTATGACAACCATTGCTGATCAACTTTCGAAGAACGTTTTTGTGGCAACTGTTTTTTGTCGACTGTTTTTGTTGTTGTACTTTGGTCTGTATCTCATGTCTCGGTCCGTTGTGTACGAATCAGAACACCAAAATATGTGCAAATAGAATAATCGCCCTGTCGTCCCTAGGATAAAATCGAAATCAATTGGGAAATGTTCCTCTCCTCGCCACACCCGCCCAATGATGGCGCGCGTGTGGAGATACGAGCATACCTACGTTTGCCTATCTCCTCACTCCTTCCAAAACTCGGGTCCCCTAAGGGTCCAAACCCATGAATAAAAAAATGGGTATATGAAGGGACTTCGACACTTAAATTAATCAATGTAGGAATACAAATGAGAATAAAATAATAATATATTTTCCTTTCACAAAATTTTCATCCAATAATCACCAACTTGAAAATTTTTAAAATATTTTCATCGGGCAATGTCTGTCTCAATCATACTATACGTAAGTAAAGGTGTTGAGTGACTTGAACCTTTATGTAGTGACAATAGTTTAGAGTATTGTAAAGTAACTCGTAGTTTTGAACTTTGCTTCTAACATTATTGCACACGCAACATTATTCGAGTGAAGTTCTAAAATAGCCGGTGCTTTATGGCCTTGCACGTGTATCCGAGTTTAGTGAATTCTCTAGGAATCTGACCAAAATTCCATAGGACGCAACCCTTACTTCCACATTCACAAAGTTGATCTATCAAGAATACTCCTGTAGCTAGGTACCCTACTTGATATCAAGTATAGATTTCATTAAGAACAAAGTTTAGCTTCCTCATACGCTTCAGGATGTCATGCTAATCACTGAATTATAAGAATAAAACTCCTAATAATTTAGCATGATTCTCGTCATATTACTTGTGACCAGTTATTACCCTTTAAACTTGTTTCTTGGGATCTCCAGTCTTTCAAGTTGGGTTTACCTCACAGTAATTCAATTTTCAATAGGTTTGAGTCCCATTCTTTATGAGGTTTTTAAAACCTTCTCTCTTGCTAATCCTTTCGTTAAAGGATCAACCAATTTGTCATTTGACCGTACGTAATCCACTATCATTGTACCGGTAGTGAGAATTCACTAATGGTATTGTGCTTACGACGTATCTGTCGTCTCTTACCATTATAATAACAGTTATGAACTTTTGCGATAGCTGCAGTATTATCACAGTGGATTAGTATGGCTGGTACCAGTCTTTTCCATGTGGGAATCTCTGATAGCAAGCTTCGAAGCCAACTTGTTTCTTCACTAGCAGTAGCTAGTGCTATTATCTCTCACTCAGTTGTTGACTGGGCTAAAATTGTATGTTTCTTGGATTCCAAAGCAACAACTCCTCCTGCTATATTAAAAATATAGTCACTTGTAGCCTTTGAGTCATTTGAGAGGGAGTTCCAATCAGTATTGTTGTTAAAGTGATAAAAGCCCTATGACAGCGGAAGATTTTACAGAACCATTACTCAATTTAATTTGAGAATCCCAAAATACCAGTACATTGGCAAAAATTTAGAATCAAAATTCGAAATAAAAACTAAACATGCTTTTTATTTAAAAGATACAAAGAACTTACTTTTGTTGACGTCTCTGAATCTGTAAACCATCGAATTGAGACACCACTCGTCGGAGACCTTCCTATCATATGGGATGAGATTGGTTTGTGGGAACCAATTGGGATGGAAAAAAGTTTAGAGATATTTGAGAGAAACTCTTTTCTTTTTTCAGAGAGCAAAAGTCTTGGCTTTTTTTTCTTAATCAATTAGTTAAAAAAAACTGTTTTCTAATAGATATTTATAATTCTCTTTCCTTCTTGGAATAGGAAAAGGAGTAGGAGAGAATCGTGGGATTATATTATCAAATCTACTAATTAATTAACAATTAATCAATTAGTTAATAATTAATTAAATCATATTTAATTAATATTTCATTCAAATTTTATTTGAATGGATATCTCTCCAATATCTTATAGATTTATATTAACATAATTAATTAAATCATATTTAATTAATATTTCATTCAAATCTTATTTGAATGAATATCTCTGCAATATCTTATAGATTTAATTAAATCAAATTAAATTATTAATTAATTCTCCAATTAATTAATAGATAAATTAAATATCTTATATTTAACTTAAATTAAATTTGAATCATATTCAAATATAAGTTTCTCTCATAACCAATAATTTTAATATGAATCCAATTCATATTAAATTAATATTTGAACTCATTCAAATATTTTATCTCTCATAAATTAATTTTAAATCATATCCAAAAATTAATTTATATAACAAAGTTTGATAAACTTTATATTATAATGTATTGCTATACATTAAACTAATTCCCAAAGTAAATTTGAACATTTCAAATTACAACCAATATAAATAAATCTCACTGCCCTTTACGAGCTAGGAAGGGGACCTAATGGATCTACAGATCAAAAGCTACAACGATATGAGATTAATTGGCTAAACTCATTAACCACATTAATCAATATTCGTTAACTGTGTGTACACTCTACTAAAGACTCATAGTTGAACTCTTCTCACTATAGATATATTTCTGTGTCCACGGATATAGACCAATAACAGTAAGTTAGTCCTTCACGAGTGTTCGTAACACCAACTGGGTTAATTTATCGTTTTACCCCTGGGTTACCTTTAATCCTTAAATACCAGTGCTTCTCTGATGAACAACTTGTTTATGGTCCTACCAATAAACAGAAACCCCTCTCGTACCATAGAGAGGGTAGGCCATTTGTTCAAGACCTGGAGACACCATTTAAGAGAACACTCATCTACTTACTCTAAAGTAGAGAAGGAGTGAATTCCATCTTGTGTAATTATGTTTCCAGCTCCCCACTCGGTCTTATCTGCAAAATGATAAGCTTATTGAGTCGGCGATCTGACCACTCTCATCCGAAAAAATAAAAGGACAATCCCTCACGAGTAGGAGTTCATAATACACTCAGGATTAAGACTAAGTTACCTAGTTCATCCTAGTGAAACAGAAACCTAACTAGTTAATGGAGTTACATCTAGTGGTTACTATTTCACGGTTCAGTCTTATGCAAACTCATTGCATAGGATGCCTCACTCGCATGTCAACTACACAAACGTGTTGGATCATTACGTTTGTATCAAATACAAAGTGAGTCATATCCATAGTGTTACCGGGATAAGGTACTCAGCCTTATCTCTATACTATAGACCCTTTAAGTTGATCTCGAACATTGATCCCTGTATGTCTCTACATACTGTTCAAGACTCATTAAACAGCTTAGAAAATTAGTTTATTGGATTTGGGTTATTAAGACAAAACTAGTAATATAATCAATAACAATTATTACAATAATAATACTTTACTAATAAACAGTCAATGGATTACATTTACAATCTACGAGTTAAGACATAAATCCCAACAGTTGTAACCTTTAAGTACAGTGGGAAACTTTAGATAATGTAATCCTAGATTTTGTGTCTTCTTAGGATATCTCATTACTCTTTCTATAACATTCCAGTGTTCTAGACTAGGTCTGCTGGTAAACCTACATAGTAATCTTACAGCGTAAGCTATGTCTGGTCTAGTGCAATCAACAGCATACCTTAAACTACCTATGATACTAGCGTACTCGGACTGGTTAACATTGTCACTAGTGTTTTTTAATAGTTTAACACTAGAGTCCTAAGGTGTACAAGCTAGTTTACTTTCAAAGTAGTTGTACTTCTTTAGAATCTTTTTTATGTAATGAGATTGATCTAAGGAAATTCCATTTTCAGTTCTTGTAATTTTGATACCTAGGATTATATCAGCTTCACCTAAGTATTTCATGTCAAATTTTGCACTCAACAAAGATTTTACATCATTTAAGACGTGCAAGTTTGATCCAAAGATTAATATGTCATCTACGTATAAACATATGATAGTACATAATCTATCTTCAGTCTTATAATAGATACATTTGTCACTTTCATTTACTTTGGATCATTTGGACATGATTAAGTTGTCAAACTTTTCGTGCATTGCTTAGGAGCATGTTTTAGGCCATAGAAGGATTTATCTAGTTTACAAACTTTGGATTCTTGACTGTTAACTATGAAACCTTCAGATTGTTCCATATAAATCTCTTCTTCTAAATCACCGTTTAGGAAGGCAGTTTTGACATCCATATGATGGATTAAGAGATTGTTTAGGGCAAGTATTGAAATCAACACTCTAATTGAGGCGATTCTAGTGACAGGGGAAAAAATGTCGAAGAAATTTATGTTTTCCCTCAGCCTAAATCCTTTTGCTACTATTCTAGCCTTATACTTATCTATTGATCAATCAGATTTGAGTTTCTTCCTTAAAACCCATTTGCAACCTATTGCTTTGCAGCCAGGGGGTAAGTCAACTAGGTGCCAAGTTTTATTGGATTCAAGAGAATCCATTTCATCATTGATAGCTTCTTGTCATAAGTTGTCATCTACTGAGGATAAGTCTTCTGTTAGACCTTTTGGATCTTCTATGTTATACATTTCGAAGTCTTCTCCAAAGTCTTTTATGGTTCTAGCTCTCTTGCTTATTCTAGGTTCAAGATCTACTTCTTTTTCTTGGGTTTGAATCCTAATTGAAGGTAGACTACTTGAGCTTGAGCCCTCACTAGTTTTACTATTTAAGCCCCAACTATTTATAGATTTAAAAGGAAGTCTATCCTCAAATAAATCTACGTCATTTAATTCTATGATTACTTTGTTCTTTAAGTCATAAAATCTATAGGTTCTACTGGCTAATTTTATTCTCTTTGGATCAAGTATTCTAACATAGGCTAGACAACTCCAAGTTCTAAGATAAGACAAGTTTGGTGTTTTATCCTTAAGGACTTCGTATGGTGAAGTTTTACTGTTTGATTTTGGAATCCTATTAAGAACATAATTAACAGTCTTAATTATTTTACCCCACCAAGATGGTGCTGCTCCTGATTCAAGCAAGATAACAACTACTAACTCAGTTAGAGTTCTATTATTCCCTTATGCTTTTCCATTCATTTCAGGAGAGTAAGGTGTAGTTGTTTAGTGAATTATTCCTTTTGAGTTATAAAACTCATTGAAGGCAACTGAATCATATTCGGTTCCTCTTTCACTATGAAGTCTCTTAATTCTTTTGTTAAATTGATTCTCTATTTCAGTTACATACACTTTGAACATGTCAAAGACATCACTTTTATTTTTAAGCAAATAAATAAAAGTGTTGTCGGAACAATTATCTATTAAAGTTATTACATACCTTTTACTGTTCCTTGTTAATGTGCCATCGAATTCACATAAGTCAGTATGAATTAATTCTAAAGGTTCTGCCACTCTAGTTACAAACTTATGCGATTTTTTGTTATCTTAGCTTGACTACAACATGCACATTTCTCAAATTCATGCAAAGATAACTTAGATATAAGATTTAACATACTCATGTTGCTAACAAGTCTTTTATTAACATGACAAAGTCTAGCATTCCAAACATTGAAAGTAGACAACATGTAAGCAGAAGATAAATTCTTATTAATTTTCAAATTCAACTTAAACATGCCATCAGTAGCGTAACCCTTTCCCACAAATACAATATTTTTAGTTAAAGTAAACAAGTCTAATCTTATGGTTTGTGTGAAGCTAGCCTAGTTGAGGAGATATCTGGAGACCAAATTCTTTTGAATTTATGGAGTATTCAAAACTTCCTTCAGCACAAGCGTCTTGCCAGATGTGAATTTTAGTTCTACTTCTCCAACACCAGCCACCTTGGGTTGTGTGATGATCTTCCAAAAAGATATTCGTATCATTAATCTCATTATATTTTTCTAAACAGACTAAGGTCATAACAGACATGGTGAGGTGCACCAGTGTCTAGCCACCAACCTTCAGACCCCTCAATAACATTAACTTCATAAATCATAACTATTAAATCTTCTTCTACCAGGTTCGCCTACGCAGCATGACGATTCCTGTTTCTACAATTCCTAGCTAAGTGTCTAGACTTATTACAGTTATAATAAATAATTTGTACCATACTTTTGGACTAGAGGTTATTTTTTTTGTTGGATCCACGTTTCATCTTGTTTCCTTTCAGCTTTAGATTCGGTTTCAGAACTGCAGTAGGCTTCTTTCTAGGAATTGCGTTCACCTTCTCCTTTTGATCATGCTTTCTCGCCTCCTCCTCTATTCTTAGTCTCGTGATGATACTTTCCAGCGAGAACTCCTTGGTTTTGTGCCTTAGAGCATACTTGAAATCTTTCCATAGAGGAGGCAATTTGTCAATTATAACCACAACTTGAAATTGATCATCTAGAGTCATACCTTCGCCGATAATTTCATGTGCTATCTTTTGGATTTCATGCGATTGAGCTTTCACACATTTATCATTAGTCATTTGGTATCGTAGGTATCGACTCACTACATACTTTTTCGATCTCGCTTCCTCATTATCAATTTTTTTTTTTAATGTGTCTCACACCTCTTTCGCAGTTGACCTTGAATTGTAATAGTCATATAACTCATCAGTAAGTCCATTAAGAACTAGATTCTTACATATGAAATCAGTTTCTGTCCATGCTGTTAGATCCTTGATTTGTTCGTCAGTTGGATTCATCTCTGAAACAGTTTGCTTCTCGGTGGTACAAGCAGCAACGACCTTCTTCAACGTGAGAAAAAATAGCATTTTTTGTTTCCACCTTTTGAAGTGTGCTCCTTCAAAATGAAAAGGTCGGTTGAGATCGGAAGACATCAAATCAGATTGGAATGATCCGACCATCACAACAGATCGAATCATCTTAAAATTGTTGTTGCACTTTATCTCACATCTTGATCCGTTTGTCAAACTATATTGTGTACGAATCAGAACACCAAAATAGATTAGTATTGGAAGAGAAGCTGCAAAACAGAAAATAAGTTAATATACGGCTGAGTCGCGAAACACACTCTCTTTAAGACGTTTCACGGCTCTGCTCTCGTTTGTGTAAACAAAATAATCGTCCCACCGAAATCAATTGGGAATCACAAATACTCACATATACTTTAAAATGATTACGACACAGTAAATAACTTTTAGAGAGAATGCAAAATTTCATCTCTCCATTCCTCATGCATTTGAGGGCACACGTGTGAGAAGATACATGTATATCTATATTTGTCTGTCACCTTTCTCCTTTTTCCTTTTTCCTTTTTCCTTTTTCCTTTTTCCTTTCTCCTTCTACTACTTGAGGCTCTAAGAGTGTAATTCTATATATCAAACAATAGGTATATAAAGGGACTTCCACACTCAAAATTAATCCATGTGGGAATGCAATTGAGAATAAAACAACAATATATTTTTCTTTCACAAATTTTTCATCCAATAGTTTTCATTGTAATACCCAACCTCCAACAACTACTTTTAGTACCGATATTGACAATCTTTCCATTACCATTTTGCAATAAGCGTCGTAGACCGACTTTCGACAATCGTTTACCAATCGTCGTTGTCAATCAACTTCTGATTGCTACTACCATCAATCTCCGACCATCATTTTTGAGCATTTTCATCGGCCAACCTTTATTGATTACTTTTCAACAACCGTGGTGGATAAAAAAATCAGTCAGAGTGGAGTTGGAGATTGTTACACTAAAAAACACACATTTAAAGAAAGGAGAGTGAATTTAGAACTTACCTCTTCGATGACATTCACATGAGTTGATGGTTAATCTGTTAATTAATTATGTTGTTGGGACCACTTACTCTCAAAACAAAAAGCATGTGAGAAATTTGTTAGAAGTAGTTTATTAGTGAAAATCATTTTATATAATTCTAACAATATCAATATTACCTTTGGACAACAATTAGAAGGTAATAAAATGATTACCTCAAGAAGTTAACTAAAATTGAAAAAGATAGGTAGAAGATAATCAAATGATAATTACATAAAATCAAATTTCATGTAGAAGTTTATGAATCGATGAGAGCATTTTAGACTTTTTAGTTTCAATTTCTCTTTTAAATTGAGTTGGACAATTAAAAAAAAAAAAAAAAAACCTCTAGATCATGGTCCAAAATTTTAAAATGTTTTTGTCAATGTTACAACTGCCCTCAAATCAATATAGGAATTGCAATTAAGAATTATTAATTAAAAATTTGAAAATAGTAGATTAAAATTGGACCAATTCGATATTTTAACTAAATATTTTCATTGTTGCTCTAATGACTTGACTTTGTTGCATTTGAAGGACATGGAATTACCACTAACTCATCACACCATTTACTATGATAACAAATATAGAGTTGATTTATGGTCACTCCAAGTGCCATAAGTAGACATGAGTAAACAACTTCTAGGAATGTTTGTCAACCTCTTCAATTTAGTGTGAGGAGCATCACCATCAAGACCACAATATATCCCAAGTTTCTAATTTTGCTATCCCTTTATAAAGATTAGAGAAAATAAAAAAAAAATTTAAAAAAAACCCCAAAAAACACATCAATTCATGGAGCTTATTTGTAAAAGTAATGTCGAAGGAGCTCAATAATGAACAACTCCAAGACCACATTACTGAATAATCATTTTGAGCTTTCAAGATTTTGGACAATTTAGATATGAACTTTTCTATATATATATATATAAAAAGTTGTTGAATACTTGGTATTTCTTCTTATATGCAAATAAACTTGGTGTATATCATGGAAAATTTTTGAAAGCATAATTCCATCCAAGTTTACAAAAGTAATTAAACCCATCCCAACCTTGCCTCCTATGAATCAGTAGTATTTAGGTTATATATAAACAAAGTTCTAAATCACATTTTCTCATGCTTACAAATGTGCAAACTCTTCCAATGGAAGTGCGAGTTCAGTTGTACCCATAAGAAAACAAAAATACATAGGAAGCAAGATGCTATCCTCCCATCATTTCAGGTCATCACCACCCATGTTCATTTGAAGACCCTACTCTCTTCCCCTCATCTCAAATGTAAAACGTACTAATGCTGAACTACAACCACCTCGTCGAAATTCCAGTCTCGTACTAGGTCCCTTCTTACTGCCCGGCTCCGCACCAATCTTGGCGTTCCGTCCATTACATCGCTGTCGGACATGGTTGGTTGGGGAGTTACCTTGGCTGATGCTGCATATGACGGGTGGTGTGTTGGAGGAAAAGATGGTCTCCATATTAGGCAGTTAGCCATTGCAGAACATCTTCCCTCATTGTCTGAACTCGAAACTGAATAGCTCCTGAATGAGTGTGAAGGGCTCTCTACGCTATTACATACAAGACATGCCAGGCTCATATTTATAGTCCAAAGGATCTCCCACTCTCAAGTTCCTAGCTGGAAGTCATTGTCAAGAATAAAAAGTACAGAAAGTCAGAACTTTGATGATACTCAGCACCTTCCTGTGCTGGAAAAAAAAAGGAAAAAATAATCAGCATACTCAACAACACCCAAATCAATCTTCTCAGTTTCCTCCGACCAAAAAAGAACATCGTACATAAAACTCGCTATTATTCCATACATGGAAGAAGATCGTGTGACAAAAAGAACAGCATATGTTGATATATTATATTGGCAGAAACTTAATCCCCTCAACAACATTCGCTTCGACAAGCAAGCATATAAAAACACATATCAACTTCAGATGCCAAAGAAAACTCGTGCAGTATACCACTCTTTAGGGATTCCAAACATTGTTTAAGCAAATTGGGTATTATGTATTTCTTGGGGCTGTATGATCAGCGATATACCCATCATCTGAAAGTTTGATTCAAACTTCTGTATAATTATGCTGCAATAAAAAATACAACTGAATTGTCTAAACATTACAAAATATGAGAGTTGAACTGTAAATATATTATTTTCTCAAAATATTAAACTTTTAACTCACTACCCAAAAGGCTAAAAATACAATTTATAACACTATTTGGTCGTTATCACATATCATCCCTAACATGTTGTGGGAGGGGGATGCTCCAATCTTCTTTACCACTTTAGAGGTGAAATAACTAGTGAACAAGAAGTTTAGTAATTATTTAGTGAAACCAGTAGCTTGCTAGTCCTCTGACCTCATTTTTCTACACCCTTTATTATATAAGATGATTGAACTACAGTCAGTATAGAAGTTACATATTAGTAACCCTATAGATAAAGAAAGACAATTGACAGGAACAGAAAGGAAGTGGAACGTCAGGTTGAATATTTCGGGAGTGGGGACCATTGCTGAAGGATGAGGGTCTATGTAGGGGTTTGGCTGGGCTGGGAAAGGTGAGGGTTGAGCCTTAGAGTGGGAGAGAGCCAGCACTCTATTAAAGCTTGGTACTACATAGTAAACATCGTAACAGAGAGGGCAAGAGAGAATGAGTTGGAAATAGTAAATACCATAGTATATAGTAAATATGGTAACAAGGAGGGGTTTGAAATATTATTACTGTAGTTAATTATAGGTGATGATAGTCTGAAACACCAAATATTATAATTGAATCCCCAAACATGGAGTGACCCACCCCACCAACTTCAAGTTGGAAGCCCCAAAACCCCATAAAGGAGTAGAAAAAGGATGAACTCATCCATGCACAATTGAAATTTTGCAATGTCAAAGGAGAAAGTAATATTCGTTATTAGGGAGTGGAGCAAGCTGCAAATGAAGAAACCAAAAAACAAAACGAAACAAAACAAAAACAAAAAGACAATTTACCAAATGAAGTTAGATCAGTCAGTTTGAGCAATGTGTCGGTCAATCATTTTAATAAAATAGAAAACCCAATATTAATCAGTTGGCTCAGTTTTGATCGATTTTGTTAGTTTCAATCAAGTTGGTTAGGTTGTGTTGGCTTCAATCATTTTAGTTAGACAAGACACTTCAATTATTTCAAAAAGTCATTTTAGACATTTTTTTTCAATTTTCCTTAAACCACTAGATTAGTTAGCATACGTTTTGGCCAAAAATTAAGCCAAAATTACCCACTTATATCCTTGCACATAAATTCATTGAAAGCTCAGTACATGAAATGGAACATATTTGAAAATGTACCAGGAATTTGCCAAAAGAACATATATATTATGCAGTAAATCAGGAAAACTAAGAGGACCATATGACACACTGAAGATCACTTATGGCCAAGGTAACAGGGCTCAAAAGGTTTAAACATGAATATTAGCAAGTGATGAGGGAAAAAAATAAGAGTTAGATTGGTTTAAGTCCTATTTGATTCATCCCTAAGGTTTCATTTTGCCCCTAAACTTTCAAATGTCTTGATTGAAAAACTCACTTTAGTTCTTGTCCCTAATTTTTCATTAATCATTTAATAAAAACTAGACACATGACATCAACTGATCAAGCAAATATGTGCATAACTGTGAAACATTCATCCGCTATCCACTTTAGAAGTCCACTGACCAAGTAAATTGACAAAATATGTGTTTACCATTTCAACATTAGATTTCCATTAAATAATTTTTACAAAAAAAAGACACAAGCAATTAGAAATAACTAAAATGGCTATTTTGCAAGAACAAAAATAGAATACAGATGAAAGTTCGTAACAAAATAAACAGAAAGGTGGAGAACAGTTACTACACAATCTCCCACTCAACCCTAGCTCCCATTCCCCTAAAAGCTTAAAATTAGGATTATCACAACAACCAATCACGAGATGAAATCATGTAAAACAAAAGAATCCAAGCGATAAAACCTGTTCCGCAACAAAACCAAGGGATGCAATTGGCAAAATCATAACAAATTTCCCGAATCCCAATTGCTCCAACATTTCAAATCAACACAGAATTAAACTGAAATTCATCAGAAAGAAATAAAAGAACATAAATCACACTCTAAAACAACCCACAATATACAAAACCCAAAAGAGAAAAAGAGAAGAGAATCCACAGAAGTAGATAAAGAAACCCCACATGAAAGAAGAGACCAATGATAAAGGAAACAAGCAGAAACAGAGGTGAATTGGATCGGAAAACAAGAGAACATGAAATCCACCTAGAAACCTCCGAAGCAAACAAAATCAGAATTGGAAAAAAGGGAAATGAGGTTATTGAGAGGGCCCAAAACGTCAAAAGGGGGGTAAGATCTGAGAGAAAAACCTGTAATTCCCCTCCCGTTGGGTGGCGAAAGGGGAAGCTTAAGATTCCCGAAGAGCTGAAGAAAGGGTAGGATCTGTGATGAAGTGAGACCCTGAGAGTGGACTTTATGATTAATATTATTGGGTATTTTATACGCACAAACACATACAGAAATGAGGGATAGAGGAGAGAGAATCAAGATTCTTCATTTCTTTTTTTTCCCTTTCCTTCTTTAGTGCTTAGTGCTTTTTGAATTGTGCTCCAACCATTTTTTTCTCACTCTCTGTTTAGATAAGAGAGAAATGGGCAGCCATGAATTGAGAAGTTAATGGTTCCATTCAATGAAAGAGGAAAAGAAAAAGCAATCTCATATTAATTTTATTACATTTTTTTTTGTGGAACCCTTATCTAACTTAACTTTAAACTTTGAACACCTCTATCAATCTAGTAGTTAAATTTCTCTTTTAATCGATATCAAAAAGATGTTTCATGCTTCTCCAACGTCACGTGTTATTTTATGATGGTACATAAATGAAATTGCTAAAAGAAATTACACTAGACTCACTACATTATTTTTAATTGTAGGCTAGACCTTTTCTTAATTTTTGATCTACTATGACTATGCCGTTTATTTCATTCTATTAATGGATATATCTCTTTAAGTTTCAAGGCGAAATTGTATCTGGTTTATTGACTTCTAGTATAGACAAAACTTATGTGGATTATATTTCTCTATTGAGACTCCTTTATTGAATCGATTATCAGTACTAGTTGTTCTTTTAATTGTCACATTAAGTTTTCTTTTTGATATGTATAGAGTTTTGATAGTCTAACTACATTGTGATTGTTGAAAGCAAAGGAGTTACATTTTTCCACTACGAAGACTCTTGTAAGATCCCTTGTGAAGGAGATTCTTGAAATTAATGGAAACATGAATGTGTGAAATTTCAAAATACTAGTGGATTACAGAATCATGAGACAAACCATTTAGTCTCATGGGCACTTTAATGGGGTCTGTTCACATGTGTGTTGGGAGCATTTTTGCATATGAATTAAGTTTTATTGTCTTTGAGTCCAACCATACAAGCCTAAACTTTGTGGATGGAGTTTGATTAATTGGGGGCAAAACAATGATGGTTAACTAGGCAACAAGAGAAATAGTAAATCTGAATACTCTCACTTGAAAAATGGTTTAAGTTTACATTTTAAAGGATGCCAACAAAAATAGATTTATAAGGCTGAGATATGGTAGTTGTAAACTTGTTCTCAACTCTTTGAACTATTTTTAAAAATAATGTAAATTTTGAAAATTTTCAAACATATGTCAAAAATAGAGTGAATGCAAAATTATTGACAAAAATAGGTGATTTTAGGTGAAGTAGTGTATCTTGTAGCGCTTCAAATCTTGATGTTTCACCTAGTTCTAACAGGAGAGCTGATTTATGATTAACTTCAAAACGCCGAATACTTCTATGTATTTTATCTCAAATTCTGAAGTCATTTGTAAGGTCAATGATAAGTGCTTGATACTCAACAACATTATTTAAATACAACTCACCAAGTGTGAAGCTATATGGCAACATATGTTTCTCAGGAGAGATGAAGACAATGCCGACACCAACTCCACTTTCTTGTGTCACAAAGAACATGGTCTAAGGCTCCATGCTTTCAACAAACAATACTTCTTCATCAAGTAAGTCTTCACATAATTCTTAATTTGATGGAATTGGATGTTTAGCTAGAACATCTATCAATGCTTGGTCCTTTACTGTTTTTTAGGGGATATATACAATATCATATTGTTAGAGTATAATTACCCATTTAGTGAGACATCCCGAGATGACTGGCCTTGTTAAAATATATTTGACAGCGTCGGCTTTTTCCACAAAATGTACAGTGAAAAGGGTGAGACACATTTTCTCAGTTGCAGAATAATTCAATCCAGCTTCGGTTAAAGTTTTACGTAGATAGTAGAGTGCGCATTCCTTACCCTTATCATTTTCTTTTGCAAGTAATACTTCGAGGGAACCTCTTGAGCTACAATATACAATATCAATGGTTTTCCAGCTGCAGGTGCACTCAAGACTGGAGAGTTGAGCAAATACTTCTTTATGCTATTAAATGCATTTTAGCATGTCTGATCTCAATCAAAAACTGCATCATTCCTCATAAATCTCTAGAATGACTGACATTGACCCACAAGATTAGAAATAAATCTTCAGATGAAGGCCAAATGACCATGTAGTCATCTTAACTCGTATAGGTTCTTCAGACTTGCATCTTCTAGATGGCGTCAATTTTAGAGTGATCAACTTTAATTCCACGATGCCTCACGATAAATTCCAGAAACTTTACTGAAGTCACACCGAAGGAACACTTGAGAGGATTCATCCTTGGTTGATATTTTTGGCGATCAAGGACAAGCTTCAGGTTTTTCGAGTGATCACATTTCTTCTTGGATTTCACTACAAGATCATCAACATAATACTTAACATGTTTATGAAGCATATCATTAAAGATCCTTTGTATAGTGTGTTGGCATGTGGCACTTGCATTTTTTAATTCATAAGGACTTACTTATAACAGTATATACCTTTTGGAATTCAAAATAATATTTTCTCTCCATCATTTAGAGTCATTCAAATTTAATTATATCATGATGACCCATCTACGAAAGATAAAGTTTCATGCTCTGTAGTTACATCTACCATGATAGGCAAGGGAAAGTCCTCTTTTAGGCATGTGTTATTTAGGTGCGAAAATCAACAAATACACGTAGTTGGCCATCCTTCTTCCTTACGAAAACAATATTAGCTATCGATGTTAGGTACTTGAGTTCGCAAATAAATCCAACTTCAATGAGATTATTTACCTCTTCCTCGATTTAAGAAATGAGTTTGGGTCAAAATCGTCGTTGAGCTTGCATGATTGGTCGATGCTCTAGTTTGATTGCTAAACGATGAATGACCACCTTTGGATCGAGTCCAGACATTTTCTTCTTTGACCATGCGGAGATATCTTTCTATGCTTTGAGTAAGCTCGCATACTCATATTCATAATCATAAAAAAATTGGGCACTTATGAAGCTTGGACGAGGCTTTTCTATCGTACCAAGAGATAACGGGGAAACTTCATCATCTTCTTCAAACGTCTCATGGTCCGATGCCTTTTCTATCGTAACATGGCCACAACCTGCAACATCTACTTCGTCTTTTGGTTCATTATTTTCAAATCGAGTAAAAACAATGTCATGTTGCTTTACTTTTAATGAACACTTTATATTTACTGAGACAAACAACTTCCTTTTCGTTCTTAATGAAATTGCTTCGGATTTCTTCATCCTTTGTCACTAGGCTAGGTTTGCTTGAGACATTTATGAGAGGTTTCTTTTGACCTCTTAGTTACTAACTTGCTTAACCTTTTGAAGGCAGATTCTTTTGTGATCGAAGTTGGGCTCGCAAATTGTAATTTTTTCGAAGTTGTATTTAGCATTTGAAAAGCGAAAAGTCGAATGGAACCAAAAGTTGAACCTTGATTTTTGTTCTCTGTCGTCGGTGTGCTCAACCTCTAGAAACTAAAGGGCGTGCAGTAGAAGAAGTAATACAATAAAAAAAAAACATAACTTTCTTTGACTTCTACTTTTTTCACCTTCTCCGAAATCTTTGCATTCTTCAACAGTAATGTGGCATATGTCAGCAACTTTTACTTTTTCTTTACCAGATACACGAATCGGCTCAGAAGACTAATATCCAATTTTAGGTCTCGAATTAGGTATAGAATATCCTTGTTTTTTAAGCTTCTTTTGTGTAAGGGAAAGCCCATGTCTTTTGTCAAATATCTTCATGCTTTTGAGCTCAGTAAGAGCTGTAAAGTCATAACCACCTTCACCATCAACTTATACTCCTTTAGGTAAAACCTCTCCATTGTTTGTTTTCACAAAGGAATGCTTCTAGGTCCTCTTTCTCAATTCTTTTCACCTCTCCTTTATCCATCTTAGTAAGTGGTGTGGTGAAGCTTTCCTTCAGTACCTTTTTCGAACATTCTGTAACGGTGATTCTCCTTTCAGACGTTGAGACGGAGGAATGTAACGTAAAACAAGGGGTTTTAAGACTTTTTCTTGTAGAATTACCTTCTTATCATTATATGGCACTTCATATTTGACTTGGGTTCTTGGTTCATCATTCTCTCGACCATTAAGTGCATCCACTTCGTTTGACTTCTTTGTTGTGATTGTTCCTTGCTCTGGCTTATAAGTGTCTTTGAGCACAAAAACTTCAGTTGATATGACTTCACTTATATCATCACCTTTTGTGTAAAATTTTGCATCAACAAAGTGAGACTCAACCTTTGAGAATGGCTTAGTGTCGACATCAACCTTTCTAATTCCCTGTTTATAAAAATTAAAATATTGATGGGGAGTGGAGGTTACTACTCCATTTTCATGAATCCATGGACACCCTAATAATAACTTATAAATGGGCCTCAAATTGACCACATGAAATATTGTGCTTCCCTACAAATCTCCTATGGCGATCTCCAAACAAACAGTGCATACAAATCTAGGTGTGAAAAAAAATTGAATTGAACTAACTGACTGAACTGAATCGACTCAACTAGGTTTGGGTTTGACTAGTTTATAGTAATATTAGCATCAACCAAACCGAATTGAACTAGTTTAGTTCGATTCAATTCGGTTGGTGGTTCACTTATTAGGTTAAATTAAAGAAAGTTTTTATTTCCTCTGTGTGGTTCTTCAATCCTCTTCTTCTTTCATTGTCTTCTTCTGCGTGGGATTTCAGATTTCTTTTATGTTCTTTTTCTTCATTCTCTTCGCTCCTTCACTCCGATTCTTAGAAAATCGTCAACGTAGGTATCCTTTGTTCATTCTCCCTAGTGGACGCGTGGGTCTCCTTCATTCATTCTCATTTATGGAATCAGTGATTTTTTATTCATGTAAGGATCTTCCATGCCGATTTATTTGTTCTTTATGTTTTGTAGAAGGTTGGAAGCGATTTTATATGATTCAAGTATGTGTTCTTCTATTCCTTGTTGTTCTTCGTGTTCTGTGTTCTGGAAAGTTTAGTTTGAGTAGCTCATTAGGATATGACTTGACAGACGCATAAAAAATGTTTGAATACTGCCCTTTCCAGTTAAGGGAGATACTACAATGAGGAGATACTATAATGATAGCATATGACTTGACATAAACTAAAAATGTTTGAATGAATCGTTTCCAGTTAAGGAAGATAAAAAAAAAAAAAAAACGAACTAACTAACTAACTATGAGAGGACTCTGATGTTAACTATGAAAAAACTCACTTTCAGTAGATAGACTCTTGCATCATTATCTTGGAAATAGTAAACTAAACTTAATTGAATTAGTGCGATTGAAGGAATTTATAGGGTTTCAATGAAGTAGCAGTGCACTAAAGTTAATCTTATCACTTAGTTTTATTTGATGTTTGCCTGGAGTTTCTTATCACATAATTATCCACCAAACTTGCATGCTTTGGAACCTCAATTATAAACAAAAACAAAAAAAAGTTACTTTTTAGGATACATGGACTTCTGTTCAAAATATTAATTATATGTTATAACGACTCATTTCATTAAGGATGATTGGAGCTTGCACAAAAGAATTTTAAACTTTTGTCAAATAGATATTCATAAAGGAGATACAATAGCTAGAGCCATTAGAAAGTGCTAAAAAAATTGGGGTATTGATAAGCTCTTTACTATAACAATTGATAATGTAAGTTCAAATGATGTAGCCATTGCATATTTAGTTAAAAAGTTTAGAGGCAGAAATGGGTTGGTGTTGGATGGTGAATTTATTCATTTTCGATGTTGTGCTCATATCTTTAATTTAATTGTTAGTGATGGTTTAAAAGATTTGCATGTGTCTATAGTTCGAATCAGAAATGTTGTGAAGTATGTTAGATCATCTTCTGCAAGACTGCAAATATTTAAAGATTTTCCTAAATAAGATAAGATGTCAACAAAAAATTGTCCTACAATGAATGTTCCAACATAATCGAATTCAACTTTCACTATGTAGGATTGAGCAATTAAGTGTCAAAAGACATTTGAAAGATTAGAGAAGCATGACCCTAGTTATTTACCAAAGGATGATATTTCTATCGCTGAAGATTGGGATAATACAAAAGTGTTTACAAAGTTCATATAAGTCATGTTTTTTTATTTTTTTTTATTATTATTATTGTTATTATTATTTTTTTGCATTATCTTCCTCCAAAAATTCATTAAAACAATAATTCACATAAGTCAGCTTGTACCTAGAGTCAAGAACTACAGAAACATATAATAATAAATTGGTCTTCTCACTTGTAGTTATACCTCAATACTTGTTGAATTTTGTTTGCATGCTTAATGTCATCTGACTCAATAATGCATTCTTATACAACGAGTATTCACAAATTATTTCTTAGATCAAACAAAGTTCGTGAAAAAATATATTTGAAGTCACAGACATAAATGTAGAAAACTTCATTGTTACCTTTGAAAAAGTTTTTACGAACTTTATAAACACTTTTGCATTATCTCAATATTCAACAGTAGGAATATCATCCTTTGGCAAATAACTAGGATCATGCTCCTCTAATCTTTCAAACGTCTTTTGACATTTAATTGCTCCATCCAACATAGTAAAAGTAGAATTCCATCGTGTTGGAACATCCATCATAAGACAATTTTTTGTTGACATTTTTTCTTTAGCAAAATCTTTAAATATTTGCAATCTAGCAGGAGATGACCTAACATACTTCACAGCATTTCTGATTCGAATGATAGACACATGCAAATCTTTTAAAGCATCACTAACAATCAAACTAAGAATATGGACACAACATCTAACGTGAATAAATTCACCATCCAACACCAACCCATTTATGCCTCTAAACTTTTTAACCAAGTATGCAATGGTCGTTACATCATTTAAACTCGCATTATCAACTGTTATGGTAAAGAGTTTATCAATACCCCAACCTTCTAAGAACTTTTCAATGGCTCTACCTATTGTATCTCCTTTATGATTAGCTATTTGACAAAAGTTCAAAATTCTTTTGTGAAGATTCCAATCATCATCAATGAAATGAGTCGTTATAACCATATAATTAATATTTTGCACAGAAGTCCATGTATTCGTTGTTAAACAAACTCTTTGGCCACTTTGAGTTAATACACTTTTTAACTTTTTTTTCTCCTTCATATACATCTGAAAACAATCATTTGCAATAGTTACTTTTGATGGAATAAAAAATTTGGATTTAATGCCCGACAAAATTGATAAAATCCTTCACTTTCTACAAACTTAAATGAAAATTCATCCAAGATAACCATACTAGCAAGCATTGTTCTACAATTTTCTTGAATGAAGGATGTAACCATTAAACTACTTTCAAAATCTCTCTCTCCTTCAACATTATCTTCTAATGGATCTACATACTTCTTACATTTCTCTAAAAGTGTTTTTAAATTAGTTGTACTATTTCTTTTGAAATCACAAGCATATGAAGCCTCACAATGTTTACATGCAATCCAAGGATATTTAGGATCACATCCTTCTACTTTTATAAAATGTTCCCATATCGATGATGATGGTTTAACCGATTTTCTTTTTCCTAACACTGGACTAGAACAACTTTGTTTTGAAATTTCGTCTACAAAGAATGAAGTCATCCTAATAATCATCAAACAAAACACACAAATTTTAAAATCCCACTTCAATGAACCATTCAAAAGTAAAAGAAAAAGAGAGGATTTAACCCAGTAATAACTAAAGCCTTGTAATTTCTATTATTATTTTTAAATGGCAGAGAAAGACAAGCCACGGCCAAAAATAGAAAAAAAGTTCCATAAATCAGAATAAAGTGAGAGAGAAGATTGAACCCATGAGATTGAAACCAATTTCATAAAATAGATTTTTTTAAAAAAAATCCTTGTTAGTACCAAACATGGCAGAGAAAGAGAAATTATAGCCACAAAAGAAAAAAAAAGTTAAGAAAATCCCTAAAGTTCTCAAAGTAATAAAACTCCAAAAAAGCTTCAACAAAAACAAAGCTCCATTAATAAGAAGGAACTTAAAAGAGCCCTCTCTTTTAAGTTCCTTCTTATTAATGGAGCTTTGTTTTTGTTGAAGCTTTTTTGGAGTTTTATTACTTTGAGAACTTTAGGGATTAACTTTTTAGCCAACTTACATATCCATTACTAAAGGCTTCTGGTAATGGAAACATTGTGTTCATATCGTTTGTTTCAGCCTTAATGGCTCTGCCTTTCTCTACTCCATATGTTGCCTCTAAAGGTATCCCACAAATTTCTTCACCATTATCCACAAATTGTATAATCATCAAACTGTTTACTAGAGGGCGACATAAAATTTTTTCAAAAAAAAAAAACTGATGTGATTCTCCTATTATCCTAAACATGAATGAAGATAACAAAAAAACTGAAGCAATGTATTTAATTTCATTTCCCATTTTCTTAATAGAAGTTTGATTTCTTTCTATTATCCTAAACAATGGCTAAACAAAGAAACAAACTAATCCTAAAATCTATATAAAAAAGACATCATTAATCATAATATTTATATAAAAAATACTGTAAAATCGTCAAATACCTTAAATGCATCAAGGAGAATAGACTGATGGAAAATGAGAGACGAAGAATACATGAAGATGCTATACAAGGATAATGAAAAAGACTCACAAAGACCCATGTCAAAGGCTACCAAGGAGAAGAGACTGATGGAGACCCATGTCGGAGAAGACCCACAAAGGGTAGAGAACGAACAACAAAGGAGACCACAAAATATGAATGACAGAGAACAAACACGAATGAAGAGAAAGACGGGTGACTTCTAATCTTTTCTTTAATTTTAACCTAACCAAGTTAACCACACCCAAACAGAACCAAACCGAATGGAACCAGTTGAGTGTGGTTCGATTTGATATTATTGCTCTTCTAAATCGATCCAACCCGAACTGAACAGAGTCAGTTCGGTTCGGGTCTTCTGTTCAGTTCAGTTTTCTGCACCTCTATTTTAATGCATCTACTAATTTTGTGTTTGAAAACTTTATTGAATTTAAATCAAATTGGAACTAAAAAAAGTACCTCATAATAAAAAGAATGGAACATAATAATTGGAAAAAAAAAATATTAAAATTATCTCTCGATGCATAAAGACGTCGAGAATTAGCAACCTTCCCCGATGTTGTGGGCACAGCGTCGGAAAAGGCTTTCCAAATGCCATATCGAGCATTCCTTACTCTCGATACTAGAATGAGCATGTTGGGAGTTACCTTTTTTTTACGAGCTCCATTCGTCAGGAATTGCGGCGTCAGAAGTACTGAATTTCTGATGTGTTTTCATCCGGTGTTGGGAATTCTCCCCCCCCCCCTGACGCAGTGCTCCCGACTTTTCTCCCGACAATGCTATATGCATCGGGAGATACTTTTTGGATGCATTTGAGTATATATGCTGACAGTTTTAGGTGTTGGGAGATTTCCAATTTCTTGTAGTGTACTCTGCACCCCAAACACAAACTATTATAACTCATACTATAATAGTCTTCGACCCAAACACAATTTATTATAGTCCACAGACATAACCATAAACTATAATAACTCACTTTGCCCCCAAGGCGTTTGATGCGCAGGTTCAGAATCAAATACATAGGAAGTAAATACTTATGGGCTTATTTCATGGGGTTCCAATGCGTGGGTATTACAAATGTCTATGTTTAGGGTGCAGGATTTGGAAATCTGGATTTTCTGATGCCTGTGTTTGCGGTGCTAATTTTAAATTCATGGGTTTAGTTAATTTGTTTAGTTTTTTTTATTAATTGTATGTTCTAAATTTATTTTGAATCAAATTTTGAATTGATTTTTATATATATATATTTTGTACCTCTAATTCAATTTATTGACTCTATTGATTTTAATGACAATAAAGTAAAAATGAAAAATTTTAATATTAGATAATAATAAATTTGATTACAGTTGCATTTACATGAATAGTCTAAGTTGGAATATTATAAATCATTCAAAAAATATAAAAAAATCATGTAATGAGATAGGGTTTACGAAAGTTCTAGTTAAGCAAAATTAAAAATGGTCTAATAGGTTTCAAAATAAGCATAACCAAAAGAGCAATGCAAAAAGAAAAGTCAAGTAGAGTTATATTTTGTACCGCATGTCGTCTCCTCTCCTCAACGCTCTTCTTTAGTCGTCCCCCTCAACATCAGTCGTTCTCCCTCCCTCTTTCATTTGTTTTTTTCCTTCGTCTGCCACTATACTACCCCTTCCCTCTTTCTTCTGTTTTTTCCCTTCGTCCGTGTCCCTCCTATTTTAAAGATTTTTGTTGCCTCTCTAACCACTATTTCATTTATCTATTTTTCCTTTGTCCACCCCTCTCCGTTGGCAGCCGGCAATCGGCTGCCCCCTCTCGTCTGCCTCCTCCCATTTAATTTCTTTTTTGTAACATCTCTAATCACTTCTTTCTCTCAAGTCTCAACCTCACAATAAGGTTAGTTTCTTCAATCTCCAATAGTAAATAAGGTTAGTTTCTTCAATCTCCATTAGTAACTTCTTTTGGTAGCCATTTGTGAATATATTAAAAAGTGTATTTGCCATAACATCTTTAGAACACTGGGTAATTAATAAAAGTGCACATGCTAAATTTTTTTTGATGAATTTGTCAGATTTTATGATTCAATTAATACTCAAATGCCTAATTTTATCATATAGAATCGATATGCAATCTTCATATTCTTAGATTCCATAAAACAACTAACCCATCAACCTAACCCGGCCTAACTCGGATTTTTTTGAGTTGGGTTGGGTTGGGTTGCCCTTGTTTATTGGAACCGATAGGGTTCCTGTTTTGCCAACCCGGATACTCCGAGTTGGTCCATAATTTTTCTATAACCCGGCCCAACCCAGTTTATGTACACCCCTAACTGTCACACCCCGTTCTAGATTTTCTCCTCTAACATAGATCGTGGTGTGAATCTACTCTTTAGAGAAATTCCTTTTTCAACGTAAGTTTAGTAAAATACTTTTCAAGAAATTCTATAAAAATTTCGGCAAAGTCTCCCTTGAAAAATAGACTAACCACACCTGGAAATTAGAAGAAAAAAATCACACTTCTATATATTTCAAACTCAAATAACATCAAGTGTGTCTCACCACACACTCATCCAAAATAATCCAAAGTCGCAAACATAGTTTTACAATCTTAAGGGTAGTTACAAGGATTAAACCCAACGATAATTTTCTCAAAAGTGGGTTCCTTAACACAACCATCACCAATCCTAATTAACCTCATTAAGGATACAAAACATAAATATACATCCATAAAAAGCAAAAAAGAAATCCACAATTAGTGGCGCTCAACGAAAGTCTAGAACTTGACCTGAGGGGAGAAAACATTGAAAGCGTGAGCTAAAAACTCAACGAGTGGCAAGTTTTTAGAAGTAAAAACTCGTAAAACATGCTTTTAAAAAATGTATAAATATGCATCAATAATGAAATGATAATTAAAACATTATCATCTTATATTACATAAATCACAAGTAATGCCAACAAACCTATACCATATAAGGGTCTACCATAGTAGAGCGCCTAAATATACGACCAAGAATAGCTCACACATGATTCAAGGAATCATGCGGCCAAACTGAACTCATGCATAGTTAGCACCCGCCACGATGGCAACCCCCATTCAATCCGAACATGGTAGAATATTAAATATACGGTCAAAAATAGCTCATACGTGATCTATATACACAAGGAACCATGTAGCCAAATTGAGCTCACGCATATTTAGTACCTGCCACAGTAACAACATCCATCCAATCCAACCATGATAGAATGCTAAATACACGACCAAGAATAGCTCACACGTGATCCATATCCACAAGAAAACATACGGCCCAACTAGCTCATGCATCCTTAGCACCTACCACAGTAACAACCTCCATATCTGCTCCTATGTGCACATAAAGCCACCCACCATGGGTTAAGCTAGGCTTGAAGCCAAATCACAATCATCCATCCATATCCTCCTATAGACTCAGAAACACATTCGCATAGTTTATTGGTAAATCAACATCATTAAATCACATCTTTCATGCTTAAAAGTCAAACATGGTCAGAAACACATTTTATAAAATCATTTTCAATCCTTAGCAATTCGATACATGTTTTAAGAATAACCTTCCATTCAAAACATTCACATTTAATAACAAATAGAGTATTTTTTAAACCAACTGCCATATAAATTGTGATTAATAAGTTTGAGTTCAACCATACTTCCAAATATAAGAGTTCATGGAAACTGAAAATCATATTTAAAAACATTTCTAACACATAGTTTATAAAATAATCATGCTCGAAGTTTCCAAAATCATGGCATACTATAATAAAAAAAAATATAAATTTATAATGAAAATACTTGAAAATAAACCACCTACTATCTATGACTCGATCCTCCGGGATTATACACTTTCTTCATTTCAATTGGCCTGAAACAAAGATTAAGGTCTCTCGGTTATCTTCACTAAGCAAGATGACACAACAATCTCTAAAAACACTTCATTATAAGCATTCAGGGGGCGTTTAGCGCGCAAGTTCGAAATCAAATATCTGGAAAGTAAATGCATGTGGCCTTGTTTGATGTGGTTCTGATGCCTGAAAATTACAGATGTTTGTGTTTGGGGTGCAGGATTTGGAAATCTGGATTTCTGATGCCTGTGTTTAGGGTGCTCGTTTTTTATTCCTGAGTTTACCTAATTTTTTTAGTTTTTTTTATTAATTGTACATCCTAAATTTATTTTGTATCAAATTTTCATATTTTGTATCTCTAATTCAATTTCTTGACTCTATAATTGATTTTAATGAAAATAATGTAAAAACAAGAAATTTCAATATTCAATAACAACAATTTTGATTATAGTTGTATTAACATGAATGGTTTAATTAGAAATATTACAAAACATAACAAATTATGTAATCGGATTGAGTTTACGAAAGCTCTAGTTAAGCAACATTACAAATTGTCTAATTATAGGTTTCAAAATAAGCATAACCAAAATGGTCATGCAAAAGCGAAAGTCAAGTATAATTATATTTAATCATAGTTATGGTTGTTTTCCTATGACATGCATGCAACGTATTTTAAATCACTTTTATCAAAAGAGTCTAAATAAAAATGAATTTTTTTTTAAAAAAAAAAAATTCTTATCTCAATCCAAATAAGCCCCAAGTCTTCTAGTTAAATTGACTAACAAAAAAAAATGAAAAATGATAGTAAACTAAAAATAAACCATGGTATATATGTGATATATATTTACAATTTTCACTATATTACCAATATATTAATATTTGATTTATACTCGAGATCAAAATACATAGGTCATCAACTTTCACCTTGGAAAAATATAACAAAATAAACAAAATCTCCTAAAACGAAGGAAAGATTAATTTTAAATAACAAAGAGAAAAGAGATAATTAAAAAAGATGATCTAATAATAATAGTTATTAAAAAAACTCCCGAACAAAAGAAAATAAAAGAATGAAAAAATGTGTATTTTAAAAATTATTGTTGTCATTAAATTCAAGGTGCATGTGGAATGACTAAAAAAAAAATTTTCAAAAATTCATTTTTATTATTGTTTCAAGGTTTGCAACGGTTGCAAAAGTTGGTGGTCGAAAATGACACCTAGTGGTCGACCGACAATGGTCACTAGGGGTGGTGTTTGGAGTTAATCGATGAATTTTCTAGATTGAACTAGAAAAAAAATGTCATCCATGGACTTGAATAGTGTGTACAATCCAATTCCATGGGAAATAGTTGTAAGAAGCCTGGGTGAAGACTGTCAACGATCGTCAATTTTAAGACGATTAGTGATCATCGAACATCATGACAATCAGTTGTTAAGGGTCATGGCTATTGATCATTTTGACCATCACTACGATGGTTTGTTAATAGGCATGACATTGATAATTAACGATATCGGTTTATTGCCATCGATCAAGATGTTCATTCTACGACAGTAACGTCCAAAGTTGTAGGTCACCAGCGATCAGATGACTGGTCACAATCAATCAAAACGATTGATAATCTATGGTCAAGACGATCTGGACGATGATCAAGATTAGCCGAAGTTGACAGTTAAGACGATCGGTTGTTGTGACCGTCGATCAATCATGATCGGTCATCTGGTTGATCATGAAGTTGGCTAACATTTGTTGCCAACGACCATCAATTATCATTGATAAGATGTTGAAGTGAAAAAATTTCTAAAACATATGACATTTAATTTAAAAAAAAAAAAACATATTCCAAACCCATGGATTTGGAATCTTAATCCCAGGAATTTTATTCCTAGTATCCAAACATGGGTTTGGCTTCAAATGTCAAACCCCCCTAATTCCAAATCCATGGGCCAAACACCCCCTTAAGTTATTTTACATTTCTAGAGTCCTTACATCTTGAATCTCCTTAGACTAAATTAAAAATCTACTTTCAAACCTTCAAAACATCAAATTTAAATCTTTAATAAAATGGATGTCCAAACATAAGTCAACTCATTGGGTCTTTCGTTTCAATACGTTCTTATACCCAATATCCATACGTTGAAGATTTAGATCCATTAACAATCTAAATATCAATTTAACAAGTCAATAACTTAGGAACTTACACAAACTCGTCTAAAATAATCTTAAACGTGTTGATCAATGCTTCCAAGTTCTCTAAATCTTCATTTCCTCATACAAAACAATATGGACAAAATGAAGTTCACGCTAAGACTAAATGGGTATTCAAGAACTATAGTATAGAGAACTCACTAAATTTACCTAAAACCTTATCGAAAGCTTGTCGAAATTGCCTTGACAACACTTTAACGACTTTCTAAATGCATCTAGTACCTAAAAACCTTTGTATGTTTCGAAGCTTATATAAGTAACACCCAAGCAAACTCTAAACTTAAAGGAAAATCTACTTTCAACCTTTAACATTCAACTCTAGGACCCGATCAGTATCATGGATAATTCAATTTTAATGCTTAAACTTAATGGGCATTCAAGAACTCTAGGAAAACTCAACACAATTACTCCAAAACTTTTCAAGAACTTAACAAAGTAATCTAAACTTCAATGGACAGTACCATAACTACCACGAAACTTCAAAATCTAGCATCCAACACCATGGGTTTTTCAATATTATCACTAAAAATTAAATGGATACTCAAGACGTACCCACTACATAAAGCTTAGAATCTTATCCAATTTCGAGCTTCCTAAAAGCTGGACAGCAGCTAAAATCTCCAAAGACTCCAAATCTAATAACAAAATGTAATAGATATTGCAAATCAAAGCCAAAACTTAATGGTTAATTGAAAATCTTAAAAAAAAAATAGACTAAAACAAAGAAATTTTACCCCAAATCTTAGATAAGTGTGAGATAGCCAAAAAAGAACGAGGCTATTGACGATTCGGCTAGTGGAATGACGGTGAAAGATGGTTAGATGTTGGACGGCTTGACTGATGACAAAATCCATGGAGGAACTCGGACAGAGCGACGTCGATCAAAGCAACCGACTTCAAATTAGCCAGAATAGTTGTCATGCTTGTGGCTGGAGTACGTCGTGGATGACGCACCATAGAGAGAGACGCAAAAGATTCGACTGCGGATCGTTTGCGTGCGAGAGCGAGAAAGAGATGGTGGCGTGAGGGTCGAGGTCAGCGCTAAGAATTTTCTAGAGAGGGGGCGGAAAGATCATGAGATGAAGAAAGAGAATCCTCTTTTCTTCTTTATTTTATTTATTTTAATTAAAATAAAAGAAAAAAAATTACCATATTGTCCTTCACTTCATACTTAATTTTCGTTTTTGCCCCTTAGATTCATTCCTTTCATATTTCCTAATCATTACCAAAAAATTGATTCTAAAATTTTCTTACCAAAATGATTCAACCCATAAAGAATTTACAATTGGATTTAAACCTGTTTTTTACAACTTAGGAAATATTAATTTAAATAAAAGAAGAAAGGAATGAGAGCTTACAAAGACTATACCAGCAAAGGAGAAGCCATGCATGTGAGGAGAAGTACCCAGCTGAAAAAGAAACCTATTTGCGAATCACTTCTAAAGAGAAGTGTGAGAGTGTAAGATTTGGTAAGTTTATCAATTTTTTAGGCTTTCTCGATACAATTTTGTTCGGAATGAACTGAGATTCATAATTTTTTTAAAAAGATAAAAAAAATAGTTAAGATTTGGTGTAAGATTTGGGAAGATTTGAATACATTTTTTAAAAAGATAAAAAAATTAAATAAAATTTGAGATGATTTGAAAAATGATAGAATCTCAGTCTAATGTCTATCGAGATGCACCATAAAAAGTCAAAACAATCTATAAGTTGAAAATTTGTAATATTTTAGGAAAATCTTGATGTCGATTTTGCCCAAGATGGACCTAAACAACAGTTTTACGAGTTTCTAAAAAATGTGCTATTTTTTAAAATGAAAACCAAGAGTGTATTGCTTTTGGCAATTGTTTGAAAAATAAAAAAGTGAGGAGGAAAATTAAACAATATTTTTAATTAATTATGTGTCCCCATGTTAAAACTTATATAATATATTGTCAATTTTAGATAAATACCATGGGTTTTTTATTTAAGAATTAGACTATTTTTCAAATTTAACCCTCAAAACAAGGAATGTAAAACTAATTTTTTTTTTAAGAAAAAAAGCTCCTAACACTCAATAAATTTAATTTAGGTAACTTAAGATTAATTTTGAGGTCTTGATTTTCCAAATTATAGTAAAAAGAAGTAATAATTTGAGGTATTGGTAATTTTCTTTTTAATAGTCAGCCACATTCCACAACTACTTTTTTTAGTGAATAAAATTCATAGAAGTTCATAAAATGACTACAAAATAATCTTACTATTTAATAACGGTTATTTAATTGATGACTGAATAAAAGTGTCATCTCATTTGAAAAAGATAAGATTGGTGGGACAGGACCCCCACTAGTTCTTATCGAAAACAGGAAAGCAATAAATAATTACAGCGGAAAACAGTAAAAGAAAGCGGTAAAATAGATTGGATATGTCTGCTAGTCTTGGATTCTTCCTTCTGAAAACTTGTTGGAGAAGATAATGGCGTCACCCGGCTGTCTTCTGATTGGCTTGGACTGTTGACTCTCTCATATCGATCGTATAGGCATCCATCAAATTCTACGGAATACACAGCTCCACAGGTGGTCTTACTTCGGCTACCCCGCCTTGCTGCCACAGAGCGACCATCCGTATAACCTAACTTCTGCCTTGTGAGATATAAGAGTCTTCTCTTGCACAAAGTCAGTCCATTCTCGCTAAACGCGCCGCCTGAGGTCGGTGATTCCTCATCAGAAGTATGCCATCTCCGGCATGGATTCTTCTCTTTCAAATGTTCTTCAGAGTAACCCAGAAATTTAGCAGACTATTAAAGCAACGATAAGATCGGAATACAATGATCTTATCTAAATAAATGCAAGAAATTTAAACAAATTAATTTACATAAAATTTACAATAATTAAAAACTAAAAACTAAAAACACTTGAATAAAATTAAATAATTGAAAATTTGGACAAATATGGCTGCGTGTCCAAATTTGGGTCGTTGATGTAGTAACCCTCGTAAGGATCGAAGGTATCGATGTCATCGTTGACCGAAGATTGAGAAGCTGCTTCGTCTTCGTCTTCTGTTTCCAGAAGATGTCCGACAACTGTGTTGACGACGGAGTTGAAATCGGCTTGGGATCCGGCTCCGGCTAATGAAGACATAACCGCATTCTTCGCAAGGAGGAAACTCTCATCTTCTTGCCTTGTCATGTCTTGGAGATGAGCATTGGCCTTGAACCAATCCTTCATCTTATTGACTTCCAGGTGTGAAAAATTGAACTTTTCCCACCATTTGATCCTAAGGGATTTGCTTAGGGCCTTGAAGCTACCTGAGGGTCCTAGCTGGAAATTCCAACAAAAGATCCACGGTATTTGAAAATACAAAGCAAATCTAAACGTCTTGGAAAGGGGAGACGAATAGATACTTTGTTGGAAGAGATGGTATGAACGTTGAACTTCAACGGGGAAGATTTCCTCGGAAAGTCCAAAATACATCCACCAGTTTTGAAACCAGTTAGGGAAGTGCATCTTGTAAGCTTGCTTACAAAATGTCACAAACCAAGAATGGTTGAAAGGTTGAAGCCAAAATACAAAATACCATGCCTTGGTATAGTCACGGTAATTGTAAGATGTTGGTTTGAAGGGATGGGAGAATTTCTTACCGACGAACATTCCTTGTTTCCAGGAGGAAGGAGTGAGGACTCAGAAAATTCTCAGCTTGGAGTAAATGATCTTGGAAGGATCAATTCTATCTGGAATATGAGTAATTTCAGCGAATTTGGAATCGACTAAAATGTACTCATAGAAGGTCTGGGATTTGGACAGATCCTCTGGCAGAAAATGGAAGCCATGAGGAAATATTTGGTTACAGACTTCTTAGACAGAAGGTCCATCGAATTATGTTTCAATGGTTAAATCCACCATTGTAGTCTTGGTGAAATAACCTTGGATTGGAGGTCTAAGCTGGAAAACCCTAGGCCTGACAACTTGAGAGAACGAGGAAGGATTCTTCGGAATTGGAGATCTTGAGGAAGAAGCTGCTGGGGAAGCAGCACGCTTGTTTGGAGTTGAAACACCAGTAGGGCGTAACAACGTGGTTGAAGGAAAAGGGGGAAGACCAAAAGGGTCTGTTTGAATGGTCAAAGTCCTTGGAGAGGAACCTTGACGACGCCTGGATACTTGCTCAAACTGCAAGTCCATGGCATAATTGTCTGCACTCATCGGAGCTGGTGCAGATGATTGACCTAAGGGTTGATTTCCCTTAGAAGGAGGAGTAGTTCCTGAGGAGGAAGCTACTGATTGAAGGGAATAGCTTTGAGAACTATTCTGCTGCTGCTGCGGTGGTCGTTGCCGGCCGAGAGGAGGTTGCATGGGAGGCAGATTGGGAGTTTCTCAAGAGGTGCTCTCTCGAGAGATAATCTGCTAATGAGTTCTCGCTGCCTTTTATAGGCACGATCTTGAAATCGAAACAGGATAAGATCGCTTGCCACCTGGCAAAGATCTGCTTGGAGATAAGATTCTTGACGTCATTCTCGAAGATAAACTTTGACGTCTTTGAATCAGTCCTAATGACGAACTCCTTGTTGATAAGGTCGCCTTGGAACTTCTGGACGTTAAGTATTATTGCTAGTACTTCCTTCTTGACGGTGGAATAGTTCTTCTGTGCACTATTCCAGACTCTGGAATGGTAACGGACAACAGAGGTTTTGCCGTTAATATCCTGCTTGAGAATGCCGCTGTAACCGATATCGGAGGCATCGGTGTCAATGATGAGCTTGGCCTGTTCATCCACCAAGGATAAGCATGGGATGCTTTTGGCCAGCAACTTGATTGATTGGACTGCTCGAGTATGCTCGTCCGTCCACGGCTTTGAAGATTTCTTCAGTCTGTCGTAGAGTCGCAGATAAATTGAACGGAGATCCCGGATGAAATCACCAATGTAGTTGACGCAACCCAAGAAACGTTGTAGCTGCGTTTTGTCTTGTAGCACATCTGGGAATTTGTCCACGAATTCCAGAGAGCGTTGAATGGGCTTGATGATTCCTTGATTGATGTCGTAGCCAAGAAATCTGATCCTTGTTTGAAACAACTTGATCTTTGGTTGGGATACCACAAGACCATTGGACTTGATGACATTCAGGAATACCTGTAGATGCTTGAAGTGTTGATCCACTGAGCTTGAAAATACCAAGACATCGTCAATGTAGACGATCGTGAGGAGGTCTGCTATTTCTTCAGAGCAGACTTTGACTAAATCCATGTTCATCTGAATGGGCCGAGCCTTGGTAGGGATTTGGGCTTCCTTGAATTCGTCAACATATGGTAGGGTCACCATATGCTTCTTCCTGTTCCAAAACGCATTTGGAAGGCTTGAACATACATCGCTTTCAAGCTTCTGTTGGAAGCTTCGGATTTTGTGTTGAACAGATGGCTTGTTGATCTGGGAAGCCACCTTGCTGGACTTGACCTCGTTTTGAAGGAATTCGATCTGTTTTTCCTTCCTGGCGATGCGGTTGATGAACTGTTGAATTTCTCCTTCAACGTTGTTGGTGTACTTAGGAGTTATTGGGTTAATGAACTCGAAAGTAATGTCCTTGTCGAACTTGGTTGAGACTATACCCTTGCTGGAGACATGGAATGGGTATATCTGGGTTAGGAATGGCGTTCCTAAAATGATCCCTTCATTAAGGTTCTTAACCAAAATGAACGTGTTGATGAGACACACATTTCCCTTGCAAATGTGCACCTTGGAGAACTTGAACTGGATGTTGAGCGGTCCTCCGTTGGCTCCACTCAGGGACTCCTTTGTCTTTTCAAAATACCTTGAGGAAACAAGACCTTCTTGAATGACATTTTGATCTGCTCCTGAGTCAACGAGAGCGACTGCTTCGAGAAGAAAGTCCTTTACCTTGAAGACTATCTTCGTTATCCACTTTTGAGATTGAGACTTACTAATGTAGTTGATGACTCCGGCTTCAGCCGGTTCTTCAATCATCAGTGCCTTTCCTGATATCTGTCTTTCAGGATTGGAGGAGGAGGTTTCCAGAACTTCCCTTGGATTTGAGACTTCTCGAAATGCTTGGAAGGCTTCTTCGAGAAGGTTGAGACGTTACCTGTTGTCCGCAACTTCCAATTTGATAACCTTTACTTCGTGGTTAAGGTCTTCAATTTGGATGGACTTCTTCGTCTCGCCTTTGATTCGGTTCAGGATGTCTTGAAACGAATAGATGATCGGGCTTTGAATCGTCTTCTGAGGGTTGTGTTCCTCAATACTCTGCCTTAGTTTGGAGAGGCAGGATTGCTTGGAAGACGCGTCAGGTAATTCCTCGATAAGATCAAAAAGACGTTCTTGATCTTTCGTGATGACATTGATATGACCGAAACACTTGCTAGCACACCTTCCTGTGCAGGGAATTGCTCCGTCCTCATCGCTTGAGTTGCTTTGGGAATAGAAGGCATCTTCGCTCGAAGACCCTTCGTCGATGAGGGCATTGATACCTTCTTCGTCTGAAGAGGATTCGGTTTGAGAAGAGGTTTCGTCTTCTGACCTAATGGCGTAGAGAAGAGACTGTCTGGTTTCTTCGTCCATGGTCAGGGCATTGATCTTGTCCTTCAGGGGACAACTGTTGGAAAAATGACCTCTTCGGTTGCACTTGAAGCAGACGTTGGCGGCATAACGTCGTTTGCTCTTGAACTTGTTGTAGTATTTCCTCTTCCTTCGAGGAAATTCGAGATCTTTAGCTTTGCTTCTGCTAAAGAGACGCTTGGAGGAAGACCTTTTCTTTTTCTTCCTTTCATCCTTCGGTCCTTTGTCGAGGCCGTACTGCTTGCAGAAGGTGCCGAGCTCTTTTCTGTAGTCAGAGTCCTTGATCACCTTGGTGGTATGCTTATTCTCCGTGCAGAGATTAATGCATATCGATTGAACCGTGGCTGAGATATCTCCGTAGGTTAATTCAGACCAGTCGATTTGCTTGGTTACTGAATTAGTCGCCACTGTTTGATAGAACTTTTGAGAAATGTAGTGCGGTAATCCTTCGACGAACTTCTGCTTCCAGATGTCGGCTCCGCAGGTTGTAAGAGTATAAAGACGCGCTAAGAAAGTATCTTTATATCACTTGTATTGACTCATCTTGTGACAGCGTAGTTCGAGGAGAGACTCTGTTGCAAGATTGAAATGGATTTGGGTGCTGCCAATGAACTGCTTCGTCATTGCGTAGACCAATTGATTGACCATATCCTGTTCTTCGACCTGGATAGGGGCAGAGGCGTTCTCTGTCTTGACAACTGTTCGGGTAACAGTTAGGATGCGGAATCTTTCCTGCTCTGTCAGTTGATTGTGCCACCAACTCCTTAGGTTTCCGGTGAAACCTGAGATCAGAATCTGGGCAGTTTCAAGAGTTGTCTTCCTTGCGCAGTAGGCTGAGGCTGCTAACAACATCTCTTGAAAGGTGTTCATCATTTGAGCTTCAGAATATCCGTCGATATTCCAAGTGACCAGAGACATACCATCGTAGGTATGTTTCTTGTGATGAAGGTCATCCCATCCCAGATCTGGAGGTGACGGCCGAGGGTAGTGATTCTTCATGTCTACCCATTGAGCTACTGGAAGTACCTTTGAACTAGAAGCCTGAGAGGAATCCTTAGTGATCACGTTGATTCCTTTCTGAGTCTCAACTTTACTTGTCGAGGTATTTGCTTCTTTGTTGATGGAGATAGTTGCAAGGCGCTTGTTGATTTCAGCCAGGAAGTCTGAATTGTCGTCTTTGAGCTTACCGATGTTGAAGCTGTTGGGTTGGAAGATCGGTTGATGGGGATCAGCTTGAGGAATCTCTGGGTTCTTGATCTTGATCTTAGGAACCGGATTCTCTATCCTTTCTACTGCTTTGGAAACTGTAGAAAGCACCTTGTTAGTGTAGTTGAGTTGATGTAGGATGTTCTTTATCTCGCGAACTCCAACCTTTTGAACCTTGTCTTCGTCGATGGTCTTATAGGGAGACGAGACCATCTTGATGGCAGGGACGACAGGATGAGAGAAGTAAGCTTCTTCTTCTGGAGGGTAGTTGGAAGCTACTTCTTTGCCCTTGGCTGTAACATAGACGTTGGGCCCTTTGATGACTGCGACGAAACCCTTTGCTTCGAAGTCTTTGACGAGCGCTTCGTTTCTAATTCGCTCGTTTTGCTTCATTTTGTCGATGAAGGTTGGCATTGGAAGAAAAGGTTTCTTACCTTCGTCTGGAGCAGCAAGCCACATGTCTAAGTACTTGCTGTAATGTTCTTGAAAACGAGCAACGTCGTCTGGATCTGCAGTGATGACGTTGATCTGATTGTAGACCGGCTCGGTTCTCCTTTCCATGTCGGACTGGGTAGGAGAAAGTGATCCTTCTTCTTTTCCGTAGTGAACATCGGGGATTGTACTTGAGAAATCTACCGATGCACGAATTGACTCTGATTTCGTCAGGTAATCAGGGAGAGAGGCTTCTGTCCTTGCAATAGAAGATGTGCTAGGACGGCTACTCATGATCTCGCTGATCTTCGTATACGAGGTTCCGGAGTTGAATTGAACTTCGACGTTTCCATCGGGAAACTCGGTGATTGACTCCTCGGTGCTGGTTCTACTGACTGGGGCTATTTCTCCTTGAAGCTTCCAGATGGGATCCTTCGTCAGATCTGCCCACTGGAGGGTCTTTGGAATGGTTATGGAAGACTTTTCCAGATTCACTTCCATAAGCATGGTGTAGCCTTTGGGGGAGATACCTAAGGCTTTAGGAGAAAGGTTGGTATGCATCAGCTTGAAGTAGATGCGGTATGAGATGGCGAAAGGAAGTGAACAATCCTTTAGTTCAAGTCCTTGCGAGTGAACATCAAGGCTTAGGGAACCCATGATGTTCTGATCTTGAAGAGAGATGGTAAGACCAGGTTTGCAGTTGAAGTAGACTGGTCCTTGCTCCAAATTTGACTGAACAATCCCTAGGAGAGAGGGAGTGAACCGGAGATGCCTCTTGTCTCTTAGAACAAGGTAGACTGGTACGTCTAGATCTTCTCTGAAGAGGGGCTTCAAGGCAACTTGAACGCATCCGATGTTGAGGTACTTGAACTTATCTTTGACTTTGAAGAGGGTTTCTTCAGGTAGGAGCTTGATTGCAGTGAATTCATCTTTCATTGCAACGTTCTCTTCAGTGACGACGATGACATCTTGCTGAGAGAAATTAAAGGTATTAATCTTGTATACCTGGCTTGGATCGATCTTTGGGATAGACCAATTTTTGAGACGGTTTTCAACCTGAGCCAGATGGGTTTCGGCTGAGCTATGAGTAGATAAAACCTTTGATAGATCGTCACAAGATCTGAGGTTCTTTGACCCAATTGAAGAAGAAGAAGAAGAGTGAGCAGTGGTATCTATGATTGCGGGAGAGTGAGGGGAGAGTTTGGAGAGAAGTTTGTTTATCATAGAAGGGGAGAGAGAGAGAATCCATTAGTTTCCAGATGATGAACTTCGAACCTTTAAGGTAATAGTTTCTTCTCATAACAACAGATTTTAACTAAATCATATTAAGTTTTTCGATCAATCAACCCTCTAAACCTTGAATATCCGCATGGTTCTAGTATGAATATTACAAGAGTTTGTCCAGATCTTGAAGGTTCACCACTCCTTTCTCAAGATCGGAAGAACTAACACTTATAATTTTCATATTTCAAACCACTGAATAAACTAAGATGAGGAGAGATTCCTAAACTTAATATTCATTAGTTACGAAATGAAATCATAAGAGAAACTACTTACCAGAAAAGAACTCAGAACATCATCCTTCCACCCCCGGATTCAGAAGGGAGACTACTCCATAGAGAGAGAAAGAAGAGAGAGAAATAAAATGAGCAACTAAGGCTCTGATACCATTGAAGGGTCGGATGCACTGCGGATATTCAAGGTATCATAGCCTTAGTAAGGTTCTTCTTCTTCTACTACTTTTTTTATTTTTAACAACTTCTGAAGGCCAAACCTAAAACTCGATTATATAATCGAAGTTTTATTCTAGTCGTTGTTCATTTTGGCTTATTCTTAATACATGTATGCAACAAATATATCTCTCATTTAACATCATCTTTTTATGTTTTTTTCTTTTAGAATTATTTCAACTATTTATGTTCTATCCTCGTGTTTTTAGCTAAAGGTTTGATGATGAATGGTGTGTTTAGTGTGCTATATATATCTTAGTTCCAAAACTTTTAGTTAAATGGATAATAATAACAACAAAGTTTAAAACTTTAATTTTGACATGTTTTTCAAAGTGCTATATAAAAATTAGCAAACATTTTTAAACATTTCAAAAAATCAGAAAGCAATTTAAAGAAATATTTTTAATAAAATATAGATCGTAAATGTAATTTGTAAAAGAAAAAACTCCTAAGTAATTCTCTAAATAAATAAATAAATAAATAAAAGATTCTTTTTTTATTTTGTTTTTATTTCTTTTTCATTTTTTATTAATGTAACATTCTTTTCTTCAAATTATTATGTGACAGATTGAAAAGATCCCACAATGTTTCAATTCAGTGGAGCAATATTTTGGATGTTTTATCCACCCTTTACTTGAAGAAACTAGATCTCAATTATACTCAAGCATGAACCCGATTTCCAAATCTCCATGTGTTCAAGTAACGTCACTCAAAGAAATCAAACCCTATGGCAAAGGATTTTTCAAAATCCACCTTAAAGATTGCAAACAATATTGTCCCACAATCTTAATCCCTGGAAATATATTCATCTTGTCCAATGTCAAACCTAAAGTTGTCTCTGATTTCTAAGGAAATGGCAAAATATGGACTTTTGCAACAACATTTGTGTCACAAAAAGGGAAGAAAAAGGATACGAACAGACCTACTTGTTTTACAATCAAAACATGGAAAGAAAATTTTATGAAGGATCTTAATCATCATGAACACCCTATGTTTCTTGTAGTTCTGGTGAATGTTCTTACTAACGTAAGGATATGGAATGCATTGCACATGGAGAAAAATAATGCTATTTTCAATCGTGTTTTGGGAGTTAATTCTTTTAATAGTAATTTAAATTTTGGTTGTGATGTTTGTGAGACAAAGATTGATGAATTATCATCCAAAAATAGTTTGTTTTGTACATTGAATGAATCCCAAGCTAGAGCTGTGGGAACATGTCTTAGAAGGACAAGTTGTATCCATAAATATGGGGTTGAACTCATTTGGGGTCCTCCTGGGACTGGCAAAACTAAGACGGTTGGGGTGTTGTTGTTTGAGCTTCGGAAGAAGAATCGTCGAACTCTTGCTTGTGCTCCGACCAACACTGCGATCATGCAGGTATGTCTTAGTGAGCTACAATTTTTACGCTCATGTTTCATCCTCATTTGGTTTTCTGAAATTCAAACTTATAACCACTTCTGCAGTTAACTGCTATCTTCTTTCTACCAATTATGGTTTCAAAAAGCAAATCAAAATTTTAAACCTAAAAGAAGCATAAATTTTGAAAACTAAAAACGAAATTGGCAAGGTCTGTACGGTTAGTTTGTTGGATCAAGCTAGCTATAGCTTGTAACTTCAAACAATTTCTAACAGGCACCTAATTAAATTTCGATTTTTGTTTTCAATCAATTTCTATCTTTAAGCTCGTTTGTTGACATGCATTAGGTTGTAGTGTGCTTGTATTATTCTTTTTTAAAAAAATATCTCTAGTGAATTAATTTAGAGAAAGTCAAAAGCATCAATTAGGCAAAATCAAAAAAAGAAACAGAGGGGACCTATAGACACAAGGTTAAAAGTTCACGACTTATAGAATAGAATAATTTTTCTAAATTATAAGGATAAAATAGACATAATCTTAAAAGTTAGACCATTTTACACCGTACATAAAGTATTCCTTTATTGAATTTGTAAGGATGCATTACAAAACCATTTCTCGTTCACTCAAAGAGTGCATATCAGTCTTTTGCACTCACATTCCCATAGCCATTTTGAAGCATAATTTTGAGAGGTTAAGTTGTGTTATGAGTTTGATAGATTCCTTTGAACCTCTGTTGCTTTCAAATGGGGTTGAATCTAAGGAGCTTGAGAAGCTATTTTCAAAAAAGGTAGAAGAAGTAGTTGCGGATCAAAATGTTGAGTATGAGAAGCTTTTGAAGGGGAGAAATGATTTTGTGTTGGTATTGAGATCTTTGAAATATTCATTGAGTGAACTTAAACTTCCACAAACATCAAGCAAAGGAGGGCTTAGAGAATTTTGTTTTAGGAATGCTTCCTTGTTCTTTTGCACGGTATCGAGCTCATTTAGGTTGTATTCAATGCTAAATGTTGCACCATTGGAGACATTGGTGATGGATGAAGCTGCACAGTTGTAGGAGTGTGAGTCTGCAATTCCTTTGCAATTTCCTGCTATAAAGCATGCAATTCTTATTGGTGATGAGTGTCAATTGCCTGCTATGGTTGAAAGCAAAGTAAGGAGACATTCTTTCTCTAAACTTAATTTTTGACCAATATACCGACCTTACTTTGAATACATGCTCATATTCATAGTTTAATTAAATCTCCAAGAACATATATTCAATGTTTAAATAAGTTAATCGACGGCTTAAGGCTCGCCTCGAGGTAAGGCTCTAACTTTTAGCCTTGAGATTTACACTTTCAATGAAACCATAAGAAGCTTACGCTTCGATAGAAGAGGCTTACTAGCTCCTTTGTGAAAACACACCAAGGCTTAAAATCTCTACGTTCCATCCAATGATCATTTGAAAAATAACATTTACTTTAATAATTCTTCAAAAATATTACGATTTGAGTTGTTTGAACTAGGATTGTTTTTATTGTTATGGCCTTTAAAGTATAAATCTATCCTGTTATGATAATAGTAGTGATGATAAAAGGCGCCGCATCCTTTTATAAATTTTTATTATATGCAAACTGGGAAGGTGGTTTTCATTTTTCAGTTTTATATGACTTCATGTTTAGGCGATACTTGGATGTACCAATTAATAAATTTGTAAAATGTTTTTAACTCAATATTTGGGAGGCTTACGCGTCCCTCATGCCACCTCGAGGCTTATACCCCTTGTCTCTCCTAGAAGAAAACCTCAATGCTTTCTTCAGCCTTTTAATACATGTAAGACTGTTCTATAGATCTGTTGTGTCTCATAAGTTGTTAAACAGTAGTTCTTTAATTTACTAGTTCTCTCATTTTTGTTTCTAGTAGTTTCAAACATTAACAAATGTTTAGTAACTAGAGCTTCATTACAACAAAATTTATAGGAACGGACCTAATTCGATATCTTTTGAAGTTCATGGATTAAATATGTAACTCAATCTTTATTTTTATTTTTCCTTTCCTTAGTAATTCACTCAATTGTTTTGCTTCCTATACGTTTGCAAGGTTGCAGATGAAGCTAAGTTTGGAAGAAGCTTATTTGAGAGGTTGAGTTTATTGGGGTATCAAAAGCATCTTCTCAATGTGCAATATAGAATGCATCCATCTATAAGCTGTTTTCCAAACTCAAAGTTCTATTCAAACCAAATTTCAGATGGTCCTAATGTCAAAACCGAAGGATACGTCAAAAAAATTCTTAATGGTCCTATGTTTGGTTCATATTCTTTCATGGATATAAGTGAGGGAAGAGAAGAGAAGGATGGCATTACACAAAGTTGGAAAAATATGGTAGAGGTTGATGTTGTTTTGCAAATTATTCACAAGTTGTACAACAAAGGTACATACATACATATATATGTACATGTATACATACAAGAAAAAATAAAATAGCTTTTTAGTCTCAAGGTTTGTGTTTAATTTCAAGTTGGTACTTACACGTTTTAAAATAGGAAAATTTTCAAAAATAGCAAATTTTTCAAAATATTTACAACCTATATATAGCAAATTCTATCACTGATAGTCATTGAATTAATATGTTATAATGATAGAAGACTATCATTGATAAAATCCAAAATTTTGTTATAACTTGTAAATATTTTAATTTATTTTGCTATTTTTAAAAATGTCCCTTTCAAAATATTACATTTTTAATCTTTAAGTTTTGACTTTTTATTTTAATTTAGTCCTTAAGTTTCAAATTTTTACCATTTTTTATTTTTGTGGTTTGAGTTTTGTTTCAATTTAGTTAGTTTTTAAGGTGAGTATATTGTGAAAAGCAAAAGTGAATTTTTTAAAATTTAGAGAAAAAAATGAATCAAACTCCTACCTCAAAGTAAGAAATCTAGCTGGGGATTAAAATGAAACCTAGAAACTCAAAACTTAAGAAATAAAATGAGATCAACAACCCTTTTTTCCCTTCCATAGATCAATAATAATATAGTCATGAATTCTTTTAGTTGTATTGGAACAAATTAATATGTTGGAAAGGGGAAATTCTAATTTCTTTAATGATATTTTGCAGCAACAACATGTGTTGACTCAAATGAGAAGATCAGCATTGGTGTGGCCTCTCCTTATTCAGCTCAAGTAGCTGCCATTGAACACAAACTTGGGAGAAACTATAATAAATGTAATAGCTTTCAAGTGAGAGTGAGCTCAGTTGATGGATTCCAAGGTGGGGAGGAGGATATCATTATCATTTCTACAGTACGATCAAATAGAAGCTCATCGATCGGGTTCTTATCCAGTAATCAAAGAACAAATGTTGCTCTTACTAGAGCTAGGTACGTAACAATATAACTTGATATACTTTTTCTTTTTGTATGCTCATAGTGATCAAAACCCTAATCGGGAACTAGACTGTTGACGATGTAACCATGCTTCGATGCGGTCGGGAGATAGTAGGCTTTTCCAATAGGATGGTTTTTTACATTCAAAAGCTATTACTTCTTCATTATACAACTTTTATTGTATTTGATAATATTTTAAGATAACTTTTTTTCTTATTGACATTTCAAAAAATAGATATTGTTTGTGGATTTTGGGGAACTTCAATACGCTATCAAAGAGTGATTCTATTTGGGAAGATTTGGTTTTTGATGCCAAGAACCGTGGTTGTTTCTTCAATGCTAAGGAAGATAAGGACTTGGCCAATGTAATGTCTAGTTGTAAGGTACCATTATTAGTAGTTTATTTCTTCTTTTGTTTCGTATAATTTATCACATCACAAAATTTGTTTGGAATATTTTCCAAGCAGTCGCTTAGAAAAAGTATTTTTAAGCACGAAAGTCATTCCAAACGAAGAGCCTCTACATTATTGATTGGCTGGTCTTTGATGAATTTCTTGTAGACGAATGTCGAGGAAAGTATTGATGATTTAATAGTTGGGAAATGGGTCAATGACTTTCAAATAACGAATCTCATGAAGCATGAAAATGAACCGGATATGGACATGAACAGTGCTCTAACTGTGTTTCAAGGACCGATCACTCGTTCAAGGGCCCGGAAGCAGCAACTTACATTGCCTTCAATATATAATCTCGAGTCCGAAAGATGGAAGGAAGGAATACTTTTGAAAAATTATAGTTGGAACTACACCAAAAGAAAATAGGTGAGAGGACATTTAAGGCGTTAGAAATCGAGGAAATCTTGGAACTTTTTTGTTTATTTCTTGAAGATAATATAATGCTAATTGAGAAGATATTTCAACAGTTGTCTGTCATCATCAAACTTTTTTTAAATCTATCAGCCTTTTTTCATGTTTAAGGGTTTTGATCATGTCATGCCTTACTATATATAATTTCTCCCCTTTACTATTCCAAAAGATGCTTAAGGTTGTAATTTGAGTTATAATGATTATGCTTAAACCAATGGTGTTTGCCTCAATACACACTAAGAATATTAGTCTTTAATTACAATGTTGTGATTTTTTGCCTGTACGCAAGTCCTAAATTTTGTCACTATATCATAGAATTTCCATATCTGAATTTTCCTTGTATGTCAATTCCAACTAGTTCTTACATATGTCTTGGGTCAGAGCGTAGCTTTTTTCTTTCCTTTTTCTTTTGTGTTATGAAGTTGTGTCAAATCTAATTTAGAGTGGTTCTTATATATTGTCGACATTATTTTTTAGGTTAGACTAAGGGCTTCAAAGAAGTCAAATATATTTTGATGGTATAAGTAACCTAAATTTTTATAAAAGGTATTCCAAGGGATTGAATTATTATGTAGAATCCAGAAAAACAATTTTTAACACGTCTAAAATCATCGAAAAAATTGATAGACAACAAAATCTTGGAAACAAAAACTAACAACTTCACAATTACAATTTTCTTTCCTTCATGAAATCGAGGCATTGACATTTTTTTATGGATATTATTGATACCTTAAACTTTACTTGTTACGTAATAATTAATCACCAATTAAGAATAATGTTATAAATTCACTTACGTGATAAATAAAGATGGTGCAAGTGGAGGGATTGTGTGTTTAGTTCTGCATATCTTTGAGTTACCTGTGGAATATTTTAATTAAGAATAAAAAAAAATTAAATGAAAATAAAATAAACTATGAGTCTTTTTCTTGAATTGATCAAAGTTGATAAGTAGGTATTCATATAAGGTTGGGTTTTATTAGACAAACATATATATATACATATACACACGCTCAAAAATGCGCATCCACAATCCTAAGCATGCCAGTGAACTATAGATCGCAAAAAATAATGCTACTTAAGGTACAACAAATCTACCATCCAAAACGAATGAAAAATCACCGATGCTATAGCTTTCACGAAAATGACCATTTTATAGGTATGAAATTGGCTCAGTTGGAGGAGTGTTAAAGTTTTTTCAAACAATAATTGATCAATGCTTTGTTTTTTTAGAAATCGTTGACCAATTACTTTTTAAAGATATAAGCTTTTTCCAAAAGGCGTGCAACACCTCTTTCATTTGCATACACACTCGAAAATTGAAGTTTTTTTTAAGATATATGTTTTCTTCCAATACTCTAATTTCAAGAAACATCAAGTGTTTCATTTTCTCGAATCAAGCATACGCATCCAAGCGAAAGTAAATCAAAAGAAGATCAAATTTTAGGGATTGAACCACATCAAATCAACACGATACAACATCAATATAATTTCAACTCTACGACACAAATTTCTTTAAAAATCTGATACGAACAACTATATTTGAATTCTCTTTAGAAATATAAAATAATATTTGATAATGCATACAAACAATTTAAAGCCTTATCTCATCATTTGATATTTTAACAATATATATGGACAAACTACATTTTAAATTGATTAAGTATCATGAAGATAAGGAAATCACATGCATGCATCTAATTTTATGAAATAGCTTGAAAACAATGAAAACTCATTCTTCCCATGCAATGCATTTATTATATATAATTTTTTTTAAAAAAAAATAGAAGTTAGGCATTTTTGGCCATTGACTTTGACTTTGTTATCAATGAACAAAACTGCCTCATTTAATTGATCCTTTCAAGTGGGGTTTTGGTACAATGGGATCTTCATGAAATGGATGCCTGCCTTAGCGTGGCCTTCTACCACTTACATTTCATTCAATAATTAGTTCATCTAATAGTCAAAGTTAGCTTCTTCTTTTTCTTTTTAACTCTCAAATTTACATAATTTAGATGTTGAAGATTTGAATGTTGTACTAAATGTTAAATGTGAAAAAAATTAATTTGTATGCATATTAAATTTTTACTCTTTTAAATTTGTCTTTTGTGTCAGAATCCTTATTTTGAACATTAATACATGTTTTAATTTTTCCATCAGACTTTTTGTCTATATTCTTATGAGTGTTTTAAGAGATTTTTTTTATGATCTGAGTTTGAGCCTAAAAAAGATAGGAAACGGATATATATAAGAACAAATTCTTTTTTAAAAAAAATCTCAAATGGTAAACTGCTTATACCTTAACTAGATACAATAATATACACATTGTGTATTATTATACACGATGATAAACTCAAAACTAAGTCAAATAGTATAGCAAGGCTTAAGAAATTCAAATAATTATGAAATCTCGTCAAAAACCATAAACACTTAGGAAATTTCAAGAGTTTAGTCGAGATATACTTCTAATAAGTATTGTTCCAAAGATAATAATCATTGCTCTAAACTAGTTGCAAACGTCGACTACTAGTAATCATCTTAATAAGATACAATTAATGACTAATTTCAATGAAAATGTAACCTTGAATTACTTCGATCTAGAAAAAAAACTGTTTGATACTTACTCTAACTCAGCTCCAATACAAAAGAAAAATAGAAAATGAGAAATTTGTTCAATAACGTATTGAACAAGTTTTATTTGTAGGCTAGCAACTTAGTAACTCTCCAAAATATAAAAAGAAAATTGTAGTGAGTAGTCTTTTAATATAACAAATATAACACATTGTTTTAGAATTTTGTTAAATATGGCAAATTTCTCTCTTTTTAGAGTACTCTTCATCTTAAATTTGTTATTATTTCGAAACTATCCCTCAATAACTTATTTCTTCTCTCCTTTTTAATGCCATAATCATCTCTTATTTCTTCTTCCACTTTTAAGGCCATAATCATCATTCTATAGTTGTTGATTAGAGTAATTTAACTTTGTTTGTGATTTTTCTCTACTTTCCTCGATTTGTATTTTGAGTTGAATCTGATTTCAAATTATTTTTTTTTATTTTTTTTATTGCTTTTACTTTGTATGGTCGGTTTTATATATCAGTATTGTGATGTACTTATATTATATGTATTAGTTGGTTGATATACTTACTACGTGATTTTCATTTTTTTTTTCAAATTTTATGTAGTTCATCATATTATTATTAAGTATATGAATGATATAACTCAGTGTATCATTATCAACAGTGTATTATTATCAATTATATCAATCAAATTTACAAGTGTATATTAATAGTGTATCAAGCGTATAAGTAAGACTTCAAGCATATCACGTATATTTAATCAATCAAGTGTATCAGTGAAGAATACTAAATGTATCTGCGGTACATCAAGTGTATCAAACATATGATCATGTGCACCAAGTATAACAAGTTTATTAGCAGTGCATCAAGTATATCAAACTTATCAGTGAAGTCTTTAAGTGTATCAAAGTCTATAGGATATCAAGTGTATTAAGAAGAATCAAGTGTAACAAGATGTATTAAGTGCATCAAAATGTTTCAGGTGTATCGAATGGTATCGAGTGTATCAAAAAGTATCATGGTGCATCAATTATATCAAAGGTCCAAAAGTTATCAAGAAGTATCAAAGATTTGTCAATTGTATGAAAGGGTTTAAGAGTAGAGAATTAGGGTGAAAAAGCAAGAAAAAGAAAGAAATGTTGAAAGAGAAAACATTGGGGGGGGGCGGTGGATAGGGATAAAAGGGCAGCGGATAATGTGTGTGTTTGCACCCAATGGGGATGTCTCCTTTAAAGCTGACTCACCTCGTTGCCCATTAATCACAAAGCTGCCAGTTAATTTGGGGTAGTTCATCTACATTTATTCTACATACTCATTTTTCTCTTCCCTCCTAAATTCCCATTTCCTTCATCATTCCAACATTTCTTCCCTACAAAACAAATATTATTTCTTTTCTTAATCATTACTTTTTCTTCTATTTTATGTTTTTGCTCTTAATTTTAAAATGTAACCCTCTATCTCATATTCATTATAACGATCATTTTTAATTTCTCATCAGAATTGGAATTTTTTTAATTTTCTCCAACTTTCAACTTTTTTTACCATAAAATTTTCAATCTTTACAAGAAATACCAAAAACTTAATTTTTTTTTATTTTAAAAATAACACCAAACCTAAGATTGAAACTGAGTTTGAAAAGTTATATTTAAAAAAAAAAAAAAATTTGAAGAGACACTCAAACGAGGGACAAAATAGTATTTTCACTACGTGGAACCCCGATCCTCCATTAAAATCTAAAAGCAAGAAAGTTGATAGAAAAAGTAGTTTTCAAAAAATATATATTTAACCCAGACACTCACAAATATAAAAAAAAATGTTAGATATGTAATGTGAAAATGTTTTTAGGTTAAAATTATAACAATTTTTTTCATTTTCAGTGTGTTATTACTCACATTGATTGTCACGTCAATAATTTTTTTAACTGATGTAGGGTTGATATCATTGAATAATACTTAATGAAAGAAAAATTTTCCTATGAGAAGATATAGAAGTAAGTATTATATATGGAAGTACTGTATATTTTTTCTAACAAAGCTAATTTAAGCATGTTTTGAATAGTTTCAAGAGATGCACATCTACTGTTTTATTTGCCAAAGAAATTTTGGTAAAATGATATTGGATATTGGATAGATGATGGTTATAGCTTGAATAACTCATTCCTTATCTAAGAAAAATTGTAGTGGGATAATTTGAGTTTAGAAATTTACAAGTTTGTCACACTTTTTCCATGTTGTAGATGTGGGAAAAAAATAAGTCCAACTCAAGTGATGCATCTAATAGGCCTAATACATCTAATACCCTTATTTATACATATGAATGTTGAAAATGACAAAATATTAAAGGTTTTTAATTTAATTACAATTAAGTAATTTGCCTAATGATTTTTGAGTAAATAAAACAATGTAACGTTTTTTAAATAAGTTCATCTTTATCAACTTTAGGATAAAAAAACAGTGAAACATTTTTTAGGGGGCATTTGGGACAAGGAATGAATTAATACAGTATTGGATTATTGTCGTTGAGTTTATAATAGTTTGTGTTTAGAGTGTAGAAAATATATATTTTTCTATTCACAATCCTTTAACAAAAATTCAAAATCTTTTATAAATTCAAGTACTTTGGTATTTCAAGTGCCTAGCTATTAGAAGCGTATCAACTATCAAGTGTATCAAAGTGGATATCAATAGTGTAATACTAAATGTATATTAGTAGTATATCGAGTGTATTGAGTATATATCAATAGTATCAAATGTGCATATTAGGTGGATGAAGTGAGTTTAAATTTTTTGTCAATTTTGCAAAAGTAAACAAGTTTGTGATACGGGTCTAATTTTCTAAACTTATTTTCTCAAACCATATACAAGAAGCTCTTTTAATATGTTATTAAGTCAATTAGTGAGGGTTAATTCTAGCTATTTTTCTTTTCTAACTTCATGGTATACACATGTACACCTACATATTCAAAATATTGTGGAGTTTGACTTTTGCCGTGAGATTATTTGAGACGTATGTAAGCAAGTTGATTTGGCCTTTAGATAAAGGGGGAAAATCTTTTTTAATCTAAGAAGAGACATATATATCCAAACATTTAAGAAGTACTTCCCACATTAATGAAATTAAAAAACAACACAACCATACATATAGAAGTACTTAAAGAAGTGAAAAGAAAACATGCCTATGTATTATTAACGAGGAAATAATAAATAAATGGTCCATATCATAAGATGTGATTGAATTGATATATACATAAATTATAATTTAATTTCAAATGAATACAATTGAAAGTTTAAAGTTAAACAATAGACAACAATTAGCTAATTAAGTTTATACCATTGAAAGTTTTAGGGTTAATAATTCAGAGTAAAAAATTGTTTTTACCTGAAGAAACTGGAATCCAAATATGTCTCTTGGTTGAAAATGAGGTCTCACCATTCAATTACAATGGTGTGTATCATTTATGTCATTGTAAAGTTGAACAAGTTTCAATGATCAGTATGGTAGGTGAGGCCATAATAAAACCACCTTGAAATTAAATACATTAACAAATTATTGAAGATTATTATAGTAAAGTCTGAGTCAAAGATTACGTAAGTATATACATATTATAAGAAGGGAAAATTACATTTTTATCTCTGGTTTTTGGTTTAATTTCTTTTTCCTTTTTCCCTTTTTTTTTTTTAATAATCTTTTAAGTTTCAAAACATTATAATTTTAATGTTTAAATTTCGAATTTCATTTCCTCCCAGATTTTAAAAGGGTGCAATTTTACTTTTGTGACGTGTTTGTTCAATTCTCTTTTAAATCTTTAAATAGCATTCAGGTTTATTGATTAATTTAAAAGAATTAGAAGAATTTTTTTTATCACTGTTAGAATTAATTTTAAAATTTCACTTCACAATAATATGAATATGTAATATTTTGAAATGGTGAGCAACCATGTGAAAAGGAGTAAAAGCAAAATTTAAGAAATCAAACAGTTTATTTCCAAAACCAAAGGAAAAAAACTTCAAAACACCAACTAATAAATGTATCATGTGTTTCATTTATAAAAAAAAAAAAATAAAAAAAAAAAAAAAACAGAGAAAGAAAACAAAGGTTTTGCTATAAAAGAGCTATCATGCCCTCCATTTTGTTCAAGTTTGTATGTGTTTAACAATGACAAACATGAATATGAATCCAAAAAACATATTCCTCCTTTCTTTGAATGTGTTCTTCTTTTTCTTCTTCTGTTTGGGAAGTTGTGATGGAAAAAGAAAGAGATATGATGATGGGGGAGACGAAAGAACAATAATAAAAGGGATGTTTGTGTTTGGGAGTTCTCTAGTTGACAATGGAAATAATAATTTCTTAGAGAAGTCAAGAGCTAAGGCTGATTATTTGCCTTATGGAATAGATTTTGGTGCTGGCCCCTCAGGAAGGTTTACAAATGGGAAGAATGTAATTGACCTTCTTGGTAGCTATCTGGGCCTTCCTTCTTCCATTCCCCCTTTCTTCGACCCTTCCACCAAGGGGACCAACATTGTTCGTGGCGTCAACTATGCTTCCGGTGGCTCCGGTATTCTAGACGATACCGGCTCTATAGCGGTAACCACGACCTTTTTTCCTCTTCTTCTTATTATTATTATGGGGAAGAAGTTAATTATAGAGTTTGATTTGTTTGGATGTCATATGTTTGAAGATGGGTTTCTTTTGTTGTTATTTTTTTTTTTTTCCTTCTAGAGAAATAGTGTATCGTTGAATCAACATTCTTTAAATGGTTAATTAGGAAGTCTAATGAAGATGGAGATGAGGAGAAGGATATTTTCAAGCGGAAAATATATACATATATTTTTAGTTTTCAAGGGAGAGGAATGAAACTATTTATATTTTTTTAAAAATAGTTAGTTTCATTCTGGTATATTTAAAAATGTAATAATAATAATAATAATAAAATAGATAGATAAGAGAGAAGGGCTTAAACTTAAAAATCAATAAATGGTATTTAAAAAGGTGGATAAGTGCTTTTTTTTTGTTTTAATTATACATGCTTGAATGGTAGTTGATGTATGTTTCTAAATATTTACAATCCCACTTTTTTTTTCTAATATTCTTTCAAGAACTATCAAAAAGTACCTAAACTTAGCTAAAACGGGCTAGGTCAATCTAAAAAATTCCCAAACAACAAATTACATCAAAGAATTACCAAAAATGCACAAATAAATTAGGAAACAATCATATAAGTAGGTTAATTTTACAAACAAACAAAAACCTAAACTTTTCTATTTTTATTTTTTAAATAAATAAATACTTTATATTCTTTCAAAGGATTGGTTGGATAATATGTTTTTTTTTCTAAATCTAGTAATTAATTAATTGCATAATAAGATCTTAAAAAGAATTTTTTTTTTTTTAAATGGTTAGTTGCAAATTTAGCAATTAGATTCAAAATAATTAAGTATACAACAACATTTAAAAAAAATTGCAAATATAACAAAATTTGTCAAATTCTATCAATGATACAAGACTATCACTCATAGATTATGTTGTAAATATTGGTCTATAACTGATAGATCATATGAGTCTATCAACGATACAAGTCTATCAGCGATAGTTTAGCTATATTTGCAATTTTTTTAAAATATTGATATATCTTTAATTATTATTCCTCAAATGGTCATCAATTACAATTACCCTTTTTTAAATGCATATAGCAAAATCTATCAATAAAAAATTATATTATATCGGTGATACATTTGATAGATTTTAAGAGTTAAATCTAATTTTTTTTTATATTGGTAAATTTGCATTTCTCTTATATCTATAAATACTTTGAGGTTTAGATTGCTTCAAATTTTCAAATATTGTCCTATTTTTCATAAATTTTTCAAAAACTCACACTAGAAAGAAAATCAAGTTAAAATTTTGAATGGAAATTGAGATTATTAATTGGAAGGAGCATACTGGAAATGATGCTGAGAGGTATGGTTTTCTGATTCAAAATATGTGATTTTTAATCACTATCACACCCAGAGAGTTCAAATCTCAATTTTTACATCCAACTTTCACCTAAAAAAATATACAGGTTTGAAACGTTCGTGAAAGATGAGGACTAATCTATTGGTATTTGAGATCATCATCGTCTTAATTTTTCTGTTTTTTTTTTGTAGGGAAATGTAATAAGTTTGAATAAACAAATAAAAAACTTTGAGGAGGTGACACTACCAGAATTGAGAAGATTGATGAGAAGGAGAAATGGTAGAAAAAAGAGTTCACTGTTAGACAATTATTTGTTTGTTGTTGGTTCAGGGGGGAATGATTACTCATTCAACTATTTTCTCACCAACTCTGACCCTCAACTCACTCTCCACACCTTCACCGCCAATCTTACAGCCACCTTGTCCACCCAACTCAAGGTTTGTTTCTTTTCTATTCACAAAACTATAATTAATATATAGTTTAATTTATTAAATAAATAAAGTTGTTTTTAATTGATTTGATAAAAATGGATGGATGGATGGATGATGACACAGAAGTTGTATAGTTTGGGAGCAAGAAAAATGGTGGTAATATCAGTAAACCCATTAGGGTGCAGTCCAATGGTGAGAGCAAATAACAAAGGAGAATGCATTGAGATATTAAACCAAGCAGCTCAATTGTTCAATCTCAATTTGAAGACATTGGTGGATGGCATAAAGCCACAAATCCCACTCTCCAACATCGTCTTTCTTAATTCATACAACATTATTAATGACATCATCTCTCAACCTGCTTCTCAAGGTACACTACATCTATACATATATATTCATTTATAACTAATTTATGTTAGGTTAAATCATTAATATCTATCTTTTGATTCTTTGAAAAGTTTGTCTTTTCTCTCTCTCGCTATTACACACCTTTCTTCTCTTTCGAACACAATTTGTTCATATTTTCTTAATTAGACAAGTGTTTGTGGTCGGGAGAAAAAAATAGACATTTAAAAAAAAAGAATATTTTTAGGTATATGCAAATTTGAGAGTTTTATTTTTAATTAAATAATTTCTTAGAATTTTAATATTTAGTAACTCTTAGTATTTTCAAAATGCAACATTTGCAAAACAACATAATTCATCTAATAGTCAAAGTAAGAATACAACCCTTCCTTGTTGAATTTGTATTACACTAAAACAAAAATCATAATAGTCATCCAATATACTACTAATAAAAAGTCCAATACGATGGATTGGAAATTTAATAATTACATTTTTAAACTTTTTCTTAGAAATTATGTTTGCTCTATAACAATTTTTTTTTTTTTAATTTTTCTTTTTTACTTTCTAAACACCTTTACTCAAATTTAAAATTACCTAAGAAAGGGTTTCTTTTTTTTTTTTTGTTAGTTTCCAAATTTTTTAGGATTTCAAAAGCAATGGTGAAACAGTCTTTGATGAAACCTAAGTGTATATATATATATATGAGGTCTAAATGATATTCTTTTAATACTAAATATATATATATTTTTTATAGTATTGAATAATCAATTGTGTTTGTTAATAGAGAGACAGGTAGCCTATGGGGCTATGCCTGATATCCTTTATGGAGCTGCCTGAATTCATTATTTGTAGGATTTAAGTCCACATCTTCAACCTATTTTTTGTAAGTATAAATTGGGATAGAAACCAAAGCCACATACATCCATATTAACTATTAGCTTAGTTAAGCTCTTGTTAGCTTCAACTAAGTTGGTGATGGTTCTTTAATCTTCTAAGTCCATTTCTTAAATTTTATTGTAGTTGGACAGTTTTTTAAGTTGTTTTAAACAATTTTTTTTTTACAATATGTAGAGTAGGATAATCAAATTTCTATTTAATATACTATTTTAATTTAGTATATAGCAAATTAAAAATTTTGTACTTCTAAGTGTTATCTTTGTCTTTTTTTTTTTAATTTAAATTTGCTTTGTTTTTCTTTAATAAATGTTTTTAATCTTCTAATCATTTACAAAATATATGTTTGTTGTAAGATATGTTTTCTACTATCTAAAACCACTTTACAAACATAAGTCCTAACATAAGCATACCCCATGAAAATAATTGATAAATCTTTGTTTTTGGCTTTAATCTCTTGCTGACATTCTTTTATTAACTATTCTTTAAACACTTTCATTAGCCTATTTAACACACACGATGAAACATTACTAAAATTTTAAAAAAAAATTATGAAAACGGAAACAAATCTTTAATGACAACCAAAGATCAACCAACAAAAATTTTCACTATCAAATTTGAGATTTGAGATTCGAGATGATGAGTATTTTTCTTTTTCAGGTTTTATTGAGGCAGCTATGCCATGTTGTGAGGTGCCATCTCTAAATGAAGGTGGAAATGGCATATTGTGCAAAAAAGAAGGAAAAACTTGCCCTAACAGAACCAACCATGTCTTCTTTGATGGGTTACATCCAACAGAAGCTGTCAATGTCATTATAGCATCCAAAGCTTATGCTTCTCAGCTTCAAACTGAAGTTTATCCCACTAATGTTCTTCACCTTGCCAATTTATAGGCAACTTTCATCTCTCTTAAGTTTTACCTTTGTAACCTATTAGTAAGTAGTAACATTATCACTATCTTTCACAAGCTTTCATCGTGATGCTGTTCCAAGAGTTCAAATTTCAAACATTTTGTTTAAAATCTCTCAAATATAAAAGGGTGCAAATCAATTGTGAGGAAACCAAAACGTTCAACAAAAAAAAATGCATCAAGATCACATTTACCGATTCGTAATGAAAATTGGTGATATCATAATAAAATTTCATTGATAATGGATCTCAATCACAACTGTAATTGAATTACTTTTAATCGTTTGCTTAGAATGACAAATTAGTCACATATACCTTAACATTACCATCACCGTCATGTTGAACCCTAATAGTAACAGTAATGATAAAGATAACTGTAAATGTGACATATTCATAATTTTCATATTGTTACAATAACAATATCTATCATGGTAAGATTTAATAGCAGTGAGTTCTATGTCATTTTCAAGCCCAACTGAATTGGGCATCATCCATTCCTCAATCAAATTGCACATTTATTGTTATAGATTTGGAGGCATGTCTCACTGTTCATTATGATTACAAAATACGTTGAAATTATCGATGCTTTGTCATTCTATTTAGGGCAAATGTGGCCTAAAAGTCAGCTTTACCAACAAAATATCTCACATTACCTTGGCTAAGGGAATGAGTGGAAAAAAGAATACACATAAAGCAGATTACATTTTGCATCCACAAGCTCTGTTCTACTTTACAAAATAATAATGTTACGCGAGGGAGGTGTGAGGCCTAAAGGCGAAAAGAAAGGGGAATGAAGCTGTGTTTCAATTCCAGCTACCTATTTAGAAACAAAATGAATTGTTACAAAGAACATACTACGTCACACAAGCCCTACCCATACTCATCACAAGCGGCTTAGCGAAGAAAGAAAACAGTACTCCGTGGTGACCGCTCTACCAAATAACTCATTAATAATGTGAGAAAACTAACTATATATCCAGATTTCTCCCAAAATTTGGTTGCATCTGTTTGGTGTGCAGTGGAGATGCAGTAGTAGTAATGTGCATAAATTACCTTTCACTTTCATGTGAAATGGTCTTGTTTGAGGATTGCATCAAAATCTGGCACTAGTATTTCTTCAGATTTCCGTTTCCAGGTGTCGCCATTCGCGGGGAAATACCACGACACTTGAGGAGAGACAGACATGTACATCTCTGTATCAAAATTGACAAGAAGAAATATGTAGAGAAATTTTTTTTTGGTTTTTGCATTTGAGATATACAAATAATTGCTGAAACAAAAAGCAGTTGGTCATGAGTTTAACTACATAGGCTTGATTTATTTTGGTTGAAAATAATTTGGTAATTGGAACAGCCAATTTTCTGTTTTGGTTACAAAACTTTCTAAACATTGTATATGTGAACAAGAATTTAAATACTTTTGAAAGCCCAAAAACCTAACTTTCTACATGAATGGCTTCAACTACTTGTTCATGTAGAATATTGATCATGTAAATTAACAAAAAGACGTGCTTATACTAATTTCAGTTAAACAACTTATTTAAAAAAAATAGATGGTATGGATTTAAATGATCTTTTATGAGTTTAAAGACATAGATTATTTAAAAGTTGATACTAAAATGAAAAAAACATAAAAGTTCAAGCCTCGAGAACTAACATTACCTAGACCTAAAGAAAGGGAATTTCAGTGTTTTTTGTGCAAAAGCTAAAATATTAACAATTTTGTAAGGTAATGTACAACAAAATGACAATATGACAAATGCTCGCAACAATAGAGAATGATGAATCAGCCAACCAAAAACTATTCAACATATGTTAGCAACTGAGCATTGTGTTTGATACCCACACAAGTGTGTAATACGAATTCAAATTGCTTAACCACTGTTCAAAAAATATCTATTGTATAACAAGTTTCCAACCCATGTCCAATACACGTGTTGAACATTCATATTTAATCCAAACTAAAGTGTCATTGATTCTCTGATTGTTACCTATCTTCTAGAATTCAAATTTTGCTACAATGATAGAATATGTGTTGGTGTATTGTTTAGGCAAATGAAAAATTAATGTAATAGCAGAAAATCAACAGACAATTAATGATCTTTCACTACGCATTCAATCAGCTTTAAAAGTTTCCAGTTAAATAGTTAAATACCTGAAACAGAAGCAGGATCAGGTGATCTTGTATCATGCAAGACCACAGTCCCAGAAAGTATGGTTACAAATCCACAAAGTTCTGATGCAATGCTACTAGCACTCTGGCCAGACCAATCCTAAGTATACAACAGGTATTATAAATCAGTCTCTCTGAAACACAAAATAAATATTGTTTAAATTCTAGCAAAAATACCTTGAACATTATGACACTGGCAAAGATCGTGAAAGATGTGAACATTGCATAATGAATTGGCGAAACAACTGCAGTGTCAAATGTGTCCAAAGCCTGGGCCATCCAATTTACATTGTTCAAAATTAGCAGTACCTTAAGATTAAGAGACTGGAAGGAGTATTTACACCAAAACAATTAGGGACTTTCAGCAAGTTTTGGGCATAACATGGAACCGGGGATGTCAAATTCATTATATTTTTCAATATTCACCTTCCCAATCCCCATTTTTAAAGAGAATCTATCGATTCTCATCAAATCTTATCTAACTAAAATGAGAATAACGTCATTTGCCAACTTTTTCTAAAGGGATGGTGTGCTGTGGTCCTTAGCACTTAACAACTTTTCTCTTACATTATCAACCTCTTTGAAAGTTTTGAGTTCTATAAGGAGGCGTTTGGGGAAATTGTAAAGTATGAGGATTTGAAATCCTAGGGCCTAAGTACCTAATCCTAATAAAGCATAAAATGATGTTTTAACTAGGAGTGCAGTTCATAACTCCAACTCCTTTGACCAAACACCCTCTTAAGCGTCCTACATCCTTAATAGTCACATTCTTGTAAGTTATAAAACAGTGATACTACCAATCTTTACATTTTGCAAACTACGGAGTAGGTTGCATCGTCGTAGTACTGAAGGATTTCTAGAAGAATTAAATAAACATTAATGAGAAAAATATATAATAAAATATCTCCTTCTCATCAATGTTTCCTTAAATTTCCCTTACAGGCTTGAGAGTAACCAAGTAATTATCCTTATCAAAGCCCACAAAGAATAGAAAATTACATTGAGAAAACAACTTTTAACGAGACAAAATGAAAGAATACAAGGACATACAAAAAAACCAAGCCCACAAAAACTCACTAAAGAAAGGGTTTCCAACCAAGGACTTCGGAAAATTGAAAGCACACTGACTAAATTGGAATGAAACTTAAAGTACACGGATCAAAGTGACATTTTAACCTAAGATTAAGAGGATATAAAAATTATATCGTTCAACGTGAAAATGAAGTTGCAATAATGAAGTAGATTTTATTACATCAAACATGATAGCAAGGCCAAAGACTAATCAGGGCGTCCAACAGATTGGATATTAAAATTCAAGAAAGATGCTACAAGTCTGATCATTGCAATGGTAACAGTATCGATGATCATTTATCAGACCTTGGTCTGGTTCCTTACTAATGTGTTCTTGTGAAGGAAAAGAGATTAACTCTATCCAATAAGAGGAACTACACTGGACTAGAGTATACATGAGTTTTGTGATGGTTTTTGGTAGTATTGCTTGAAGATGAAACACTTATTCCATAAACAAATACAACTAGAATGGTGGGAGAAATGAACTTCTGACCTGAGATCAGAAGTAGTTGCCTAATCGCTGATGATAGGCTATGTACTCATGCACTCATGTTGGCTGGTATTTGTTTCCTTGAGGCTTAAACACAATCTATGTTGAAGCCTAGGAACTCATGAAAGATTGATAACTGGCCTTGTATGATTGACTAATCTGGATTCAAGCTCCCGCTACAAAAATGTTATTAATTATAGACCCTAGAAATAATTTGAAATTACATTCAGTATTTAAGACTCCTGAGACCTTTTTAAAAACAAAAACAAGAAACATATATGAAATGAAAGTTCAAGGAAATGAACTCCCATAAGGAATGAAAGGAACAAGGAACAAAACCAAACTATAATTCCTGAAAAAACAAGAAACCATAAAACAATGAAAACAAAGCGCCCAAAGGAGAAACAGACACAAAAATCCTGAAAGCAAAACCATGTTGGTGAAGGTGCCACGAAAGCTAGACCAAATAAGAGTACTCAAGAACGCAAAAAACACACAAAGCTAGAAAAATGAACCTATTGTTAGGATGCCACCTAACAAGAGTACTCTAGAACACAAAGAACATTAAAAGATATAGTTATACTTATATTGCACTATCAAAGAAGAAACTACAATATACCTCAACACGTTCTAGAGGGCTAAGAATCCTCTCTCAAACTCCCAACTATTAAATCCTACAAAAATTTTCACCCCTTCCTCTCAACCCACTCCTTCTACTTATAGCTAAAACCCTAACCAACTTACTAGCTATTTACTAATTTCCCCTTCTAATAACCATACTAATATTCTCTAGTAATTCTAATATTTCCCTAACTAGGGACCTTGCAATTATCTGCAATAATATTTGTGACAAGGATTGAACTCTGAACAAAAAGTTTGGGGTTTGACTAGAACACATGGGTATTGTTCTTTTATCTAAAGAGGAGTTTGTTCATGTGCATGGAGCATATAGCCAAGTAGAGTTGTACTTTATGTAAACCAAACGTACTTAACCAGCTTTTCAATGGAAAAAAAGAAAAAAAGAAAGAATACAAAAGGAGGGAGCATATAGAAGAATAACAGGTACAGGCGTACAGCCAGTAACAAGAGACACCTAGAAACTAACCTTGTAAAAAGGACCTAGTTTCAAAAGAAAATAGCATAAAAGGATAGTTACAAGATTCCTTGAAGACTGAGTATTAAATCTTGTTTATCAGTTATCCTGTTTTATCTCAAGCCTCTCCAATGAAGTATCAGTTATCCTGTTTTATCTCAAGCCAAATACTCCACAAATGGCAAAGAAAGTAGAGTACCAAAGGACGTGACCCTTATCACAAAAGGGTGGATGGGAATTATCTCATCCACCATAAACCAACAAGGTTTTTCTGAGGCAACTGAATGTCAAAAGACTCCAAAAACAATCTTGAATCAAACTAGTAAAATTGGAAACCATGAAGGATGTGCCAGCCAAAGAAGAGCTGATAGGCTTTGAGGCATGCTGCCTAATTCAAATGAAAACACTCGGCTCAAGCATGTGTAGGGTCAGTTCATGTGCCTTTAAAATATGACTCTGTCAAGTGATAAAGGAAGAAGATGAACACTTGGCTCAAATGATCACGTGAAAATCACATGGTTTCTTGAAGCATTGGTATTTGGTCTGGCTACACTATCGGCTGAGACAACCAAATGGATAAGCATGGCTCATTAAGTATGTAATCTAGAATTCAGAGAAGTATATTTTTTTTTATTATATTGAGTCAAAGGAATGTTACATATTTATATAGAGAATAAACTAAACCCTAGAGATTATGTAAAATTACAATAAAGAACATATGATATAAATATAATTATATATATATATATCACAACACTCCCCCTCAAGCTGGAGCAAATATGTCGATCATGCCCAGCTTGTTGCACAGATAGCTTATCCTTGCTCCATTTAAAGCTTTAGTTAGAATATCTCCCAATTGTTCTTCGGTCTTCACATATCCTATGGACACCAACCCATCTTGGATTTTCTCACGAATGAAGTGACAATCCACCTCAATATGTTTAGTTCGTTCATGAAATACTGGATTAGATGCAATATGAAGTGCAGCTTGATTATCACACCATAATTTAGCTGGCACGGTAATACTGAAGCCTATCTCAGATAATAGTTGGTGAATCCATACTATTTCACACACAGATTGTGCCATAGCTCTATATTCTGACTCAGCACTCGAACGAGAAACAACATTTTGTTTCTTACTATTCCATGATACTAAGTTTCCACCTACAAAGACACAATATCCAGAAGTTGATCTCCTATCCTCACGAGACCCCGCCCAATCAGCATCAGAAAAACATTCAACTCTCGTATGTCCATGATCTTTGTATAAGATCCCACGTCCAGGAGCAGCTTTTAGATAACACAAAATCTGCTCTACTGCAGCCCAATGATCCACTGTAGGGGAAGACATGAATTGACTTACAACACTTACAGAATAAGCAATGTCTGGTCGAGTCACTGTTAAGTAGTTCAACTTCCCAACTAATCTCCTATATCTCTCAGGATCTTTACATAATTCTCCTTTTTTAACAAGTTGCTAATTTGGCATCATCGGAGTGCCACTTGGTTTGGCTCCTAATTTTCCTGTCTCAGACAACAAATCAAGTACATATTTTCGTTGAGACAAATAAATATCTTTCTTACTTCTCATCACTTCAATGCCCAAAAAATATTTCAATTGGCCCAAATCTTTCGTATAAAACTGACCCTGAAGAAAAGTTTTGAGAGACGAAATACCCAATGCATCATTTCCAGTAATAACAATATCATCAACATATACAACTAGTAGAACTATACCCTTATTAGATCGGCGATAGAAAACCGAATGATCAAATGTACTCTTCTTCATACCAAAGCATACAAGAGCTTGACTAAACTTACCAAACCACGCACGAGGACTCTGTTTTAAACCATACAGAGATTTTCGAAGGCGACATACTTTATCACTCTCCCCCTGAGCAACAAACCCAGGTGGTTGTTCCATATAAACTTCCTCTTGAAGATCACCATGAATGTCAAGTTGATGCAAAGGCCATTTATGGGTAGCAGCCATGGAAAGAAATAGGCGAATGGAAGTTAATTTGGCAACTGGAGAGAATGTATTCGAATAATCAGTTCCATAGATTTGAGCATAACCTTTGGCAACAAGGCGAGCCTTCAATCGAGCCACTGTTCCATCAGGCTTCATCTTGACAGCAAACACCCATTTACAACCAATGGCCTTCTTTCCTGCAGGACAAGATACCAAATCCCAAGTACCATTATCATCTAAAGCAGTCATCTCCTCAATCATTGCATTTTGCCAGCCAGGATGAGATAAAGCTTCATCAGAGTTAGGAATTGATGTGGACTCAAGAGACGTAATAAAAGCATATGTGGAGGGAGATAACTGGTGATAGGAAATAAAGGAAGAAACGGGGTAAGTACACTTGCGTTTACCTTTGCGAAGAGCAATGGGAAGATCATCACTTGGCCCCGGATCACATAATGAAGGAAGCATTGATGGAGAACATGAGTCTGAAGGTTGTGGTGGAAATCGTCAGGAGTAGACTTGAGAAATCAACGGGCGGGAAGGAGGCACATCAATAGACAAGGATGGTGTGGGAAAGGTAACCTCATATATAAAAAAATTGTCACCCTCCCCCTGACACGAACTCGATGGTGATGAAGTAAAGGGTGTATCCTCAAAAAATGCAACATCAGGCGAAACCAGATACCTTTTAAGGGTAGGACAATAACAACGATAACCCTTTTGAACACGTGAATAACCCAAGAAGATACACTTCAAGGATTTGGGATCTAACTTAGTATGATGAGGACGAACGTCGCGAACAAAACAGACACAACCAAATATCTTAGGAGCAATAAGAAACAAATTCTTGGTAGAAAAAAGAACACGGTAAAGAATCTCACAATTAAGAACAGAGGAAGGCATTCTATTAATCAAAAAACAAGCTGTAGAGACAGCATCCGCCCAAAAGGTTTTTGGAACATGCATTTGAAACGATAAAGCACGGGCAGTTTCAAGTAAATGCCTATTTTTTCGTTCTGCAACACCATTTTGAGATGGAGTGTCAGCACAGGAAGACTGATGAATAATGCCATGTTCACACAAGTAAGAGCCAAGAGAATGAGAAAAGTATTCACCCGCATTATCAGTACGGAAAGTTTTGATAGAGACATTAAACTGGTTTTTTATTTCAGTATGAAAGGCACAAAAGTAAGATAATAACTCAGAACGATTTTTCATTAAATATAACCAAGTTAGACGAGAATGATCGTCAACAAAAGTAACAAAATAACGAAATCCTGTTTGAGATACAACTGGACACGGACCCCAAATATCAGAATGAACTAACTCAAATGGAGCAATTGCTCGTTTATCGACTCGAGGACTCAAACTAAGACGATGAAATTTAGCAAATTGACACGAATCACAATTTAAAGAGGACAAAGACCTAAATTCTGGATAAAGTTTTTTCAACACGGACAAAGATGGATGACCTAAACGACAATGGACTTCAAAAGGAGAGGGAACGACAGGACACGCCACAGCTTGCGATACTTGATGATCAAAGAGATAAAGGCCTCCCGACTCATATCCTCTACCAATAATCTTCTTCGTCACACGATCCTGAAACGCAATAACCAGAAAAGAACATGACAACACAATTTAGGTCATGAGTAAGTTGACTAGTAGAAATTAAATTAAAGGATAAGTTAGGCAAATGTAACACAGAAGAGAGAGAAAATGATGGGGTAAGGTGAATAGTGCCAAAGCCAAGAACAAAAGATGTGGAGCCATCGGCTAATGTAACAGATGGAAAAGGGGCAAGGGACAACGGTCTAGAAAATAGGTGAGAATTACCTGTCATATGAGTTGTGGCACCAGAGTCTATGACCCATTTGGTAGATGATGTAAGAAGACACTTTGTATACCTGGGGCAACAGTGGATGCAACCGGAGTAGAGGAAGATGACGCTTGTAATGAAACTTGGTAATTCTGAAACTTAGCAAGCTCATCTGCAGAAATAGTAACGGACGCCTCTGGTATATCACATGTGGAGGCTATCTGAGCATGTTGAGATCGTTGACTATTCTTATATAACAATTTCCGACAATCACGTTTCATATGGTCTGGCTTACGACAGTAGTTACAAACAATCTCTACAGAATCTGGTTTTCGATGATCAGTACTATTCCTCTGAGGTGCCCGAGGGTTATTGTTCTTGCTAAAGAGAGCACTACTGGGTTGAGGAATAGACACACCCGTCGGAGAGCTTTCAATGCGAAGGACGCGAGTGAAGGCATCATCTAATGATGGAATCTTAGAGTCAGAGAGAATCTGTGTCTTTGCCATTCCAAATTCAGGTAAGAGTCCATTCAAAAAAATCATGACAGCCATCTTCTCTCGTTGAGCTTGTTGAACTTTAACATCAGGACTAAAAGGTAACAACAAGCCAAGCTCGGGAGTGATCTTCTTAAGCCGCATAAAGTAGCTGGTGACAGACTCAGCTTTCTGTTCCGCACGAAAAAATTGCATACAAACTTCAAACATTCTATGCACTTGCTCTTTACCTTAATATAGAAAGTCTAAAAATTCCAGAAGTTCTTTAACCGACTCAGAGTGATCAACCAATCCAATTATCTCACTCTCAATTGAGTTTTTGATCTGAAGATATAAACGGGCATCATCACGAAGCCAATCCTTCTTTTGCTTTGCATCTTCTGGGGGATCTTCGGTCATATGATCATCCATATCAGTACTTCTCAAATAAAATAAAATTGTCCAACGTCAATCGTAATAATTAGATCCATTTAACTTATGTTATGTGATCTTAGAAGCTAAGGGAATAACATTGGAGACTACCAAATTTTTTATGTCGGCCATATTGAAGTCACACTGATTGTAGTCCACACAAACAAAGAGAGAATCAATCCAAACAGCTGCAAAATTGGAAAAGGACCCAAAACTAATAGCGTAACCTTCAGTTTTCGTCGAACCCGAATGCTATTTGATAGACCCAATGGTACAGACTGACCGGAAACAATGGTTCGAGACAAGCCCAGAAGACGGAGGACAAATCAGACGTCTCACGCGCTCTCACGCGCCGGCGCGTGGGTGAAGACCAAGGAGATTCCGGCGGCGCGTGAAGGTCACGCGCGGTGTTTACCGGCGATCGGCGAAGACAGACTTGGGCGGACGGAGGTGGGGCTTCTTATGGTATGGGCGGTGTCGACAAACGGTCAGCGGAAGGTAACCTAAACTTAAACCTAATGGATGAGGAAGCTAATGGCCATTCGAAACCCTAATAGCTCTGATACCATGTAATCTAGAATTCAAATAAGTATATTTTTTTTTATTATATTGAGTCAAAGGAATGTTACATATTTATATAGAGAATAAACTAAACCCTAGAGATTATGTACAATTACAATAAAGGACATATGATATAAATATAATTATATATATATATCACAACAAAGTATATGCACCTTATACATATATACAAGTGATATATACGATTAGATAAGATCAAGTGATTTGACATTTGGTATGCACATTCATGCATAGGAAAGCTGTGAACTGTGAAGAAACCACAAAAGATATCCTTTTTCATAGGTCACGCTCACAGATCTTTTGGTTAAAAATGTATCCTTTCCTATTGGGTTGTAGAGGACTAAAGACCAATTATGGTTAACAAGAGATTGAAAATTACAAATAAGCTTTTGAACTATAGCCATGGCATGATAACAAAATAATAATAATACAATAATAATAAATAAATAACCCAATAATAATCGTGACAGAACTAAATTTTCATTATAGGAGAGCTGAGAAAAAGAAAAAGTGTATCATGCCCCAAATGAGCAAGAAAAGCTCTATATTCAATATTCATCACCACCATTATTATCCCAAGAAGATTTGAATAAAATCGAAGTACTTATACCTTATTCAAATAATTCAACTGAATAATTATGCATGAGATTGCGACCATTAAAAAGACCCATGTTTGGAAGTGAGCAACTTGACTCCAACCCTCCATTGTGAGTTTTATTGCAATGCCAATAGCTTTGATACTCATTACCTGCGAACCATGCAGTAAGTTGATTTCTAGAACTCCTTCGAAGTATAAATGATATCATTATAAGTTTCATTAAACTGAATAGAACAGAATCCTACGTGGAGAAAATTTCTCAATCAGAATCATTAGACAGATTCAGTATGTAAAAGGCTAATGGAGACTGACCGTCAAAGATCCAATTATGGAACATATCCCAACGTAAATGAGTATGTTTGTCTGTCCATAGCGGGGTTCGCAATACAGCACCAGGAACAACACAATAGCTATCACTGAGGCCGTATAGAGAAGAAAAGCTGAACCAAACACATCAAAATGACTAAAAAGAAGCTCCACATAGTAAGACACGCAACAAGGTATGTTCAATAGTTTACTTGGTTGAATTGCTAGTTCCCATATCTCATCCACTGAACTCGGAGTACGTTCACCAGGTGCATGGAGCACAATCATTGTAGACCCTACAACACATAAAATACACCCCAATACACCCATTTTCTGCAATTTTTCCTTCAAGAAAAAATGTGCAAGTACAGCACTGCCAACACGATAAACACAGAGGAAAATCATTTCGCTAAAGCCCATTTTGACATGGAAGCCTAAATTAAGGGTAATTAGATACAATAAGACACTGGAAGACGAAGACCAGAAATTCAAATGAACCAAACCTAAATCATCATCTCATTGAACCTTCTTTGAGTAAGAATTTACCTAACAATTATACTTATTGCTCCAAGTGGCGTCACAAGAATGGCAGGAGCATAAATATAAGCCACGAAGTTGGAAAATTCCCCAACAATCACTACAAATTGTACACAGGTCAAAGTAATCAATCAATTTGCATACCTTAAAAACTCCTTGAGCACACCCAAAGATGCTCTAAAAAGAGATACTATTTAAACCTAGGTTTAAGCCTTAAAAACTTAATTAACTTAAAACCATTATCATCTTTCGAGGTTGTCCTTGAGGTGGACGAATTCTCTTGGAGACTAATGGAGTTTACCAGGAGTCCCAAAAACACCAATAACTAAACAAATAAGAATAAAGAAACTGGAAGTCCACACAATTTGAATTCAAAACTCACTGGTTATCATGCCGATCCACCAAAGGGGCTCTAATAAATACCCATATCCACCAGAACCTAAAATTCGTTAACCAGACAAATTCCATCAGCATAAACCCAAAGCGGAACACTGTGAACAGTGCAGCCTGCCAATTAGTAACAATAAGAAGAAACGACAATCTAAAACCATCAATTATAACCATTTGCAAGATAAACAAGACAAATCGTTCACGAACTGAATAAGTGAAAATAATCACAAAAAAGGAAAAGAAAAAAAAAACAACAATCAAATCATCGAAATGTCAAAACCCCAGAAACAGAAACTTTTCCAACGATATCAAACAAACAAAAATCAACCAAACCAAGAATAATAACCCCATCCAGACCACAGCTGAAATCAAAGACAAAAAAATTGAAGGAACCCCAGATCAAAAAATGACCCAAAAATTGGAGGCTCGAATTTAAATGGAAGAAGTAAAATCTAGAGAAACTCACTCGCTCGTGAACCCGAAGCACCAGCCCGACGAAGACCCAACTTCTTAATGATGAAGCTGGAGCCAATAAAGGCGCTGGACAACATAGCAAGAAGGAAACCTTTCAGGTTATCATTGGGGGAGATGGAAGGCTCATGGGTGGTCATGGATTGCTGCAGATTTTCATCTAATTCCAAATTTTGCAGGCGAAAGAAGAGAAGAAGAAATAGAGTGTGAACAGGCAGCTACACCTTCGAGGCAAAGAAGGACACGTTTTTCTTGTATGTCAGTCCAACAGCGAATTCCCACATTATTGTTTCCATTTGCTTCTCTTCCAATCATAAACGTTGAACCATTTGTTAGGCCACGCAGTTAATTTCATTTTTTGGATCCTATTTTGGCTTTATGACCCTTCTATTTTGGCTTTAATCCATTTCCTAACTTCTTTGTTTTTTATTCTACAGCATTAGGGGTAGGACATGTTCACAACAATTTTAATCTATGAAGCACTTGCATGAATACATATATTAGATATGGATACAATATAATACATCCATTTCAAAAAAAATTAAGATACTTATATGTTTGAAGATAAAAAAAACATATTTTTTTAAAATACAGTGATTTGAGAAACTATTGACAAAAATGGGATTTGACCAAAACAATTGACAAAAATAAAATTGGACCAAAACTATTGACAAAAATATGATAGTTTTGGACCCCACCCCTTCTTTTTAATTATTTATATATATATATTACTTGTGGTCTCATGGTTTCTTTTTTCATTATTTATATATGAGTTGATGGACATTTAAACCTTTATTGTAAAAACTACAGTGGAAAAACAAATAACTCCCTTTATTCAATATCATTATGGGGTAAAGAAGGATCAAAAATCATTAAAAAAAACTTCCCTTTCTTCTCATTATTAACAATGAATAATAATGAAAGGTCTTCTTTTTGGATGAAAAAAACAACATATCCATTTAATAGTAATGTAACAAAAATTATGCGCCCTTTTGTTAGTAGTCCCCATTTTAGTACTAAAAATACTTTTGACTATCCCTATGAATCAGATAATACTATGCTATTTCCGATGTTTGTGTTATCCCTATTTACTTTGTTTGTTGGAGTCATAGGAAGCCCGTTCACTCAATTCAATCAAGAAGCAATTGATTTGAATATATTAGACAAATGGTTAACTCCGTCTATAAACTTGTTACATGAAAGTTCAAAAGATTCTGAAAATTGGTATGAATTTGTTAAAAATGCAACTTTTTCTGTGACTATAGCTTATTTCGGAATATTTATAGCGTCTTTCTTCTATAAGCCCACTTATTCATCTTTACAAAATTTGAATTTTCGTAATTCATTTGTTAAAAGTTTTACTCTACTCTTTTCTTTTTCATTATATATATTAAATATTTCAATTATAAAAATATATTTACTTATTAAAATTAATATATTTTAATTTTAATTTATTTTTTTGCTTTATTTATATATATATTAAATATCTCAATATTTAATTTTTTTATTAAATTCACATTTCTTTATTTATTATTTCTTAATCAAAATTATACACATCTATTTTTTTTAATTTTTTTAAAAAACACATATATTAACAAAATATGTTATTAAAAAATACATTAAACAAAATTCTACTGCATTTTTGTTTAATAAACAATAATTTTTATTATCTCATCTAACTCTTACCTTTTAAATTTTGTATTTTATCTATGTTTAGCCACCTATTTTTATCCTACATATTTTTTTATTCTTTAAAGAATAATAATAGTAATAATGGCTAAGGTTTTAATTTTAAAAAAAAATAAAAATTGTATAGGAAAATTTTTAAAAATAGTAGATTTTACAAAATATTTACAACATATAGCAAATTCTATCACTGATAGTCATTTACTATAGTGATAGAACCCAAAATTTTGTTATAGCTTGTAAGTATTTTAATTTATTTTGCTATTTTTAAAAATGCTCCAGTTTTATAATAATATAAAATCTTATAATAATCATTTAAAAAAAAACTTTTATAAAAAAATTGAAAATAAAACCTATCATTTTATGGGGGAAAATGCAAATCAATTTATATTAGACAATATCTCATTTTATTTATTTATATTATTTTAGAAAAAAGAAAATTAATTTATTTTACCCAAAATCACACGATATCTAATTTAATTTTATTCCTATTGAATTTTCTTAACATATATAACAATAAATTCCTCATGGAGTTTCCTAATTTTGTTAGGTTGGGTTTTCTAAATTTAATTTGGAATCGAATCATAATTTTCATGGATCAACTTTAAATTATTTCAAGATTCTTGTTTTTTTTCCTTTTGCCATAAACATTAAATTTTTTTATTCAATTACCTCATGTGCATTGGTGCCTTCAATTGTTTTATTATTATTAGTAGTAGCAAGCTTCAACTTCTCTCAATTATTATTATTACCATTTTAATTTGTTTAATATATTTGTTAATAACATGTTTTGCTAATATATGTGTTTTTAAAAAAATTGAAAATTAAAAAAAAAAAAAAGATGTATAATTTTGATCTAGAAATAATCAAATTAAATTAGGAAACGTGAATTTAATAAGAAAAATTGAATATTGAATATTGAGATATTCAACTTATCTCGATTATTATTATTACCATTAACTTCTCTCAATTATTATTATTATTATTTTAATTTGTTTAATATATTTTTTAATAACATATTTTTGTTAATGTATGTGTTTTTTAAAAAAATAGAAATTAAAAAAGATATGTATAATTTTGATCAAGAAATAATCTAATTAAATTAAGAAATGTAAATTTAATAAGAAAAATTGAATATTTAATATTGAAATATAATATATATATATATATATATATATATATTCAAATAAATAAATTAAAATTAGAAATATATTAATTTTAATAAGTAAATATATTTTTATAATTGAAATATTTAATATATATAATGAAAAAGAAAAGGTGTAAGGTCAACTAATATATAAATAATGAAAAAAGAAACCATGGGATCCACAAATAATATATATATATATAAATAATAAAAAAAAAAAAAGAGGTGGGGCCCAAAATTAAACTATTTTTGTCAATAGTTTTGACCCAACCCCGTTTTTGTCAATAGTTTCTCAAATCACTATATTTTAGAAAAAATTTCATAAAAAACGTAAAGGTACTAAATATAATTCACCAAATCTACAAAAAAAAATCATAAAATGATAAATTAATGACAATTGTAGGAAATACAGTACAAACATTAAAGTACAACAAAAAAAACATCAAAATTATGGAAGTACAATAATAAAGAGACACACGTTGATCGTACATTAGGGAGAAGATTAGAGGAAAACTATGAAGAAAAACAAAGAACTTTTTCGTCAAATTGTTGAAGATATTCGAGAGGGTTATATTTTACAAGATTTGGTGGGAACGTAAATGCAACATTGATGATTAAATTATTCTAAGATTTGGTTATTTATTTTTATTTTCCTCTAATCTAAAGAACTTAAACACACTAAAGAATTAGCTTAAAATTTCATAGGAGGCAACCCTCACCTCCACATTCACATAGGTGAGTTTATCAAGGATACTCATGTAGTTAGGTATTCCACTGGGCATCAAGTATACTCATTAAGAATTTAGTACAACCTTTTTGTATGGTTCAGAATATATTGTTATGATTCTAGGTCATAGGAGGGTTTTCCTCCTAGGTAGTTCATTTTTCTATACACACGAGTCTCATCCTTTCTGAGGTTTTGAAAACCTTCTCTCTAGTCAATCCTTTTGTCAAAGGATATTTTAGATTCTCATTAATCTGTATATGATCTACTCTAACTGCATCATTAGTGAGGACTCTCTAATGGTGTCGTGCTTGAGACGAGATCGTTGTCTCTTTCTGTTACAATGACAGTTCTGAACTTTTGTGATTGTTACAGTACTATCGCAATGGATCAAGATGGTTGCTACCGATTTTTTTCATAAAGGAATCTCTAATAGCAAACTTCTAAGACAATTTTCTTCTTCACCGGTAGTTGTTAGTGCTATCATCTCTAAATCCATCATCGACTGGGCCAAAATAGTTTGT